>JAFMTC010000158.1:1097859-1138516 GCA_018845635.1 Nicrophorus orbicollis
AAAAAAAAAAAAAAAAAAAAAAAAATTATAGAAGCGCTCATTTGTAATATTGTTATAAGTGACAAATGATTTAATCATGTGTCAATCTGACAGTTATGAAAATAAAATATGACAATTTGTAAAATAGTTAATTAATCAAAGAAACGATTGTGAGATATTATGACAAATGACTTACTAATCTGCCAAATTTGACAATTAAAAAACTGAAATATATCAAATTGTTTTGTTGCTTAAATAGTTTCATTAAAGGAACGATAATTTCTGATTTTCTAATAAGTGTGACACAGTGACTTATTAATCTGTTAATCTGACAATTGAAAAACTAAAATATGTCTAATTGTTATATTGTTTAAATATTTAATTTATCAGAGAAACATTTATATTTATTATAAAATGTGTGAAATAATTTTAAATCATCTGTCAATTTGACTGTTGTAAATATGAAATATGTAAAATTATTATGTTGCTCAAATAGTTTATTCATTTGAGAAATGTTGTTATGACAAATGACATCATAATCTGTCAATCTTACAATTGAAAAAATTTAATATGTCAAATTGATGTATTTTTAATAGTGAATTCAACAGAAAATAATGTATTCATAACTGTGATAATTTAACATATCATCGTTCATAATTATAGTTTTTAAAATTAAAAATATCAAATTTGCATAATGATTAAATAATTAATTAATTGGAGAAACGATGATGTGTAATATTATAACATGTAACAATTTACTAGAACATCTGGCAAATTGACAGTTGTCAAAATGAAATATGTCAAATTGGTATAATGCTTCCATAGTTAGTAAATCAGGGATTAATATTGACAGAACTAGTTTGGGAATTATTTAATAAAATAATCATATTTTCCTCCTAATTGTGAGAACTTACTAGATCTACAAATATGAAAAAACATGTTGAAAATTATATAACAAAATTGCCTTCTTTTTGATCATCTGACATTCCGACAGTTATATGAATGAACACAACAATTGGAACAATATAATTTCCTTATCAAAAAATGTGTCAAGGTCTGAAGTAATTTTAAATTGTTACCTGTCAATCTGACAACTAAAATGAAATATTTCGTATTATTCGCATTAATTTCAACGTTTATTTACATCGTTTTGCAACACGATAAATTTATTGCTGAAGAAAATGAAAATAAAGCCGCACACATTTTTCTTTGATCTTTCTCCGATGCATTTCTTTTATTATTTACTCTCTTAGAAAGCATAATCTAGTAACCAAGTAAAAGCATAGCAACGTGTGCATTTTGTACATACGATAATCGTTACGAAATATCAGACTTTGTTTTCACTTTGCCGAATGTAATTTAATATTGGATGTTCCATGGAGACAATAACAGTTTCTCGAATTCTCCAACGAAACACGTGATACTTGAAACCCAAGCTTCGAGGCGATACGATTAAATGCAAACATTTTGATAGTATACTTTTCCATACACAAATCTGACCACATTTCACCATTATATTTGTTATCAAATGATTTAGATTCATAAATTCAAAAAAATCATAGTTCTTTTTATCAACTGAATTATAATAGATTTTCTTCATAAATTACTTTAAAAAGATATAATTCACAATGCTACGAACGAAATGTTTATAGATTTCTTTTGAGATTGTAAGAAATTATGTACGTAACAACGTGAAGTTAACAAAAACAATTTCCAAAATTTCGTGCATGTACTGTGACGTTAGTTTAAATTGCGTTGACGCAAACGCAATTAAATAACGTGCGATCATGATTATTTTTATTTAAAAAAGATTTTTGATAGCTAACGCAAATTTACGTAAAACAACATTTCACGTCCAATAATAACTTTGCATTTGCATTTCATGCATTTTATTTGGTTTTTGTCCACTAAAGTGAACTTTCAAAATGTTTGACTTGCAAATGTTGTATGTATTGTAACTTTAAAATTTAGAATAATTCTTTAAAGACAAAAAAAACTTTTTACACTTTATCAAATAATATAATATAATTTATTGGCTAGAGAAGGAGGATAAATTGGAGTCTTTTGAGATGAATTTAAGGGAAAGGGAGAGGTATCTATCGAGGACTGGAACAATTTTGGTTTTGGAATAGAGGAGGTCATTCGGAGTGTTATGGAGCGGGTTTTTTGGATGACGATACGAAGGGAGAAACGTTCGGACATGGAGAGACTTTTCTGAACAGGATTCCGGCATTGGAAGATAAGGGGGAAACCATATTCGAGGATTGGATGTTTTACATTTGATGGATATTGCAGAACTACGGAATGTTAGAGATCGGAAGTGATGGGATCTTGTCTTAATTTTGGATTTGAGTTCTTTTGAATAGAAGTTAATGTTGAGTTTTGAATCTAGGTTCCTAGTTATTTTACGGAGGGCGACGAGTGGAAAGATTACCAAAGGTAATATGAGGAACACTTTATCAAAATAATTGGTTTTAAATAATATTAAATGTAAAAAAAACAACGATTTTCTGTGTCAACATATTGAAAATGTTACTACAATTTCATATCTATTGTTAAATTAGAAATGATTGATAGTTTTTTTATCTTTTTAGATTATATTTAATTAGATAAAATTTATACATTTGATAAAAATTATAGATTTCATCACAATCATTGTGATAAAACAATGATTTTTTGTATCAACATATAAAAAAATTTCATTGTAAGTTAATGCCTTTTGTTAGCCTGAATAATTGATACTTTTACACTTCATCAAAATCATAAGTTTTAAATAATAAACAATGAATACATTTGATTTTCGATAAAAAAAATATTACAAAAATCACTACAATTTTCATTATATTCGATATATTATAGGATTATTATCGATTATATTTATGCAATTTCAATAATTGGTACTTTTGCACTTGATCAAAATCATAAATTTAAAAAAATAATCAATGTCTAAACATGATTTTCGATACAAAATTATTACAAAATTCACCATAATTTTCGTTATATTCAAAGTTATTACAAGTATTGGATTCTCATCAATTATATTTATACAACTAGAATAAGAACATTCAACATTTAATTACAATTATTGAAACCTTTTAATATGTTTCCTGCATATAATCAGGAGGAGTGTAAACGATTCTAGTTGAACACAGTTTACAAATAAAAAAGTTTATAAATCGTAAAACCATTACAGAGTGAAATTTCAATTGCAATCAATGAAAACCACCCACATAACTATAGTCCATTGGAATAATTATACTTCCATTAAAACTAAAAGAATTTTAATGCAAACTACGTACTTCACAGTTACATAACATAAGATATTAATGATATTTGAGTACTAAAATTTACAGTTTAAAATTTCGGAATAAGAAACTTTGATGACAGAATACATTAAAATTGTTGATGTTCAAGTGCATGGGCGTTCGTTCTATATTTACTAAATAGTTTTGACCTTGTCCGTCTTGCAATGTTTTCCTGCGTTTTATATTTTTTAGCAACAAATCGATTCAATGATAATTAGAAAAGACAGTATTTGAATTATCAATTTATTTTGTTAAATTAGAAATAAATATTGTATTAATACATTTTATAGGACCGAAATATTTACAGTCAAAACAGTTGTTTCTCTTAATTTCATTACTACATGAAAATCTGCTCATTTTGATTCCTTTTGTATGAAAGTTACAATAAATATGATTATAATATGTATTAAGTTACATGTTAGCAATTATACAAAATTGGCGTTGAAAATGTATGTAATTGCTACATTCAATATTTACTTATCGTAAAGCTACGGCCTTGTTTCGTATACAAAAAAAATGATATGAACAAGTACAAACAGCTATAGAATATTGTTATTTTCAAGTTATCATCATTCGCATTATTGTAAATTACTTTATAAGTAATAGCATATAAAAGGTCTTAATTAATAGCATATACAATTAAGTTCAATTAGAAGGTAATTAATACACTAGTAAATTAATTCAACTTTGATATCTTTCCTGCGACACGCAACTTTAACTTTGATTATCTTAATGTCTAATTGAATATAAGAAAGTAAGTCGACCGCTTTAAATCGTTTTAACCTTTGCATTGTTATCTAGTTTATTAACAAACAACATATTTGTATGCGAATCAAGATAATCTTTGTATTTCCTTAAAATTTCTAAGACAGTTTCAACTGATATTTTTCGTGCTATCTCTTACAAGTGCAGAAATTCATATCATATTTAGCCCTTTGCAATAATAGCATTTTATTTATTTAATATTTCTTCATTTTGTTGTATTTATTTTGTGTAGTTATTATTGCATTACTAATGATTAATTATGTGTATCATTATATTAATAACTATGTATTAGGGAATATGACGTTTCATTACATATGAATCAGATAGTGATGTAGATTTATCACGATTTAGTATTTTAATAAATAATCAAATCAATAAGTTACATAATTCAAATCTATTTTTAACTTTTCTATCAACGGAAAAGTCTTGGTTTAATATTTAAAAAAAAAATAGATACACAATATGAAAGGTGTAAAGTTGATTTTGTACTAACAAATATTAATTTGTTACATACTCATAGCTTAGAGACTATTTGCTTCGTTTAAATTGAAACTTAGTGTACGTTATGTAATGTTTGCTTCATTACATTTTGGCTTATTGTGTAATAACGTTTGTGTTATTGTGTCATAACAACCAAGGGATGAAATTCAGGACACACTGGAATATTGCCTGGTGTAGATGTTGTTGAGTTTTAGTAATGAAGAAATTGAAATAAAATCGGTTAATTTTACATCACTTTTTTTGATACTTGGCGATTGTTCTTCAGTAAAGAATCTTACTAAGACTATGCTCATTGTTGACTCTAAGACTAATTCTTGAAAAGATATTCTGAGACTATGCTCATTGTTGACTCCCATAACTAAGACTAATTCTTAAAGACATATTCAAATTAATAAAGTTAATTATTGTTACTCAGGTTGCCCAGGGATGAGAGATGTGATTGAGAGTAATTGGGAGTGAACAGAGTATGTCGTATTCTGAGACTATGCTCATTGTTGACTCCCATAACTAAGACTAATTCTTAAAGACATATTCAAATGAATAAAGTTAATTATTACTCCTCAGATTACCCAGGGATGAGAGATGTGATTGGGAGTAATTGGTAGTAAACAGAGTATGTCGTATTCTGAGACTATGCTCATCAATGACTCCCACAACTAAGACTAATTCTTAAAGACATATTCTGAGAGTATGCTCATCGTTGACTCCCATAACTAAGACTAATTCTTAAAGACATATTCAAATTAGTAAAGTTAATTATTACTACTCAGATTACCCAGGGATGAGAAATGTGATTGTGTCATTGTTGACTCTAAGACTAATTCTTAAACACATATTGTGTGACTATGCTCATTGTTGACCCTCATAAGTGAGACTAATTCTTGAAAAGATATTCTGACACTATGCTCATCGTTGACTCCCATAACTAAGACTAATTCTTAAAGACATATTCAAATTAATAAAGTTAATTATTACTACTCAGATTACCCAGGGATGAGTGATGTGATTGGGAGTAAACAGAGTATGTCATATTCTGAGATTATGCTCATCATAGACTCCCATAACTATGACTGATTCTTAAAAACATATTCTAATTAAGAAAGTTAATTATTGTTACTAAGGTATTAGAAATATGGAGTAATGTATGTTTGATAATTAAGCATTTTCCTTTGAAATCGATATTTGTTTGTATAAAAAAAGGAATCGATTAGGTTTCTTCATAGGTATTACTTATCTGTTTACAAAAATACTGCAATTGCAAAAAATACTGAATAATTCATAACATGACCATAAATTATTATTATTTATTTATTTTTTCATTTACTAATTTTAAGGTGATGACATATGTATTCAAGAAAACGTATATTTCTTGAAAGATTAATAAAAACTAACGGCATTAACACGTGAAAATAAAGGATTTATGTGATTTTATATATTTCTGAAGAACAAATTTGATTAAGTATATTTGATTTAAATTTGAATGAAATTCTTAGCAATTTACTTTGGTAATTAACATTGATTTAACAACTGTAACTTGCAACTGTATTTTTTTGTTAGTTTATCATAAGAAATATAATCTTTCTATTGTTGTATTTATATAGGGTAAGCATACAATATATTGAATAATTATATTCGTATGATTCAACAATTCCACTAAGAGGAATTTTGGTTGAAACATTCCCAGTGTTCCATTCTATCACTTTCTATGGTCTAATATAGTTAGAAATAAGTGAAAAGTCATAAAAAAAAACTTCTGTAACTTTGTTAAAAAAAATCCCTTTATACTTTCATTTGGGTTAAATTCACCTATTCGTATACAACTTTTTTCTTTATTGCTGATTTTCTGAAAACTAGACATTTCAGTATCACAAAGCTTTGGGGACAGGTTCTCTAAACACGAGACTGTCCCATTCAAAAAGTAACGTATGGTCACTTTAACTATGTATGAAGGTCTCTACTATGTTCCATATCCGTGGGATTGTACACTTAGTTTAAATATTTATGGTAAAGTGTATTGATTTATATTGAAGTATCTTTATGAGAATATTTTGGTACTTATATATCTATTTATATAAAATACATCTTCAGTGAAGACACTTATACATAGTTTGTTTATATACAATTATTTGTAACACAACTGTGTAATAATTTAATATTTGCTTATGTAATCATTGTTTGTTTAATGGTTACGGGTCTATTTCTGAACTTGAGTCCTTAACAGCCTTCACTACCTTATTTAGCTGACCAGTAAATGCCGGAAAAATCGGTCAGCGGTGGGGTTCGAACCAGCACCATTTCGCACCAGATTTTCTTAACAACTCGGCTAAGAGTTATTGGTTAGTTACGTTTTCCTTTTAAATTAAAACAAATTATAGGTGTATAATTCGATCTGAATTTGATTTAGTAATACAATAGATCTAAAGTTATGTAATATTTGCTTCTTTACATTTCGACTTATTGTGTCATATTGCGCATTTATTATACACTTGGTTATCGTCGCTATATGAGAGTGTTCGGCATAATTTGCTAACTGGTTCAAAATCACTTTGATCACTATCAGAGATAGTCAGCATATCAGATCTATGTCCTGAAGATAATGATTCTTCACAAGTAAAATTAGTCTCAACTTCGCATGTTGATTTTTTCCTTTTGACAATATAATCAGTGATTCAACTTTGCCATGGCTTTGCTATTTTTTTTGTACAATTCCTGATATCCAGAAATGCAATTCTGAGGCTCGTGTTGAAACTTGAATGCTCGTTCAGAATTATCATCTTTTTTGATGAAATGGTTTGCCAATTTACTGGAAAGTTGAAGACCTTCTCGAATCACATTTGCAGTGAGTGTGACTGGAGTTTCATCTTCTTTCGATTCATTTTCGTTTTCTTGTTCTTCAACAGTATCAAAGGTTATACCAATGATATCATTGTCATTCATGACATTATCCTCAAGTAATTCGTCTAAATCGTTTTGGGTATATGTTTCAAAACCTTCCCCACCAATTTCATATGCTAAAGAAATTATTTCAGCTAAAACTGTAGAGGTTTGGTCAGTTTCTTTGAATTTTAACGTGTCAAAATGGCCTAAAATAGTTATTTAAAATAAATGCTTCTTGAAATAAAAACCGCATAAAAAGAGGATCAAGTGTAAGTGATATCTAATAAGTAAAATGTAAGGGTGAAAAGTTGTTAATCAACTTTGTTAACAAATTATACGTATAAAATTGATCTGAATGTTGTTTAGTAGCATGATAGATCTAAAGTGATGCAATATTTGTTTCTTTCCAATTTGACTTGTGTCATGGAAATTGAAACTTATCTTGTAAAAATAAGGGTGAAAAGATGTTTCTTAATAAATAAGGGAGATGTCATGGCTCCAAAGGGCACGTGCCGTTTGTCACGTTTAATTAGTGCGGTAAATCAATAATTCAAAGTGGAGGTGCTTTCCGAGTGACATAAGGTCTGGAGCGAGGAAACCGTTGGAGGTTTCCCATAATCAATATTTCGTGGAAAACGGAAACACAGCATGCCAACATGATGGATTCTGTGTGGGAAACAATTGCGTAAAGTACAGTCGATGCATTCTTTTCTTTGTGTTCGCGTTCTTCTTTCTTTTTTTTGGTAACGGTCGTGGTCCGACAAAGTGAAAGGAAAGGATACGGATGCGCTGGTGCGAGGGAGACGGACGATCAGGCTGGGATCACGCCACGGAGGTAGGCCAATTCAAGAGAGCCGACGATCGCGAAAAGGATCGCGTGATGATGGACATGCGTCCTGCAGAAGTCGGTGCGGAGCGCCGCGGCGGCCGTCCGCCGGCACCACCATCCGAATACAACTTCTTCTCTCCAGCTCCGAACGGTCTTCATCGACGGGAGGCAAGTGCACACCGCGGCTCCTCGTCTCCAACTGATACGGACTCCTATCCTATCGGCGAGGTTCCATCGTCGAAGTCCTCGTCATCGTGAACTTTGCACCCTCTATCCCCCGATCCGAGCGCGGATTCTCCTAGGCTGGAGGTCGCCGGTGTCGGTGCCTCGTCGCGAATATAAAAGCTACCGCATCCCACTTCCATCGTTCAGTTTGTTCAGCTGTTCAGCAGAACGGTCAAGTTCGTCGACAGTAACAACGACCATCATATCAACCGATGCAATTACCCCAATAAACAACTAAATCCAGTGGAACTTCACATCACCTGACACATCCACTTCTTGGAATACAACCACCAACCAACGTGAGTACAATTTACTTCAAACCCACCTAGAAAAAACAACATTATTCTTTAATAAAACAAAACCTACTTTCTTACCGTTTCCATGAATACTCTTCACATAACTCAAATTTAGTTAACTCACATCAATTCCAGCTCATAAAGCAAACACAACATTTGCAATTCACCAAATTCAATTAATTTAAAAAAAACTTATTTCTTGAACAATCATAGCATACCTCAAATTGACCGAAATTACATCCACCATAATACAAAATTCACTAAAATTCCAACATTCCAACTTAATTTTAAAAACCTACATTAATCAATATCATTCATCCTTTAAAATCATTCAATTTACATATCAATCTCAATCCTAATATAAAATTTAGACAAATCAAATTTCGTGGCGTGACAATTACGTAATCAATTTGCAAATGAATGCATAACATTTATTCTTCAATTATCAGTTTAATCTAAACATTCTCTTTAGAATTATTATTATTAAATCAAGCGCGAATAAACATATGCTAATTTTCCTTTCTTACATAAAATAAAGCCTCTATACTTAATCAATATCAATTATTTCATTGGCAAGGCACTTTACTTTTACCGTGAGAACATTTCAAGTTTATAACGGCTTTTTTTGTACATATTTATTTCATTTTACATTAACTGAATCACAACAATCTTCTTCAATTACTTAAAACAATAGTCAATGATCAATTATGATTCGTATATTGTTAAAATCCACGTAAAACTACTTTTCTGAGCTGTCAACAAAATATCACCTGATGGACGCCGCCCGGCTTTCTGAACAATACCGAAATTATAAGTAAACCATTCATTACATAATAAGTATCTTCATTTAAAGATTTATGTAATAATGATTGGTGATTATTTTGTATATATGTAGCTTCTTTGATTGAATCAATACAATCTTAAATAATTTATCTGTTATGTAGTCAAGGTTTCCCGATAAATAATGCATAGAAAATCTTAATCACAATTGATTTATGGTCGTAATTCATGCAATGCACGGAGTTAATTGATCAATATTAACACAATTGACTTATCTCACATGGCAACTTGCCAACTAATTATCCTGATATAAATACGCAATTTGTGCTGTTATTCAGTTAATCGCATCTTCAGTAATTAACAAATTTAACAAACCAATGTTATTGAAAGATACAGTTAAATATAATAACAATAATATTTATTCATAAAAATCATAAATTTTATCAGTATTTTTTTTTGTCTCAATTTCGTGTTTTGTATGAAACATATTTATATTCAATTTCAACGATATTTTGTAGAAATATACACAGACAAAACAGTAATAATAAATTTCGTGAATCGTTGAAAATAACACTTAATGGAAGGAATCTTTCAATCAGAAATGTAAATGCAAACGGAAACTTCACATTTTATGGGAATATATTTCCTGAAATTATGCAACATCTCGTGTATTTGTAATGATGTTCGCTTTAATTGCAGCTCCTTCAATGGAGCAGTGAAGTGTGCCGCGACGGAAATGCCTGTATTCTTTCAGTGAACTCTTGTATTTTTCTTTTAAAACCGTTCCTCTTTTCGAGCGTTGCGAAAGCTATTGAAATAATAACGCACTTGACATATGAAAAACGTGTGCCCTTAAAAACAAACCTATCGAAAAGTCACCTTTCGAAAGATCAGAGCAAAATTTATGAACTTCTGCACTTTCTAACTTTCAAATTAAGTGTTTTAGAAACCCAATTGTTAAATATTTATCTTTCCGAGTAAATATATTTTGTGAATAATTGATTCACCAATTGAATTAATCATCAAATATAATTGAGACGCACGAATTGTTTAAAAATAGCATGTAACAATTTCAATTTTTTCCCTTATTATCCAATAATTATTATTTTTTTACCTTAACAATTATTAATTGGAACTATTAAGTAATTAAACATGAAATTAATAGCCGTATTTCTAAATTCGCAATTTAGAATATGTATGCAACACGTGGCTCTTGTAATACTGGAATTGATGACTATTGTTCGTGTATAGTTGATGATTTTCAAAGCACGAATAAAAATTACAATTAAGAGAAATATCGTACTAAATTCTGTCAATCATAACATTTTTTTAAAATAATATTAACTATTTCGCAACGTTTATTACTTGCAAAGAGAAATTAATCAAGTCTTACGTAATTCATTCTAAAATTGCATACGTCTGAATATTGCATAAAATTTTATTAACGATCTCACACACTTTTGCAAAATCAATACAAAACCTAACGCTTTTGATTTGATTTAGTCTTCACTTAAAAAAACATTTATTTTCGGTATATATTTTATGTGTATTTCTTAAGGGCAATTTTAATAAAGAGAATTATTTAATGTCATAATTAAGTAATTTTTCTAAAATTGATTACGAAAACGTCTGAATATACATAAAATGTTAACGAACTCACACACTTTTGCAAAATCGATACAAAACTTGACGCTTTTCATTTGTTTTAGCCTCCCTTAAAAAAAAACCCTTATTACTCATTAACAACCAGTTATTTTCGTTGTATATTTTACGTGTATTTCGTTTAATGAACAGAATTATTTAATGTCATAATTATCATCGAGTTTACAGTTAATTTGCATGAAATCTATATACCTGGCTAAAAGCTGCTCAATCTTCATTCAATTTACGTCAAGTAATTAATTAAAATCTAGTTTTTGTATTCATGTGACGTTTGTTGAAAAAAAAAAACGATATTAAAGACGTGTTGTTTTGAACGTAAATTTCATTTACATTTTGTGTTGCTTGTTGTTAAACTTACTTGCTTCAATCTAATTAACTTTCAGTAAGTGTAATTTTCAATTCTAGCATTCTTTAGTCCAGTTGTGTTGTTGTATTCATGTGACATTTGCTGAAAAAAAAAACGATAGTTAAGACGTGTTGTTTTGAATTGTAAATTACATAAAATTTTGTGTTGCTTGTTGTCAAACTTACTTGCTTCAATCTATTAACTTTCATTAAATGTAATATACAATTCTTGCATTCTTATCAATTAATCAAGTCTTACGTAATTCATTCTAAAATTGCATACGTCGATGATTACGAAAACGTCTGAATATTGCATAAAATTTTATTAACGTTCTCACACACTTTTGCAAAATCGATACAAAACCTGATGCTTTTCATTTGGTTTAGTGTTCACTAAAAAAAACCATTTATTTTCGGTGTATATTTTATGTGTATTTCTTAAGGGCAATTTTAATAAAGAGAATTATTTAATATCATAATTTTTCTAAAATTGATTACGAAAACGTCTGAATTTCGCACATAAAATGTTAACGAACTCACACACTTTTGCAAAATCGATACAAAACCTGGCGCTTTTCATTTGTTTTAGCCTCCCTTAAAAAAAACCTTATTACTCATTAACAACCAGTTATTTTCGTTGTATATTTTACGTGTATTTCGTTTAATGAACAGAATTATTTAATGTCATAATTAAGTATCAATGTTTCTACCCAAAAGAAAATGTATATTCATTCCCTATTTGCATTAAGTTGCGTGTTTGAAAACGTTAAGGGAAAACACACAGAATATATATCATTTTTCAATGTTAGTCCCTTCTTGAAAATCGGAAGGTCTTTGACACATAAAATTCGATTCGCTTAATGCGGGTAATGATACCAGAAGTGCATAGCTGTTACGAAATAATACTACGTACATAATACAGGATATCGTTTAGCAGCTTTCTACTAGTAAATATCGCTTTAACTCTTTGATAATACAGTTTAATGATTACTTAATACGAGGAAATAGAAATTTTGGTTAAACAAATAATTTCAATTTAAGTTATATAAAAGATATGTTATAATAATGAATAACTTGTTGATTTGGCACGATATTTTGGATTCTCATTGTACTTCTTGTAATGAGAATCTTTGCTCCACTTTACCAGATTCCATGCTTCGTCGGTTAAGGAGAAGCAGCAATAAAAATGTGGCACGTTTAATTAAATTGTTTTCTATGTAAAAAAAGAAAGAAAGAATGGAGTCGATGGATTCATTAGATCGGAGCGATTGAACGGGATTAGAGGACGAAATTAGCGGAGAAAATAGCATGGACCTCCCGCTGCATACGTGTGCAAATGTGAAATGGGTTCAGCAAACTTGACCCGAAAAAAGAAAGCAACAGAGAAGGAAAAGGATGTTGTTGATGGTGATGGTACTAAAAGTAGCGGAGAGACTCGGTCGCACCAAGGACGAGCGTCACGAATTTCGTCCTTAAGACCGGCGATCGAATTATACAATCCCCCCCTACCATTTATTTCCATTTTCTTTACGCACAGTGCGTCAAAGAAATTCGAATTTGCAATTCATGGATTTTTCGGAATTATGTGTTGTTGTTTACGATTTGTTTTCTTCTTTTTTTTTGTAAATAAAAAGACACGCCCTGAAATTTATCGATTCTCCTCGCCCGACGCGGCCCTCCGCTAAATTCAGCGAACCCAATTACAACAAACCACTGGAAAATGCCGCAAATAAAACCCGCAACGTTCTGCCGAAATCGAGTTTACAGTTAATTTGCATGAAATCTATATACCTGGCTAAAAGCTGCTTAATCTTCATTCAATTTACGTCAAGTAATTAATTAAAATCCAGTTTTTTATTCATGTGACGTTTGTTGACAAAAAAAAATGATATTAAAGACGTGTTGTTTTGAACGTAAATTTCATTTACATTTTGTGTTGCTTGTTGTTAAACTTACTTGCTTCAATCTAATTAACTTTCAGTAAGTGTAATTTTCAATTCTGGCATTCTTTGATCCAGTTGTATTGTTGTATTCATGTGACATTTGCTGAAAAAAAAACGATAGTTAAGACGTGTTGTTTTGAATTGTAAATTTCATTAAATTTTGTGTTGTTTGTTGTCAAACTTACTTGCTTCAATCTAATTAACTTTCATTAAATGCAATATACAATTCTTGCATTCTTTAATCTAGTTGTGAAAGTAAGATCTGAGCAGGCGTATCAAGTGACATTTGCTGAAAAAAAAAGAAACAAAAGTTAAGCGTAGTTTTTTTTTAACCTAAATTGCATAGCATTTTGTGTTGTTCGTTGTTATTTCAACTTAATTTGCTTATTGCAAAATTATGATCTAAGTAGGTGTACAATCTCAAATGACATTTGCTGAAAAACAAAACAAAAACGTAAATCTCATTGCATTTTGTGTTGTATCTTTTCAGAATGGCACCAAATATCTCTTCAGTACCTACTGGGGTATTGCACGAAAACGACGATGAAGTCTTGGCCTCTCACGTTCCGCCTCAGCTCCACAAGCCCGAGCAGAGGAAGGTGCATCTCGTATGGAGGAACATCATCCTCTTCGCCTATCTCCATCTTGGCGCTCTCTACGGCATCTACCTGCTCTTTACTGGAGCCAGCATCTTCACTTTCTTATGGTGTAAGTCTACATTAAAATGGTCAAGTCTACACTAAAATCTGAAACTTATCACATACTTAAAGACACGTAAAGATAAAACCAACATTTTACCTGATTTCACGTTGTTCAAAACTTTACAATCATGGCCGACATATAAAAACAAATGATTAGTTGTGCCAACTTAAATTTATAAAAACAAACATATTTTGGAATATAAACTCACTTTGTTATGGGGAAAATCCTCGTTAAAATGATCAAGTCCACATTAAAATCTGAAACTTATGACAAACTTAACAATACGTAAAGCTATAACCAACATTTTACCTGATTTCACGTTGATTTCAAAACTTTACAATGATGGCAGACATGTAAAAACAGAAGCAAATGATTATTTATGTCAACTTTAAATTATATAAAAAAACAATGATATTTTGGCAACGAAACCAACAGCAACTCTTCAAACTTAATTAAAATGATGCGGTTCAATTAAAACATTTATGAGAATCCAAGGCCAAAATAATAATTAAATTTAATCTATTTGTCTTGTAGAAAAGTGATTAATTCGAGTTTTAATTATAAATTTATGATGTTTCACTCGCAATTGATTTTAAGCCGTATATAAATTTATTTTTGGTGACTTTAACATGTATTTTATCGATTTTCTCCATGGAGGGTGACATGTCCGAAAAGAATAATGCCATCTGT
Source organism: Nicrophorus orbicollis (assembly GCA_018845635.1). NCBI lineage: Eukaryota > Metazoa > Arthropoda > Insecta > Coleoptera > Silphidae > Nicrophorus > Nicrophorus orbicollis. Next base: position 1,112,759 of record JAFMTC010000158.1, read on the forward strand.
TAGAGTCGCTTTCAATTTAGAAAATAGCATTATTTATTGCTTCTGTTGCAACATAAATACTTGTTATTTATGCTTCTTGGACGTAAATTGCTTGGTTATTGTTACGTGGAACGGTGTTTAAGAAAAAAATATGATTGATATCACTTTTTATCTTAGACTTAGGAAATCGTTGATCTCACGGTCATCTTCGATTTGAACGTAATAAAACTTATTATTGAAATTATAGATAAGTTTAGTGTAGTAATTAAATTTTATGAATTTCTTTTCAAATTTGTTTACTTAATTTAAATGAAGATGTAAATATAATATTTATTATTAATATTTGTTGATGTCGATGGGAAAATGTTGTGTTTACGTTGGATAATGGGATGGGTTAGTAACACGACGACCTTCCGACCTACTCCACGCAATTTAGTGCAGTCATCGAGATGGTGATAACAGGGCATACTCGATTAGATAACCGGACTGAATACAACGATCTCCGATATATCAAAGGGGAAAAAACTGCTAATTATAGTCGAACTTGACATTGCGGTCGATAGATATATTTGCTTTTATGAAATTAAGTGCAGATCGAAGTCTGCAAGAAGTTTGTTCACTGGTCGACTCTGTGTGGTGGTTCTGGCTTGGTTTCGAACCTCAACCTCCAAACAGTGTTGATCAGCGAGGCACAGGGGTCACCGCTGGAAAGCTATAGGATCTTCCTTCATCCAATGATTTATTTGTTTTGTTCGTTTTGATTCGTTGACAAACAACTTTATTATTTGCGGAAAATCTTCCGAGCAATTGACGGTTTCCTGTGGTATGATCCGGATTGATTAATTGGCTTGTGCTCACAAAGAGAGCGAGAGCGTTTCGGAGAATAAGACCGGTCCAATTTAGGAGATGTTCGAATGGCGTGGTCAGGGATCACGCCATGCGCGTGCCGCGGCTCGCGAGTTCGCCAAGTTCAAACATGAGGCGATAAACCCGGCGATTATTTGCACGATGATCTTCAACTTGCAACTGATGGTTTTTTCTGCTTTCCTTTGCAGCGATGTTTTTGCACCACTGCGGCGGATTGGGAATCACAGCTGGAGCTCACAGGCTCTGGTCTCACAAGTCCTACAAGGCCAAAGCCCCTCTGAGGGCATTGCTGGCGTTATTCAACACCTTGGCTTTCCAGGTAAGAGGACGACTGCGGAATTATCTTTAAGGTTCATACTGATTTCGGACTGTTATTCGTAGAATTCTGTTATTGATTGGGCCAGAGATCACAGGGTGCATCACAAGTACAGCGAAACCGATGCCGATCCGCACAACGCCACGCGCGGCTTCTTCTTCGCTCACATCGGCTGGTTGCTCTGCCGCAAGCATCCCGAAGTCAAGAGGAAGGGCAAGGACCTCGACCTCTCCGACCTCTACGAGGACCCGATCCTTCGTTTCCAGCAGAAGCACTACGTTGTCCTCATGGTTCTCGTCTCCTTCGTCATGCCCACCGTCATTCCGATAATGTTCTGGAACGAGTCCTTCCTTACTGCCTTCATGGTCAACCTGTTCAGATATACCTTGACTTTGAACGGCACCTGGTTGGTGAACTCTGCCGCCCACATGTTCGGTGATAAACCCTACGACAGGTAAATATTATCAAAGTTCATACTTTTTTTCTTATTCAAACACATTTACATTTTTAAAATATTACAAAAGATTCCAGTAATAATCATTAAATCTAAAAGAGAATTATTTAAAAAATATTTAAACAAAGAAAACTTATTTCAACTAATTATTAACATATAATAATTCTCGTTAGGATCATAGTAATCATTAAAATATTCGTTAATTAATAGAAAGATTAACTTCTTTAGCAAATTTAAGTAATAAATTCAAACATATTTGCAAAGATTCCAATATGAATTAGATTAAAAGACTAATAATATAAAAGATTGATTTATTCGATGAAAATTTAATGATTTTGAAGCTACTAAATTCATTAAGACTTTTTCTGGTCTTCATTAAATTATGAGGAAAACAACAAATTTTGTTCTCTGCTTATGAATCATTTGATCTGAAGACATGTTAATCCATTCAACTATTTACTTGTGTGTAATAATAATTATTTTTAAGAACAACGTAAAAGTTGATTTGAATACAAGTTCTAATTATTAAAGGCAAGATTTCATTTTAATCCATTCAACTAATTTCTTCGATGAAATAGTAATTTTCTTTAGGATCAGTTTGAAAGCTAATTCGAATTATTCAAGGTGTCTTCTTTAGAATTATCCAATGAAAATTGTAAATTTCTTTGTTAAAACGCACTCAATTTCTCGCTTTATCGTGTAAACTCTTATTGCGGAGATTTCTAATCATTATTCATCTTCAATTGGTTACGACTTTCTTATTCTTTCTTATACATCGCGACGTTTAAAATGGGCGCAATTTCCAGTTCACAAATTTCCTTTCTCGTTAACACAATCGTCGTTGCACCTCTCGTCATGATTGATGCTTGAGCCGCGCTTCATTAAATATGCGCACTCTTTGTTTTAATTGGATGAATAACAATGCTAATGAGAATGCGAGCTCTAATAATCGATTGTGTAACAATCGAACGGCGGGTGCGCGCTCCGATCTCAAGGGCAAACTGCGGTCTAATTACAATATCAGCATATTATGAAAAGACGCACGTTAATTGCTTCGGAAATCGAATATTATTATTATTATAATGTTTGTTTTTGTTTGCAGGTTCATCAATCCTGCTGAAAACATTGCCGTGTCCATTATCGCGCTGGGCGAGGGTTGGCACAACTACCATCACACCTTCCCGTGGGACTACAAGACCTCCGAGCTGGGCAAGTACAGCACCAACTTCACCACCGCCTTCATCGACTTCATGGCCAAGATCGGACAGGCCTACGACCTGAAGACCGTCAGCACCGATATGATCAAGAAGAGGGTGCAGAGGACCGGCGACGGCAACCACGAGCTGTGGGGTTGGGGCGACAAGGATCAGGATAAGGAGGAACTGCGCGACGCCATCATCACGCACAAGAAGGACGCATAAGGATCCGCACCGAACCCGATTATCCTTGCCACCAACTTTGTCTCTCTGCGTTCTTTTTTCCTTTTCCTTTCTTTTGCCATAGATTTATATTTAAACATATATATATAAAGAGAATAGAGAAAAAAAGAATATTCGTATTTTGTGTATAAGAATATATATATTAGATGTAAGACGATATGCGAGATGCGTAAGCAAGAGGACACTATATTAAAAGAAATATTGATAACTAATTGTATCCGGAGACTGATATTTTAAATGTATGGTTGTTCGCGGTGTCGCATCATTAACACTTAGTTTTGCTATTTCCTCGTTTCGAACCTCCCATTGGTTTAATTTATTTACTGTTTAACTTTTTTTTTGGTTCTTTTGTTTACATTTTCGTCCAGCCGGTCTGGAAACACTGGTACAACCACCCGCAGTTCTCGGGTTTAACGTTGCAGGTTATTTTATCTTTCTGTCAACTTACATGAAAGTTACGCAATTTAACGAAAGCATATTTTGTTTGTTTGTTTTTGTTATACTCTGATGGTGATAATATCGTTTAGTTTCTTTAATATAAATACATACACATTAAATACTAACAAATTTTGGTTTAATTTTTGTTTTTTCAAAAATGTATAGTTTCAGTTCCTTATTTTGTTTGTTGTTGTTTACTAAAAAACTATTCTGTGCACACGAGTAGTAATGTAATCTATTTATTAAGAAGATGAAGATTTATTTTATGATTATCGTTTACACACTCACCACGTTGTTTAACTATATATAATGATATTATGAGAAACAAAATGGAAACGAAATAAAATTATCTTTTCTATATACCACACTAAAGTAAGGCCACTTTTATTGATATTTTCTCTTAATCTATACCCTTTTCTCTTAATTAAACACGGAATCAATTGGCATTTGCACATAATAAAGCAACTTCCAATATAAAGTTATTTGCTAAATGAAATAAAGTTAACATAGATTAAAGTTAAACTCAAATTTCTATCTGATACATTGTTGTTACTAAATACCATTTACATTAGTGTTTTTTTACTATTTTTAACCGGTAATATTAATTCAATACTTTTTATATTAGCCTCTACCTACTACTTTAATTACTCAAATTTTCATAGCACAAAATTCAACTGAATGACAAATAGTTTTTGTTACTATTTTAACCGGTAAATATTTCTCAAATTCTCACAGGTTCACATATTACAAAATTGAATTTACACATCAATCTGTGATTCTCTAATTTCTAGCTAATAGCACTTACATTTTTTTTATTAAATACCTTTTACATTTGTTTATTTTTTTCCTATTTAAACCGGCAAATATTTCTGAAATTTCCACAGATCCACAAGTTTCAAAAAGTTGATTTTTTGCGTTGATTGTCGATGTTGGTGCAATTTAGAAAGAAGCTTAATAATACCCTTAATCCATATACTCATTATGTTTATCCTACAAAATAATCATACTGTTAACAATAAGAAAATCAATATCAGCAAGAAAATTTAACCTTCTCTTTATTGTAAAGTCAGCTAATTTTCACCTACTCATTTCGTTTATCCTAAAAAATAATAATGTTAACAAACAAAAATTAATATCTACAAGAAAAACTACCTTTTGTTTAATGTTTTTCTTTTGTAATGTCAGCACCGACTCTCTGCTTCTCGAGATTTAAAAGAAGCTGTTGCCAGGACCTGTGTAGAGCCTCCAACTGTTTCTCGATGTAAGCCGACTGAGAGTGATTGTGCATCAACAACTACAGACCAATGTTGTCCAAAACCACGATGGAATTACTACTGCTTTCGAAAACCTTCTGCCTGTTCGGATCGTCTGATTTCTTTTTATAGTACTGATCCGAAGTAGAGTCTTGTAGCATATTCAAGATAGACAGCTCCAGATCTTCGGCCTCTCGTTGGAAACGTTCAAATATCAAACGCTGCTTTACCTTTTCTTGATTTTTCTTGTACTTAGTTATATCCACAAGTGTAAATTGTGATTGAAGGTTTTTACTTTGATCCATGATTGACTTGAAGAACACCCACTCTTCTGATAAATGTGCGTCGCTGAGATGTAATTATATACTATTTTGTTTTAAACAATTTACTTTAACTCGATTATATTTCGATGACAGAATGGAAAAGTAATTATTACTTTTTAAATATTGATCTTTAATTACATAAACACAAAGTGTTAAATATGAATAGGAGAGTAGCAATGTTATGGTAAGGACAAAAGATTTAACGAATGGAAATTAATATTTAGCTCAAATAACAAACAGATATTAATAATAGGTAAAGTTTTTTAAGGAAATTACAGTATAATCTAAATCATTATTGATATTCACTTTATAATATCAACATTTATTATATAATAAATTACAAGCAAATGAAGTATGAGTAATAAAAAAATATTCGATCAAGTTTTTCAATTATTTTAGAAATTATGTTTACTTAAAATAATTACGTGTATTTCTTTGAGTTTTTTTTGCATTAATATTGCTAAAATACATGATCTCTCATCTAAATTGATTAATTCATATAATTACAAATATGGTGAAGAAAATAATTCATTTAGTAAACTATTTCTTGTAGTTCAGTGGCAATATCATTCATTTCTTCTACTTTGATAACCAATTACAACCAAACGGCTCAAGGCTCAGCAATAAATTAATATGCGTTGTATTCCCCAACTATTCAAGTTTCATATGCATCTTTCGTATCAACTCCATCTATTAGAGTATCAGAGAAATTCGTTAAAATGTGAAGACACTCTTTTAATGTAATTTGAGAACGATTTACTGCCAAACGGCTCAAAACACAACAATAAATTAATATGTGTTGTATTCCCCAACTATCCAAGTTTCATAAACATCTTTTAGATCAACTCTATCAATAAAAATGTCTGAGAAAATCGCTAAAAAGTGAAAACACTGCTTTTTCAGCAGTAATTTTTCATTTCTTCTACTTTTACAGCCAATTAGAACCAAACGGCTCAAGGCTCAGCAATAAATTGATATGCATTGTATTTCCCAACTATCCAAGTTTTATAAGCATCTTTCGGATCAACTATATCTATTATAGTCTCCGAGATAATCGCTAAAATGTGAAGACACTCTTTTAATGTAATTTGAGAGCGATTTACTGACAAACGGCTCAAGACACAACAATAAATTATTTTGTGTTGTATTGCCCAACTATCCAAGTTTCATAAACATCTTTTAGATCAACTCTATCAATAAAAATGTCTGAGAAAATCACTAAAATGTGAAAACACTGCTTTTTCAGCAGTAATTTTTCATTTCTTCTACTTTGACAGCCAATTAGAACCAAACGGCTCAAGGCTCAGCAATAAATTGATATGCATTGTATTTCCCAACTATCCAAGTTTTATAAGCATCTTTCGGATCAACTATATCTATTACAGTCTTCGAGATAATCGCTAAAATGTGAAGACACTGCGAAAAACAGAACATGTACTGCATTGTACTTAGTGTTTCCTGTTCATTTTTTTCACTCTTATTAGTTTTCAAGAAACCACTAGTTACACAATGAATAATAATTAATTAGCAACTAATAAAACATTCAAATATTTCATATGAAGTTAAAGTTGCTTACTTATTAAGTGTACTTATGAATTATTAAATTTAAACTTGTAGTTTAAAAGTTGCAATGATTTTTGTTATTATTGCTGTGTTATTTCTATCACCCTACTGGTGGTTATTGAAAACTTTGAATTTTATTTCAATTTAAGTTTCGAACTCATCAGCTTCGTATTGGATTTTGCGATGTAATATTTCAAGTTTACGAAATGTTGCGGTATGCAACACTCGCAACTCGGATCATGTAACATATGCAACAATGTGTTCTGCCCCATTCTCATATTTATTTACAATATACATAATATCTTCGTAATAATAAACTAACAATTTCCATTTAAGTGACATAAAGTCAAAGTGCGCTGCGCCCTTCGTGCACCATCTAAACTCGAGTATAAATAATTTACAAAAAAAAAACAACAACAAATTTTTGTATCTATTTCGATTTGTTTAATCTCGTCGTTTGTGCGAGATGAGGACTTCAGTCTTCTCCTCGGAGCTTTGGTCTTTGTCGCCCCAGCCCCACAGCTCGTGGGATCCATCTCCCGTCCTTTTCACCCTCTTCTTGATCATCTCCGTGCTGACGCTCTTCAGATCGTAGGCCTGCCCGATTGCGGCCATGCAGTTTATGAAAATCGCGGTTGGATTAAGCCTGTATCCGTACTCAGAAGTCTTGTAATCCCATGGGAAAGTGTGATGGTAGTTGTGCCAACCCTCGCCCAAAGCCAAGAAGGAAACTGTTCCATTCTCCACGGGGTTGATGAACCTGGAAAGAGAAATTAGCAATCAAGAAATTGCACAATTACATGTGTAGAGTAATAACATACCTATCGTAAGGCTTGTCGCCGAAGAAATGCGCGGCGGAGTTTACCAACCACGTGATGTTAAGGCCACAGCAGTAGCGAAGCATGTTGATGAAGAAGGCGTTCAGGATGGTTTCGTCCCAGAAGTAGCATGGAATGAAAGTCGGAAGGAAGAAGCTCGCGAATACCATCAAGTACACGTAGTATTTATGCTGGAATTTCAGCAGGGGGTCTTCGGTGAGGTCGGAGAAATCAATTCCTTTGCCCTTGGCGAAGACCTCCGGGTGTTTCTTGGTCAACAGCCATCCCACGTGGGAATAGAAGAGACCGCGCTTCGCGTTGTGCGGATCCGCATCGGTTTCGCTGTACTTGTGATGCACCCTGTGATCTCTCGCCCATTCTATCACTGAACCCTTAAGATAAATTAACACTATGTATTAAACATATTGAATACAGTCTTAATAAATAAGAGTTTCAATAATTTCATCTCTTTTTTGGGTGGTAGTTACAAATGATTAAATTTGCAGTATACTAACTTGGAAAGCCAACGTCTGCAGACACACGAGGAAGATCCTCAACGGAAGTTTGGCTTTGTATGACCGATGGGCCCATAACCTGTGGACTCCACCTGTGATCCCCAAATTACCTAAGTTGATCAAAGCCAGACCTGCAGAGGAAAATTGTAACGCTTAGCAACATCAAAATAAACACAACGGCTCCAACATTCAATGCGCAGGTGAACTTTTCGCTAGCAGAAAATTTGAAACCGACCAAAAATAAGCACAAGAGCGGAAGCATCTTGGAGGGGGTCCAAGAATCGTCCTTCGGTCGCCTGAATCGCATCCAACGCGTTACGCAAGATGCCTACGTCCAATTTATAACTTCACCACCGTTTCCATAGCAAAATCAATACGATAACAAGAAAATAAAAACAAAAAACTATTTACGCTCAACTTTGCCCAGTTACCCTTATCAATTCGTCGAGATAGCGTCTTGCTGCATTCATTATTCTATTCCCCCCTTGCTCGAGCAAGGAGATAAGCATCGCATTATGTAAGTTAATCCCTTGATCTCAGTTTTCCAGCATCGATAACATGTATTTTATTTCATGTTTTAAATCAAGAAACGACCTGTTACTACTGTTCTATTGTCGTTACGTGACGTGACGGCGTTATCAGTAACTCTTGAATATTCTGCAAAGCTTATCATGGTTGCCAAAAAATAAAATAAATAAAACTTACGTGCAAATACGTGTTCCATTTATCAATCAAATTAAGCATTGGTAAATTCGTATTGTTCAATATACTGAATATGAAAACACCGAAGGACGAAGTCTTTACGCACTTTAGACTTAGCACCTACCTATAACACTTAATATTTTCAAGTGTTTCATGTTCACTACAAAGTTGTTGTAACTTTTCTATTAATAGATTATTCACAAGTATAATTACATTATCGTGTACAACAATGTCTTTATTAACAAAACGAAAACTTTCCGATAATAAAAAATAAAATAAAAATCATCCTAACTTATTAACTGAAAATGTACTTGAAACAACTAACAGTCTTTAGATTGTAAGTTTATTTAACAACATTTATCGCCACAACAACTACAAAAACTAAACTGAATACAATAAAAATATTCCTTAATTCCAATTTAATTCCAACAAAATAAACAGAAAATTCTCTAGTTGAAAAGGGCTATTGTAAATAGGATTTTCTGCCTCAATGAATAATAAATATATAAATAGTCTATAAAGAAATATTAATACATTTCGAAAATCTTTTCTATGTATTTCCATTATTTTCAATTTGTATTTTTCTTATGGTTTTTGTTGCAACAAATTTTCTTATAGTATATTTTAACCAATATAAGAAACACAAATTAGAATTGATGATGATGCAAAATGTATATGTTTTTGAACTTAAAAATTTCATTTTTATGAAGACAATTTTATTTTGTATTACTGGAGTAAAGTCAGTATTACAATGCCACTTCCGACATGCATTAATTGGAAACATATTGAATCCTGTTCACTATATACAAGTTCAATAAATTTTGCAAATCATTCTGATTTCAATACACGTCACATTTTGCTTAAATTTCGCTATGTTTTTAAGAAAATATTCAATCTTATTGTTAAATTGCTGCACAATTATTCATACATTCTATTGTCTTATTAATAGACGCTTTTTGTGCTAAATATGTTAAATTTTGGTATATAAATAGAACAAACTGTAATTGCTTCCTATAGACTTGTTGATTATTAAATATACGATTATATAGTTTACTAATTATTATTGGACCAAAAGGGCTATTGAACAAAGTATTTCTGAACTTTCAATTATTAATCTAAATAGTCGTTATAAAAGTTCATTCATGTTTTTTATTGATTGAAAGCTCCTACATCTTAAATTATAATTAAAAATAGTATAGAGATCATAAATATTGTAATTATTGGTAAATATTGTGTTTGCATTTACTATGTTATTATATTTAAAGACAAATATTATTGCTTTTGATGTTTTTATAATATTTGCAATTATTTATTGGTGTTTGATTGGAAGCTCCTGAATCTTAAATTATATTCAAAAAATGTGGAGATTATAAATATTTTATTAATTAGTAAATATTGCGTTTGTATTTTCTGTAATATCTTTTGTAATCATATTGGATGCTACTGAGACTATAAAATATGTTTGAGATCATAAAAGTTATTGTATTGATAAATATTATTGTTTATGAGTTATATTTAAAGTTTTCTTTGGTTCTTTTGTTAAAAGTTACTGCTGTTATAAAAATAGTCGAGGTAGAAACCGTTAAATGAGAATGTAAGCAATATAATAAACTTGTGCATTGAAGCGTACTGAATGGAATAAATAAGTGCAATGAAGGTATTTAGGGTTAGGGTTTGTTGTTGTTGTTGTGTTCTCACCGAAAAGGGCAGTCCTCCAATTGGCCGAAGTGAAGATGACATAGAGGCCGTAGAGTGCGGAGACGTGCAGGTAGATGTAGAGGATGATGTTCCTCCAGACGTACTTGTATTCCCTTGGTGGCAATTTGGCGTTGCAGTCGTGTTTGATGGTGACCTCTTGGTCGTCGTTCTCGTGAAGGACGCCGGTCTCAGGCGTCATGGATGAGTTCGGGGCCATCCTTAAATCGATCCGGAAAATGAGGGAAGTGTAAAGACAGAGAAAAGAAAGAAACGAACGAGCAGAAGCAACAAATGCTGCCGGCTTCCTTCCTGCTGGCTCGTATACTGAGAGCGCGTCGAATACCTGTCTACAGCATATATATGTGTGTACACTATGTACTACAAAGGAACGCGAGATTGAGACTCTGCCAAATAGTATTTTGCGACCACGTGGTCCTCGGTATCTTCGGGATATTTTGATCGTACGATCCGAATACGAGATTCGCAAAAATCTTTGGATCGTACGCAAAACCGTTCGAATCGGAAGAAGGATGAATTGGAGTGCGTTCCGAGTACAATGACTGCGAGGATCTGCGCGCGCGAATATGTCATCAGATTTTAGGATCACGCCACTCCGTCGCTCTCCTTCTAATCCTTGCCGTTCGCTCGCTCCTAACCGTTTCAAAACCTCTGGGTTAAACCGAACATGTTCTAATTCATAACACCTACAAGAACGATCTGACACAGGTTGTCAATTTTGACAACTCACAATTGTCAACAATATCTGAGACTTAAATCAATCCTTCACTTTCAAGATTCGAACTACTTTATCGTAATCAAAGAAAAACCACTTGAGAATAACATAATAATTACATCATTCGGTAAATTTCAAAACAATTGCAGGTTGTCAATGTTGACAACTCACAATTGTCAACAATTCATCTGATCGTAAAATAATCCTTCACTTTCAAGATTTGAACCACTTTGATGCACTCAAAGAAAAGGCACATGACTTTACGCACGTGCTAATCAACAAATTCAACAAATTTAGGAATAACGTAATAATTAAATTACTCTGTGAATTCAACTTCTGTTTGTACATAGCAACAATTCTACCTTTACTTAATTGAAAGTAAAAGTTTTTGGTTCAACATTAAACAAAAAACATCAACAAATTTTGACATAATTGACATTTTCAAAAATTAAAACAATTGTTCATAAACGTCAAGTCGGTAATATTAGACGCTCACTTTTAGTACAATCAAGTAAAATCAATTGTTTATAGTTTTACAAACCGATAATAGAAGTTTTCATTAGATTTTAATTAACTAAAACCAATTGTATTTTAAGTTTAACGACATAATCAACAATTTACTCTTTTCCCGTTTCGTCGAAACTTTTTAATAAAATCGATTACTTTTACATAATTTTCTTTTCTAAGTATTTAAAACTATTTACTTATAAATATCAAATTACTAATACAAATATTAAGTTCAAAAATAGTACACACAATATCCGTTCTGTATTTAAATTAACAATTTTAATTTTTAATTTATCATATCTTATTCATAATCATAATTCATAAGAAGAATCAATGTTCAAGAATAATTTTGATTGAAATAAGTTAATTATGAATGAAAAGTGAAATTATCAAAAAACTAATTAATTAAATTATTAATATATGATAATTAGAGACAAAATTATGTAACATTGAAGCTAATTAATTGATTCAAAATGTTTTTTTTTAAACAATGACTTTGATTTCTATATCATCATTAACAAAACAACAATGTCCACTTTACGCACTTATACTATAAGTTTTTTTTTTAAACTTCAACAAACATTTCATTTACCAGAGTAAAATGTAAAAAAAAAACTCATATCAAATTTGACAATTTCCGTCTTGTGTATGACAGATGTCACACAGGTCACCGCATAAATTAGTTGACAGATGACCTCGGCCAAATGAATCGCATGTTTTTCGTGGACTAAAGCCGATTACATAATTTGTGTGTGCGAATAAACGCATAGGAAATGAAAAAATATATATATATCGATTGCACAAGATCTCGAATGTTAACGTGTTGTATGATAACCTATTCAAAATGTGTTACCAAGTTGACTTGCAATTGGAAATAAATGTGTGACTTATGATTATTCATGATTACTTTTTATTAACTTTGAGCATTAAATTCTGAAATTTCAATGTTTTTGTTGGATAACTTTTATTTTCTATAAATAAATGCACTGTTTAGAATAATAATGAATTTGAAATTCTGAAATTGGTCAATAAATAGATTATTGATCTATTTAATTATTGTTTAGTATGTTGTGTTAGATTTTAATTAATGTTAGGTAAAGTAGTTATTTTCGTAATTAGATATTGAAGAGAAATAGTGGTATGATGTTAACAGTTAATTTCTACTTTTTAATTGCTATGTTGTAGATAAGTAAATATTCATTAGTTTCTTACAAAAATAGATACAGTAATTATCGTTGAAAAAAAAATGAAAATAACAAACAACTGTACGTAACAAAGGTAAAGTTTTACAAAATATCAAAAAACTAAACGTAAAAAAATTGTTTTTCCCTTATAATTATTTGATTAATTTTAAAAATAGATTACTCAATTGAAAATTAATAAACTTCATTTGGTTTCCAACTTTTCTGACTAGAAAATATCTTAAAATCAAAACAGTTTTACTATGGAAAAGTTCTATATAAATATCAAAAAACTAAATGTAAAATGTGTTTTACTCTTATAATTATTTGATTAATTTAAGAAAATGTATTATTCGATTGAAAATTAATAAATTTCATTGAGTTTCTATCTTTTTGTGACTAGAAAATATCTTAAAATCAAAACACTTTTACTATGGAAAAGTTTTATATAAATATCAAAAAACTAAATGTGAAATGTGTTTTACCCTTATAATTATTTAATTAATTTAAGAAAATGTATTATTCGATCGAAAATTAATAAATTTCATTTGGTTTCCAACTTTTTTGACTAGAAAATATCTTAAAATCAAAACACTTTTACAATGGAAAAGTTTTACAAAATATCAAAAAACTAAATGTGAAATGTGTTTTACCCTTATAATTATTTAATTAATTTAAGAAAATGTATTATTCGATTGAAAATTAATAAATTTCATTTGGTTTCCAACTTTTGTGACTAGAAAATATCTTAAAATCAAAATAGTTTTACTATGGAAAGTTTTATAAAATATCAAAAAACAAAATGTAAAATGTATTTTACCCTTATCATTATTTAATTAATTAAAGAAAATATATTATTTGATCGAAAATTAACAAACTTCATTTGGTTTCCAACTTTTGTGACTACAAAATATCTTAAAATCAAAATAGTTTTACTATGGAAAGTTTTATAAAATATCAAAAAACTAAACGTAAAAAACTTGTTTTACCTCTGATTAATTTATGAAAACGTATTAATCGATCAAAATTTCATAAATTTCACTTGGTTTAGAACTTTTCTGACTATAAAATGTCTTAAAATCAAAACACTTTTACGAGTTTTTCAAATAATTTTTGTTATTACTTTTGTATCTTTTCAAGTTCTTAAAATCAAAGCACTTTCATGGTATTAATCTATTTCAAATTAACTCACTTTATTCGCTTTGCTTCAGAATTGCACGTTTGTTCGTCGTTGGGGTTCGCAATCGGACTGATTGAAGTTCCGGCCGGGAGCGCGCTTTTATTGGATAAAGATGATTACACACACAAAAGTGCACACCGAAAACAATATTTATTGACATTTGGCATCTTTAATCATCAATTATTCTAAAATGGAAGCATTTCGGTATAAATGATGATTATAAGTCGACACCACTTGAAACTGTTCGACATTATCTTGTTTATTAAAAAAAAAGGAAATACAAAGGTCGGAAATCCGTCTAAAGCCTTTCATTTTTCAGAAAAATAAAGAAATTTAAACATAAACATCTTATTTTGTTGATCTTTCTTCTGAAATTTTAATTTGTAAATAGAAAATTTTAACATTAACATCTTTTTATGTTGATGTTTCTTCCGAAATGTTAATTTGTAAATAGAAAATAACATCTTATACGAAATAACATCTAACATCTTATTATTGAGGTTCTTCCAAAATTTAATTTTCTGAATTGTATTATTAATTACAAATAATATTGTCATATTAGACTTTGTAAGTAATCAGTATTCGTTGTTTTTTTCTTTATTACTGGTATCCAATGCAAAGTACAAAATTTAATTGAAATTAGTTATAATAATAGACAGATTGTCATAGAAAAGTATAGGAAAGATAACAACTCCAACAGACTATGGAATTAGTAATTAGTTACAAAAAATGAACAATTTGCAAATTTACAATGCAATAATCGTGTTTTCAGAGTCAAATTGGAAGCAAAAAAATAGTTACTATTATAGGTAATATAAAACTTAGTGATAATATAAAAGTCTCGACAAAGCAATTAAATTAATTACACTCAATCATTTGATATGCGCACATAAAATAATGAATGTTTGACATTAAATAATACTTAAATTGATTGGCTATAATTGTTGGAAATCTTCGGACGTTAGCAACTTTGTAGTATAATTAGTTATTGTATTAAAATATTATTCATTTTTCTAGTAGAAAGTATTATCTAATAGGCTAATATCGTATTAATAAGGCAACTTATGATTGATTTGGATAAGAAATGGTTATTTTCGGAAATGCTTCCATTCAAGATGTAGAAACGATAACAAATGAAATCCCCGTATCAATTGAGACAGTCTGGCTTTATCTTGTTTCATGCGAAAAAGGAAACGTCAAAGGTCGATAATGTGTGTGCAATTCCATAATACACCCACACCTCGCTATACATCCGCTCTTTAACCGCCAATTAAGGCACGTTTTCGATTTACGGTCTAAAATTTTCGCTATAACGGCAAAAAACTGTCGATATATCTACATATTGCCAATCTTGCGCATGCGCAATAACTGATTCGTTATACGGCTTTCCGCTTTGCGGCCAAGTTTTGTGGAACGTATCTAGACCGTAAAGCGAGATATGGGTATATTTAAATGTCAACAATAAAAAAATCTGTAACATTATTCCATTGGCAAATCGGATGATCTGGATGAAAATTCAGACCGAGTCGTGCGACTTTGTTGTTTTCGATTCTTAATCTCTCGTTATTAATTAATGCAATGTGAGTCATTATAATTAACGCGTTTCTTTATTACTGTAAATAATTATAAACGTAAACTAAATAATCTGTTAATAGTTAATAACTTTTATTTTCTATGAACGTTCTAGACTTTCTGGATAATCTTTTTGTTTTGTTTTTATAATGAATTGAAAATTAATGTTTGCGTCGTCTGACTATGAGCATATAAAATACAAAGTACAACCGGCGAATGAATCATTAAATGATTACAGTAGAAAAATGTCTACATGTTATTGTAATGCAAATGTTCATAGTAATCGAAATGAATAAGTTGATGCAAATACGATGTTTGTTAAAAAAAAAACTTAAGCTTAATTGAGAAAAGTTTTGCTTGCAAATTACAAATAGTTAGAATTAAATAAATTGATGTGTAAAAATTGAATGAAAATTTCGTAGTAAATACTTCGTTTTTTAACAATTTAATAAACAATATTTCGTCGGTTTATTAATTGATTTCTTCGAATTTTATTAAAACTTAAACTATTAACAAAAATCAGGAGAAAACTTAATTGTTTTAGTATTAATAATTATTGTTTTCTCGTTAATTTTCTTAACAAATATTTTTTTGTAATATTTCAATTCATTTTTAACAAATTTAATATCATTTAATTCCATCATTAACTTTATAAGTCTAATTGTAAACTAGGACACTAAACGAATTGTATAATCATTTATTATAGACCACCCACAACTCATATACGCTAAAGTATACTTTTCTTTTAGCACATAAGATTTGAATTGACAAATAAGTTATTTCATTGTTAGTCAAAACCAACTTATTAATACATATCTTTTACAGAAAGTCTTGAAAAATCGAATAAATACAATAATTATTCGTTTGGAAAGATAAACCCTTATATTATTGTATGTATGTATTTTATTTCTTGTTTAATCTGTGAATAAATATAATAATACCATCATATTAGAAACCACCAATAATAACTAATTTTCGCGTTTATAAGAACATGTTATTGATTATAGTAAGGAATTCTTGTTCATAAGTTACTACCTCTATCTTGGAAAAATTTTGTTAAGTCCAACTTAGATATAACAATAATTAATCTTCATGTTAACTTCTCGAAGCTGTATATAAAGTAGTATATAACGAATCATACGTTGGCAAGACTGGTGGATTTCAAATTTTAACAAAGGGTACCAAAATTGAACGGCTGTTAAAAGTCGTGCGTGAAAAAAAGACCATGTTTGTGGATGCCGGAGGATGTTGTGAATCGTGAAATATTTGTCATTAACTTCTTCGATTCCGTAAAAAAAGATCCACCAGGAGAGCTGAATTGAAGAGATCAACATGTCGTTCAGTTTTGGAAATACGTCGCAAAACACGTTCGGAGCAGCGGCAAAACGTAAGAACGGGCATCCGATAGGTTATGTTTTTGTTGTAAATGTCATTGTCTGCGTTTTTTTGTTGTTGTTTTATAACACAATTTTAGGTATTTCAACAATGTTGTTAGATTCTTATGTAAATTGGATTATTTTTAATGGTTACAGGTTATTTACTTTTTGATGTCGATTGGTCATATTCTAACAAATCTTTAATATGAATTGGATGTTTCAATGTTATGAAATATGTCATTGTGCAAAATTGCACAGCTCACTTTAATTCTTCATTAACATTACCACAAAGTCTTTGTATCATTACAACTACAAGTTTATAGTAAATTCAATGTAAAATGATCAATTTTTGGGAAAAGAAGAGCATTTGTGTAATGTTTCTATCATAAATTTGGTATGTAACTTTCTTACTCCCAAATTAATATATTGTAATCAATCTATAAATTTTCAATTATATTTGAGTATAGAATTTATAGATATTGTTAATTAAAGTGAAATTCTTAATTAACATTAAGATCAAAGTGTTTGTATCAATTTGGTATACAACTGAGAAAAGAATTATTATTTTAAGAAAACATACTTATAATCCATTTTTAGAACAATATGTTTGAGAATACAATTTGTAGATTTTGTTGCATTTTTAAAGTTAATTATGAAATATATCATTAGCTTATTTTAATTTTTAATTAAGATCAAGATAAAAATGTTTGTATCATTACAACTTCTGTTAATTTTGTATATATTTGAGAATATAATTATTATAAAAAATACAAATTATTTTATGGTTGTTAATTATTACAGCATTTTATTTAAAGATTGCAGAAAGTTTCAACTTTCAGTTTTAAATGTTAATATAAGATTCATATGTATACTTATCAATTTTACACTTTCAGGAAGTAATATCATTGTTTGTTTATGATAATACACACTTCCAAAGAAATTGATAATGACTGCTGCTTTAATTTACTGAGAATTTCATAGTTAAAATTAACAATTTTTGTATATCAACTTACAAATCTCTTTTTGGATATTGGTCAAAATTAGATGATGTTCAAAAATAACTTCAAACTTGATTTTAGTAGTAGAAAATTAATTTAATAACTTAGTAGAAATACAGAGTAACTTTCAAATATCATATATAAGGTAACAATATATAGGGTTAATATTAGTAATAAATAAGTACTGGGTCAAACACTGGAAGTGTTAGAATTTGTAGCAGGATTTGTCGTAATCCACGGCGAGTTCGACATCGTCGGCTCCCTTATTATGTTGTTCCTGTTGCTCGACGGATCGAGAATGGCTGCTGACGTGCGACTGCATCTGCATCGAGTACAGATTCGAACGTTTATAAGAGATGTAGATCATGAGAAGTATCAACCCGATGGCAAAGAGTATACCCAAAATGACACCTAGGATGATGTACAGCGTCGTGTTCTCATCGTCGTAATTCGCTGCGTGATGATGTATCATCGTCAGATTGTATTCGTCCTCGCTGTTGCCCATCCAATCAATAATCTCCGTCGTAAAGAGATTGTTGGAGTTGTCGACGGCTTCGGTGACAACCTCTGCAACGCTCGAATTCACCATTGCATCAATCACCGAAGAGTTGTTCAACATTTCCGTGACCGTTGCACTCGTCTCAATCTCCATCACCGAAGCCATCGTCGTAGCAATCGCACTCTCCGTTGTCGTCGTGATCGCACTATCCCTCGCAGCTGGAATTGCCTCGGTGGTGAAGCTCTGAATCACATCTGTAACCACATCCTTCACCGATTGAATCACTTGATCGATGTTCTGTTGGTCATCTTCGACCTGCGATGGAAAGATGAACCTCGGACGGTTGGATATCATCTGATCGAATAATTTGGTCAAGAATCTACATGTAAAGTGATTTGGTTTGCTTTTACCTGTTCGTAGTCGTAATCGTAACCCATGATCACTTCACTTAACTTTGCTGAGCTATTGACTAAAAGTCTCAAACGTAAATGAGTCGAAATGCGAATCGCGTCTAATATTTATGCTTCGCTGTTATCACGCATTGCATCACTCGAGGAATACCCACAATTTTCGTTCCGTGAATATTGTGGTTTCGCTGTTTCCTGTTAAGTGTATGAATGGAGAGACGTTCCACTTTTGATAACGTGTATATATGTATTTCTTTTGGGCCTGATATACAAATTTCTATTTATGCTTTTTTGCAATTTCTGTTTTTAGCGACGGGATTCGGGGCTCCGATGTTTGGGGCCGCTTCGACGGCCACCACGGCTGCCTCCACGAGCTTCGGCTTTGGTTCGTCGACCTTTGGAGCTGCAGCCCCAGCTGCAAACACCAGCTTCGGGGCGAACACCACCGCCCCTGCCTTCGGAACTTCTTTCGGAATGCCCGCAAAGAGCGCCGCGAATACCACCTTCGGTGGATTCGGCGGGTCCACCACCTTCGGTACTCCCGCTTCCACGGCTCCGAATTTGTTTGGAGCCGCTGCTACCAATAAACCCACGTTATTTGGGGCCACGTCGACACCTAGTCTCTTTTCGACGCAAACCCCGGCCACCCCATCTATGTTCGGGGCTGCCGCCACGACGACGCAAGCACCCACTTTGTTTGGGGCCACGACCACCACGACACCCAGTTTGTTTGGTAGTACGGCCACGTCGACGCCGAGCCTCTTTGGAACCGGTTTTGGGGCGACAGCTACGACGGCAACACCTAGTTTGTTCGGGAGTACGGCAACCCCTGCCACCGGAGGATTCAGTCTCTTTGGTAACACAGCTACCACCACGTCTGCACCCCTTTTCGGAAGCTTCGGGACGAATACGGCTACCAACACGTTTGGAAATACCGGTACTGGTTTCAATTTCGGTGGTTCGAATTCGTTGTTTGGTGCCAAACCTGGAGTACAGCAACAGCAGCCGAATCAAACGCAACAATCAGGTAAAACTAATAGAAATCACTTAAATTGTCTTATAACAATATATATATCAGATTCATTTTGCAAACTTGGATTTTGTTATTGACTAATCATTTTGTGTTTATTCTAGCTGCTGACATGAAGACCCAACAAACATTAGCTTCGTTCTATGCGATCAACGTGTTTGGGGATGAACGGGACGACATCCTGAAGAAGTGGAACATGCTCCAAGCCTCCTGGGGAACCGGCAAAGGCTTCTACAATGCGGCCCAGCAGCCCGTCGATTACGACAACTGCAATCTGTTCTACAGATTCAAAGCCATTAGTTATTTCGTTATACCGCAGATGGATAACGCCGATGGCTTAGTTAAGCTGGTCTTCAACAAGAAAGAATCCGAGTTATCGTAAGTTACGATTCTTCTTTAATTTACATATAATAATTTAATGTTGTGAATTAAATTGTATGACTATTTCAGGGCACAAAAGGCAACAATCGTGAGCGGTTTTAACGCAATCCTGGGGAATAAGCCGAACCTGGCAGTGAATATAGTTCACGTGAAGGCAGTCTCCGACACGGAATCGGAAGTGATGATTACTGTTAGTGAGAAAGGGGTCACGGGCACCAGCAGGAAAATCCACGCCACAGATTTGGCTGCGTTCCTGAATCAGCCCACCCAGAAGCAACAGTTAGCCGGTGCTGGTGTCACTTATATTGGTGCCTACATGATGCCAACCAAGGCCCAACTTGCAGAATACCTTAAAGAACCACCACCAGGTAATGATTATACTTAATTCTAATGCAAATTTGTAATTAAAATAATACTACAATGTTATTGTTAACCTTCGTAACCGTGCGGTTAATTAGTCAGCGGATATACGTTTCCAGAAAATAAGCAACAATTGAGAAACTCTGTCTG
Organism: Nicrophorus orbicollis; assembly: GCA_018845635.1. Taxonomy (NCBI): domain Eukaryota; kingdom Metazoa; phylum Arthropoda; class Insecta; order Coleoptera; family Silphidae; genus Nicrophorus; species Nicrophorus orbicollis. The sequence continues at coordinate 1,133,498 of JAFMTC010000158.1, forward strand.
TTTACACTGGGAAATATTATGAGTATGACACTTATTCCTTTTGAAGATTTCAATGCGAAATTAGATTAGTGTTCAAGTCGGACTCGGGATTTTCATTGTAAAGACGTCTTATTATTCAGCGCTTCAAAGTCTGAAATAACGTTTTTATCCTGAGTAAACGTTTATTCCTTCTGAAAATAGAACGTTTTACCACAGACAGTAAAACGTAATTTACGCTGCTTATTCATTACAAACTTTTTGGTAAAGAATAATCATTGTTATAATCTGAATTTTACTAATTTACTGCAATTAATAATAAATTATTCTTGATCAGGTATTGATTCACAATTATGGAAAGCTGCGCAAATCGACAACCCGAATCCACAGAAGTATTTGCCGACGCCTTTGTCGGGATTCTCGAATTTGAAGAAGCGCATGCTTTGCGAGGAGTTCGAGACGGGTCTGCACCGCGCCTTCCTCGACAAGGTTCACAAGGACATAGTAGAATTGAAAAAGAAACACGCCGCTTCCATAGCTCAGATCGCGGAGCAGAAGCAGAAATTCCTGCAGCTTCAGCACCGCGTCCTCAAGATCTTGGTTAAGCAGGAGAGCACCAGGAACCTGGGCTTGGCACTGCAGCCTCAGGAGGAGGTGCTCAAGGCTAGGCTGGAGTCTATGAATTTGCAGTTGAACATGCCCACGCAATTCAGGGTAAATTTTGTTGTCTATTTTTTTCGAAACGTATTTATGTTGCGTTATATTTATTTCAGGGGAAGATCAACGAGCTGATGAGCACAACGAAAGTAAAGAACGTGTTCGACGGTTGCAAGAGCGAGACGTACGTGCTCGATCCTAAGGTGCAGGAGGATGTCAAGCAGTTTTTGACGATGGAACAGAACGGAATCACGCATCTGATCAGCATTATCAACGAGGATTTGAAGGACCTGAAGGTCATCAGCGGCGGAATGAATGAGATACTGATGCGGAATAAATGATTGTCTATTGTTTGTCTTAATTTATATTGGTTTCTTATTTTTTCGGCTTCGCCAATGGATATGATCACATCTGTGGTTATACAACAGAACGAGCAGTCTGCATAAGGTGCTCTTTTATAATAAAGATATTTTTTATTACGTAAGTTTCAAATGCACATTAAAATGCAGTGCTTCGTTTAAACTATTCCGAAATATATTTAAATACGTTGAATCATCGTTCTATTATTTTTTTGCCCAAACGCTCTATCGGTATTTTAACGATAGTATGAAATGAGAGAATGGTTGCATAAATAACTAATGGGTAGTTTACGCAAGATATTACATTGGTAAGATAATAGAAATTGTTTAATTTAAGAATGAAGCATATGCAACCAATGTAACTTTGGTATAATTCAAGTGGTACATAAAATAAAGCAGTGTTTGTTTACATTTAATCTAATGATTAAGTAAATATAAAGTATTCTCGCATAGTTTTGTGATGACTGTTGCGTAACGCGAATTTTACGCTTTTCATAACGACGAACACAAGTTGCATCATTCATATAGTTTTTTTTAATATTTTCCTTATTTACAAATTAATTATAAATAGATCCTATATATACAAAGTACTCTCTACATATCACAATTAGATTGCATCTCTTTTTTTTGATTATAATCTCTTTCCTGCATAATAACACTAAGAAAACACACACAAAATATGATGAAAATAAGTTATAATACTGGATGAGGGGTGGAGGATGTGAGAGGATTTGAAATGGGTTCAGGGGATGATGATGATATTTGTTGGTTCTTTGTCAAATTAATGTTTTATGCTGAGATCTAATGGGCCGTCGATGTCCGTCTGCAGATCGTACGGCGTGAAGATTTTGATTTTGTTCCATTGCATTTCGCCGGATTCTTGGAAGTTGTTCATGAAGCCCAAGTTGATCAGCTCGGCGGCTCGAGACAGGCAGTTCGAGATGTAACAGTTGTGCGAGCAGTCGCAGTTCTTTTTGATTTCCGTTTGTTTTGTCGCCTTGGTTTCACCCACGAAGTGTTTGTAGGTCTTCACGTGTTTCCGGAGGCTGCTGGGATCCGTGTAGCGCTTCGGACAACCGGGTACCTTGCACTGGTATGGTTTATCCACCTGATGGGTGCGCGTATGCTTGAAGCGATCGCTGGAATTCGAATAGGCCTTATTGCATCCGACCACCGGACACACGTACGGCTTTTCACCGCTGTGCGATCGAGTGTGGATCTTCAAGTTCTCTGCTCTCGAGAAAGACTTTTCGCATTGGAAGCACTGGTGCGGTTTCTCGTTGGTGTGCGTTCTGACATGGACCAACATCTTGTATCTAATAGATAAATAAAGATAAATTTAATTATGTTCCTTTGCTTTCGTTCAGATGTAGTTACCTCGCGTTGAAACCTCTGTTGTTCCTGGTACAACCTTCCCAGCCGCAGTAGAAGAGTCCCCCTGGGCCGCTCGCTGCGTGCACATTGCTGACGTGCGTAGCCAGTTGATCCAGGCTATCGAATTTGATGCCACAAGACCTCCAGCAACATTGGACCTCGTTCTTCCTGCGGGTTTCGAACTGGTTTATCTCGACGCTCGATATAGAATTCTCGCTGTCGCTCTATTAACAAAAGTTCAACAATTAGTATAAGGCAACAGTTAAATCCGAGATTATCCTTACTTGCACACTGTTAGGCGATTGTGGAATCATCAGGTCATCTGCCATACTAGGCGTTTCGAAGCGGCTAAGGTGTTGGAAATTGGGCGGACTGAAGTTGTAATACAGCGGACTGCCGACAATCATCCTGTGATCATAGAAAATCATCTTTTGTCAGTACGTTAAGTGCGGATGGTCCGAGAGCGTTCACTCGTTGGACAAGACTAATGTTGTTGTGTTGATAATATTGGCGATGCGATGATGAGGGTGGGCCCCACGGGGTGTGGTGGGGATAGGTCAAAGTGTCTGAAGACCACTGGGAAACTGGTAAAATCCAGTTCGGATCTTTTACAGCGCGGGATCACCAGCAGATAAGTACACTCCGCTTGACCCCAAGAGAACTGGATCCGAGTGGAACGCTAATCTTATCACCTCTCCTTCCTTCAATACTATCCATAATAACAATGCTGACGGACGCAGAAGGAGCATCCGAGCAGCCAATGATCGGGGAGAAAAATTGTACGGATTGGGCGGGAATTTGGACAATCTCCACCTGTAGTGTCCCCGCCAGAGCAGACTAGGCGTGTGCTCGCTCTCATCATCATCAACATCATTATCAAAAAAAAGGTCTTATCTAATCAGGGATCATGGATGGATGTAGGTGTCTGTCTGGTGGATGAACGTCTGCTGGGTATCCTACTTTTTTTTGTCGCTTCACGATACAAAGTGCACTCTGTGTGAGAGAGAGAGACCCGACCTGTTTTATCAACAAATATTTATTTTCGTTGTCGCATTTTGCCGCAGGTTCATTTTAAATGCAGACACCTCTTTATCTTGTTTGCAAATCGTTCATCCGACCAGCAAACACAGACTGCTGCTCCTGCTGCCAATTATTTATAAACATATGCGTTATTACGTCGATTTGCATACCAAATCTACCAAATTCAATTTCCTCTTACCTAATAACTACATAATCAAAAATGATAGATAATTAAATTTTTCATAAGCAAGATTAAACTATAAAGATCAAAGTTACATACAAATTGTTAATTTAAAATGAATTAAAATGTGTTGCAAATTGATTAAGTTTTCCCTTGAGAACAATTTTTTGCTTACGTCTGACGCAGATCAAACTAGTACATACAGTCTGGTATTTCAGTTGGAATAAAATTAACAAATCCCATTGGATTGGTAACAACTTTAATTCTAGTTTTAAGGTTACGTGATACCATTGGTGTTCTTTATAAGTTACTTTAACACATCAACTGTGACTAATTCTAAAAGATATATTCTACTTACAACTTGAATTATTATGGGGTGGAAGTTGTGATTGTCAGTAGGACTTTAATTATATTTCATGTTAAGTGATCTCAATAAATTCAGCTTAGATTGTTTTTGTACTTGAGTCACGTACATTTGTTTCTGTTTCAATTAGTATTTTTCATAGGAATTCAATATATAGGTACTTAAAACTGAAGGTCTCTGCATTCTTCCATATTGTAGCGATTTCCTCTTTGTACTTATTTAAAAAGACGTATCAAATATGATAATTCGTTTAGGTATTTTATACATAGTTTGTTTACATAATTAAAAATGTTTGGTCACAACAATACACAATATGTAGTAACAACATTGTATGTGATCATAGATTATAATCAAGTCTGAGTGAATGAATGAATATTAATGAATGAAAAAGCGTACTCAAAATAACAACAAAATTGTCGATTTTTCTGTTTTGTTAGTCGATAGTTTTATGACGACTCGCGTCTCATTCAGTACTCAGTACTTCAGTAATTTGCATATATTAATATATGCTTTTCAAAGTCGTTGAACTATAGAACCCCGTGAATGGAATGCCATTGATAAGTGTATTAATATGAAGAATTGATATACGTTCTTTTCTACAAAGATAGAAAATAAGACTACAGCAATTTGCTTATGGTGTTGAAGAATTTGCAAATTAAGCGAGAAATGTATTGTTTATTTGCGGGGCAAATAACTGAATATTAAATTAGATAAATCGCGTCGTTACATGAAGATTTGTTTGAAGGAGTTTATAACAAACCCAAAGCAAAGCGAGAAACCAGTCGAAACTAGTTATTCAGATTGTTTTCGTGTGAAGGTTTATCGCGACCTCCTGCAAAGCAAAGCACAGCACCGAAAATAAAACATAAATAATAAAAATAAAATTCGAGCAGACCGAGCAACAAACAACAACCAGATTTTCTGGAGGTCAGAAAGGCGCAGGTTGCGAAACTTCCAGTTTAGTCTTGTTTCGTTTGATTGTGTGTGTTTACGAATGCGTTCCTCCACTCCAGTTTCGGGAACGACTTGCAGGATTGTAGGCTTTTTTTTTTGGTTTCGATGATGAGGCTGAGTTGATGGTGATGACG
>JAFMTC010000158.1:1150325-1168155 GCA_018845635.1 Nicrophorus orbicollis
ATTGAGTCGGAAATTTAAAAAAAAAATCAAAATGGCTGAGCGGCGTCATTTGAATGCGTAATTGAAAATCGAATTTGCGGCCCTAATTAACAATTACACGTGATTTGAGTAACGGCAAATAGTAAATGTGGCTTTGTTTCGTGTTAATACACTAACCTTATGTATTTACAGAGATTGATGAATCCACAAAATGGGGTTTTCTTGGGAGTCCCATGCAGACGACGCACTCGATTCGCAAAACAACGCACTACTGCGGAGCTGTTGAGATCACGTGATGCGTCTCGGCCAATCAGCGCCGCGGATTTGAGGAACACCTGCAGCAACAAAAAAGAGAATCTCGACACCGCTTATCTCTTGTAGAGCGAAAATAACAAAAGAAGAGCTCATCTGAACGATATTGAATTTGCCTTATACTTTTCTTTTCATATATTTTTTGTTTCAATAGAAATGAATTGCTTTTTTTTTGTTCAGATCAGAGACGTGCATAGATAAATGTTCAGTTCGTTGAACTGCAACAAAAAACAGTGATTGTTTGTAATGCGAATTTTTCGAACTAAAAACACGATTTAATCACGTTTCTTTGCCAAAATTCAGTTGGTTCAGCATCTACCATGATTGATTTCCACTTAAATCTAATTAAGAAGCCATGAATTTTCACTAATTATTACGCACTTCTGATTAGAAAGATGTTTTTATACTAAAATCATTTGATAGCATCACAAATTGTAGTTAACGCATACCGCGAAAAGTATACGTAACTTACCAATTAACATATTTTCAAATAAAAATAAATTAGTAAATTGTAGTCTAATTATAGTCTAAAAGAAATTAGTTGAAATTATCCAACCTATTTATTCCCCACAAATGATCATTCAATCGCGTTCAATCAAAAGTATTTAGTCATCATCCTACTAATTTTAAACTATACACACTAATTGATATACTAATTACTATTATTACAAGTTTTAACATAGACTAATATATTTAATAATAAATGAACTTATTTAGATGTTTATCCTAATGTACATGAAAGAGAATGGTTATGCAAAATGTATTTTCAGATTGAAATTTCAAATTATTTGCTCCTGGAGAGTTATCGAGTAAATAACCACATCTAGATACAAAAATCTTTTCATAAGATTATTTCCACTTGGATTTTTAGCAAATTTTCAATATGTGAAAGTTTGTTTATGCAGAGAAAACAAAGTTTTCGTTTTAATTCCATTTCTTAAATAATTGTGTAATTTCTGGTAATATAAAAGAAATTATCAATATTCAATATTAGACACAATATTTGGTAATTTATAAATATGATAATATTTATAGAAATATACTATTGTACGGTTTCATAGAAACAGTGATAATCCTAGTTTTAGATGTGGTTTAGGACTTAAGTATAGTTTGCTCACCATCCTATTACATTTTGCATTTGCAGATTATTATTATCATTTATGTATTAATTTGATTTACATTTATTGTAACATGTTTAAGCATAGTTTTACAGAAAAGTGTGATAAATATGTCGATTTCCAAGATAGTTTCTGTTCTCATTTAGGACTTCAGTGCAGCAGTTTCACATGCTTCACCTTCCCAGGAACTTTCACATTTGCATACGCCGCATTCGCAAAAACCATGTCCTCCGCATATTCTGCCACGGAATATTGGGCAAGAGAAATTATCGCATTCGCAGAATTGTCCATAAACCTTCTCGCTGTGGTCGCTCCTAACGTCACAGATGCATTTACCGCATTGGCAAACACCTCGGCCGGAACAAACCGAGGTGCTCTCAGGATCCATCAGGCAGCTCATCGTGTTCATGAAATTGAACATGTGTCCTGAAGAACACTCGCAGTGCTTCCCGAAATGTTGACCGTTGCATTCGCAGATGCCGCATTTGTAGGTACCCGCCCCGTTGCATTCCGTTGCATTTTCCACGTACCCCTTCAAACAAACAACAATCAAATTTAAGTGTAATTCAAATGAAAAGATATTTTACTGCAGAATTCTTCTGTTCGCATTGGCATGAGCACAGCATCTCCAGGTCTATGTACATTGTCTCCTTAACACCCATCGGGTAAATTTGCAGCCTCTGCTTCCAATCTTCAGGATCCTTGGGGCATCGCGTCACTTCGACTTCAACCTTGAACGTTACAATATCACCGACCTTCACGTTCTCGCATTTATCTGTTTTCTTGAATTCTCCGCTCGGATCCAAGCAATTCGAGTAATAATTGATTGTGACGCTGTCGCTGGAGTTGTCTTTCAATTGAATCACAGCAGAAATTTTATTATAACCCTCCTTAACTATATCAACGATATTGCTTGAATCTGTACTCAACATTCCAGTTGTAGCTCCTTCGATTTCAGTTTGTAATTTCATGTAATTGCTAATCTGATCAGCAGTTACAGCAAACAATAAACTGATCGAATTCTTCTTTACATTCTCATTGATTCCTGCTACATTTGCCGAGCCGCCTCCACCTCCCCAATGACACAGATCGTAATTAGGAATCTGCAATTACCGAAACTATTATAAAGTATATTACCACATCAATTTGCTTTACCGTTTTTTCAGCTGAATACAATTTTGAATTGGAGACGAAGATTAAAACGCGACGAGAATTCTGTCTCCAACCAATATATTGTTTGCAAACTATAGCCTGCGTGATAGCATCCAAACCTGCACTGGAATTTATTGGTAAATCGCCAGTTTTCAATCTTGCTAAGGTACTGAAGTTAGCGGTAACAGCCTTCTTCACCATTGCCTACAAATTAACAGTTTAAATAAACTGTATTGCTTAAGTAATGTTACTTACTGAAAACTCAATTGTTTTGGTACTTAAGCTCATAACATGTTGGAAACTATGTGCCTTATTGCAATCCGGACAAGGATCCTGCAAACTATTGAATACTCTTTGCAATAATTGTATGTAAACGGCAAGGGGTGCTTACGGTGTAACTGAGAAACTTCCGAATCCAAGCCTTAGATTTGTAGTTATATTTGGGATAGTTTCAGCGAGATTATCGGCTAGATGAGTTAACTTTTCGCTGTATCCTTCCATAGATTTGGAGAAATCCATTAGAAAGTAAATATCAAGCGGGAACTCTTCCACTTGGGAATACTGAGCGTGAATGGTGTACTTATCCCCTGAAAACGATGTATTTCATTTAAACTTTATTATAAAAAAAAACCTATGTTTACTCACTCGCTCTCATCTTCAAGCTAACTCTTTGCGGTTGAAACTGTACAATTTCCTCCAACGAAGAATTCGAAGACGGTTTTGTGATAGTGGATGGATGCACGTAAGATTCAGCAGGTATTGGAGACGTGCGTGGCCTCGACAGGTGTTTAGATTCTAGTATCATTAAGGTGTTATCCGGATTGTAAGAGTGTTCCTGTGGACAATAATGGGGGTCTCCCTCAGCTATGTGAAAGCATCTTGAACTTTTCTGGAAATCCTGTATTTTTATATTAATGAATTAATCCAAAATTTTGCTTAAATTTCGTTATAAATTTACGGGTTTTAAGCACCAGGCGCAAAACCGATGTTGGATGCAATCATGGCAAGTGTTTTGGACCGCACATTCAGATTTAGACCAATTATCCGAAATTTGAGCATCGATGGATCCCAGCCAAAAAAGCAACACCAGTTTCCAATAAGGTTTCATTCTGTAAATTTTAAAATTATTTACATCAATTAAGATTCGTTTTTCAAAAGATTGATTGACTTTAAATAAACTTACATCAAGTCGAATGGATAACATTGGTTTTTCGAACGCGTCAGGTGCAAGTGTGCAGTGAATATGCTGAGTCTCACTTGTAACGTTATTTGCTTATAAGCAAAATATCTTTGAATTTGCGCAAAATGTTCTTTAGATAAATTATTAATTAGTTTATGCACACTTATTGTTAATGATCATTTTTAACATTGAATAACAGTGACGCTGATAACATGAAGACTTTGGTCAACATGCTATAAATATGTAATCACTAAGTGTTTATCAATGTTATTAAAAACAGTCTCATTAATTTAATGATTGTGCATCAACGAATACAGTTTATATAATGCAATTTCTAACAGTAAAAACTCACATAATTATGATTTTTAGGGCACAAAGACCTTGATCGTTAGCATTTTTGACCCAATAAAGATGTTTAAATAAATAACATTACTTTTATAAATCCAGTTAATCACTTAAGCAGAAAACGGGTCACTTTTGCAGAGATTTGTTATTGCACGTAAGCAGTTGAGATTAACATTCGTTATAATTGGACTCATTACTAAATAACATTTGCCTATATTTTTGGAATTTCATTCAAACATGTTACTTTCTCGATGAAGAAATTGTTAAATGTTATAGGAAAATATTGTGGATATAACACATCTGTTAGTTTCAAATTATTTAATAAATAAGTGTACAAAATACTTAGTTACATTTAAAGTGCACTAAACTTGCTAAGTTTAATTGACGTGATGCAATTTGATCTTAGGGAGTATACTTTGTCGATCATCATTATTCTCTCTCTCTCTTAATAAATATATGTTAAGCTGTAACAAATTATTAAAAAAAAAACAACTTTACAAACAATATTTTCCTTAAGAAAATATCTCATTTCAATCAATATTTATGCAAACATATTCAAATTCGATTGTAAATAAAATACAAATAAATTATAATAAACTTAGTGATTAAAAACTACAATAACAAAAATAACTATGGTTCATAAACAATATTTTTCCATAGATAAACGAGATTCTGTAAAATATATTTTTGGACGGTTAAATTGCGTTAAAGCTACAATAATTATTAATGAGCGAGGGATTATAGCGAAGGTCTGGATGCTTGCAGCCTCCTGTAGTTTGCTCTCCTTGCTTCGACCAGAAACAGTGTACCGGATGGTAGTAAAAGTAGTGAGCCTGTCGAGCCTAGGCCGAAAGACAATCCTAGTTGATTATGCTCCCAGTTTGGCATCCAATCCCTCCTGTCGCCGTAGATCCCGAATATGAGTATTGCCACAAATCCGCACAGCCCGGCTATTATCAGGTCAGCCCCGATGCAAAGTAATAAAAGGATGTATTTGTCATGGTCCCTGCTGCAGAAACAATAGAGCCACGTTAGGAAGGCAGCAACTAACAGCAGCGTTATGCACAGTGTGAAGAAGAATTGGGTGGCCAAGAAGAATCCGGGCCAGAGGAAGTCCTGGATAATGTAATATTCATCTTCGAACACCCACCAGCAGCCAGTGAACTTCTTATCGTAATGATGATTGATATCCTCGAAGTCGTTCAGACACACCTCCCATAAACCTTAAATAGTAATCATTGCTTACTGTTGTTCTAATATATGAAGTTGCTTAATTTTATACCTAGCCTGACGAATTTCGGGTTTTCGAGCTTCCCATCGTTCTCCAGCCAATACGAAGTGCAAAACGCCACTAAAACTAATATGAAACTGACCGTGGTGCAGGCGATAGCGCAAATTCCTGTGCGTGTTTTGATGGCCATCGCCGCCATATTAAGACTAGTTATGATTCATTTTGGAAAGGTGTATACAACTCAACTAGCAGATAATTCAGGCGCTAATTAGGCGCATGCTCGCAAGAGAAATTTAATTGAACAAAACTAAATCGTTAAAAGAAAGGAAATTTAATTGGAAATATTTTAAATTCTTTCTTCCGCTTCGCTGGTCTCTTGCATACTGACATCAGTATTTCTGTGAGTGCTAGCAGACATGTCTGCATCCTCTTCCTCCTCCTCGTCTCCTTCCATCTCGAACAGCATGACTTTCTTGCCATTCTCAGATAAAACAATGGAAACCCTTCTGGCACCTGAAACGGCGAACTTGGAAGAGACCATACAAATATTCTTCAGGGTTTGTTGGGTCTTCACCATACCATCCACCTCCACCAGGTTTTGCGTGGTCACTTCTTCGCTAACGTCGATCACCTGCGCTCTTTCGCGAATCGCAGCGATCGAACACTGATAAATAACGGCGAACTTTGAAGCGGGCTCTTGCAGCAGCATAGACAAGACGTTTTCATTGTAGAACTTCAGGTCGGTTATGAAATACTCGGGGATTTTGACGAGAACAGCTTTAGTAACCAACGTAACCGGATCAAATTCCAGCAGATAAAAGGAATCGGTGAAATGGGTGTCCGAGTTGAACGCAAAGAGCAACGATCCATTGCTGGCATTGATTTTAGAGACCAACGTCCATGAGGTGCTCGTGTTGCAGTTGATGCACTTGAGCAGAGTTATATCGGCTGATATCAGGTCGTGCGGTTCATTGAAGATATCCATGAGCGCCTTCTCCAGATGCTTAAATTGCTGCAGCAAAGACATTTCCTTGAAGTGTCTGATTATGGATGGATGTTGCCGAATGCACTCGTTGTGCTGCAAGAAGTTGTCCCATTCGTTGTATTCCATGTTGGGTAAAATATGTAACGGACTGTCCGCAAGATATTGGCCCAATCTCTCCATTATGAACCCGGACTTCTTCTCAGTTCCCCCGATCGTTGTATTATTCTGCCCTGTAATGTCATCAAAGTTCTTGAGGAAAGCGGTGATGTAAGCCAGATCTTGTTGAGTCATCTTCGGAATCTCATTCGGAACAGACTCGTATATAAGATGTATAATAGCCGTGTACAACCAACGGAAGAACGCTTTGTAATTAAGCATGGAATTATTGATTATCTGTTGCATTTCTCCGCTTTTAATCAGAAAAGCGCCGTTTGAGGCTATGGCTTCATGGATTTTCTTCTCATCCAACCCCAACAGCTTATACCGATGTTCCAAACGGGCCATCCCTCTCAACTCGCTCAAATGATAAGTGATATTTTGAGCCACTTTGGTGACGTTCTTCAGCAGCAACTTCTGGATATTCACGTAGCTCATCTCGATTGATTGCCCGAATTTCTCCAAACCCTTCTTCGTTAAATCTTGCAGAAGGAAGGTCTGCATCAATTCGGAGCTGTTCCCGAACATTAACAGATCCAGGAAGTCAGCAGACAACGTCCCAGGCGTCGTCTGCGATGCGAATTTCGCCAGCTTCGCATCCATCTCCAATAAGATATTCTCCCAAGATTCCGTTATAGACGAGATGGCCTCAGACAAATAGTGGATTAACACCTCAATCTCCTTGTACTTTATAGCATAATTGAATAACTCCTTGACGTGAGTGCGAAATATATCCGTGTTGAGTACAAGGATCTTTGTCGATTGGTCATTATCTTTGACGGTGATGTAAAGACGATCGAGGAGCTCTGAAAGGTAGAGGTCGACTATTTGGCAAGACTTTCCGGTTCCGATAATTTCATTTACGTTGAGGATGGCGCAGTAAAAACAACCAAATATGCTCAAGTGAACGAAACCCTCACTGGTACCGATTGCCAATAAATTCAATTCTTGCTGATTCTGGAAAAAGTTCTCTTCTACAGTATCATCTTGTCCTGAAGATGTGTTGTATAATGATAGACTGGGAGGGTTTGGTAAGAACATTGAGGATTGATCAATGTGCTGGGTGTACTTGTTGGGATCCTCCTCCTCCATCAACAACCTCTTCTCAGCTTCTCCCCTTTTCTTCTCCTGTGTCCACGATATATATGTGATCTCACCCTCCTTTATATCCAATGTGTGCAGTGTTTTCTTATTCTCAACATTAATCAACAGTACTTCTCCTAAAATATTAACAACATGAACAATCTTAAGCTCAACAATTATCATGTATATCTTACCAGAATTATAACCTATAGCTAAAGTTTTTCCATCAGGTCTCCAGGCCATTGCTCTCACCAACAAACCTTCTTTGGGTGGTGGCAGAATCCATGCTCTTGTCCAAGTCAATCGGTGCAGTGAAACTTCCCCTAAATTATACAACGGACTATAAAGAAAACAGTATTCATCAACAAATCAACAATTATCTACCCTTTATGTTGGAGAAAGCAACGAGATCCATACGGTCGCTCCATACCAAAATATCGATCTCATGTGCTACCTTTTTCTCCTCTAATTGCCTAATTATTGTTAACATTTTAAAACATAGGACAAAATATTGATTAGGTTATATTTTCAAACAAACAGGTGACAATTACTTATATACTACTTCTTAGTATAACCAGTATAACCAATTGCATACACATCAAGAAAATAATAATCTTCACAAAAAATTATTAATTAGAATTTATGAAACAAATATGAAGAAATTATGCTGAATTTAAATACTAAGATACAAAGTATATAAAGGACGTTGTAAATCATAACAATTATATAAAACAATACACACTGAATATTATATATTTAAAACATCAATAAACGCAATTTTGTACAGCTTTAATATATGAATTAATTAGGAAACAACACGTAAAAGTGCTACAATAATTAATTAATTGTACAGAGTCGTATTTGTAAAAATTTTGATACCCCAAGAAATTTTCATTTCACAATGTTTCTTGACATCATGAAGTTAGTATTATGCATTTCAATAGTTTTAAAATATTTTTTTTCTAAAATTTAAAATTTAACACGGTTTATAAACAAAGCCTTTACGTCATATTATTTCGCTAATGTTATTGTATTGATGTGCATGGTTTTGTAACCGCAACAAGAGTTTCTCTTTGTCGATAATATTAACAATATTTTCTATATTTACAAGTTTTCATAACTAGTTTAAGGTGTTTTTTAAATTAAAGAATTTATATTCATTACGGCTCTGGCTTGAAGCAAAAACGAATGCAATTAGCTGTACAATCTTGATTCATAAAACAAAACAAAAATCAATGCTTGCTGTGATTTATTTCCATTTATGTTAATATCAACACTTGTGTGAAGATGTTTCTTCGGAAATGCTTGGAATGGGTTCGAACTTTTTTCAAGAATTCATCAATACATGGTTACCATTACTTGGCGGATGACGGTCTGCATTGGTCCGAGCGACTATTCTGGTTGATCTGCATAATTTCCGCTTCGGTAAAAGTTTAACCAATCACGCATTATTAATTTTATATTAAAAAGGTAACGTTTTAGACTGTTGGTACTTTCTGGATGATGGAAAGCACCGAAGAATATGACGTGAATCCGATTAGTTTGACTGTGGACACTTTGTATTTGGACTGGGAACACAATTTTCCGACTGTTGTCTTTTGCGAGAGGGCTCACGAAATCGATGAAGATCTTATGAATCGGTAAATTTAATCGATCAAAAATGGTCAATTAGTGTTCTTAACCATTTTTTTTTCAGATATTTATTTGGAAAAGATAGCGTTATCGTTAGGGAAATAGTGTTTCTTGAGGGTGAGATGAGCACTGCTGTTAAATGCAACGATCCAAGCTTCGATCAAAGCCTTTGCATCATGAGTAATTTCAGTTACTACTCGAATTTGGTATCAAATATTTTTTTTTTATTAAATTTTATGAAACCTTCAGTATTTCTTTTCGTAGTTGCGGAAATCATGTTCAGAGATTTTCTCTTACTGCAGTTGGAACGATAAGGAATTCGAGTGTTGTGAGCGCTTTCTACCGATGTACACCTTCTACGGGAAATGCTTCGCCATCAATTCAATAGCTTCCGAGTTATGAATAAACCCAATGATGGACTTTTCTTAATTTTTTGCAAACATTTCAGGCCACCCACCTCGAAGATGCTCTCGTTCAAGTTTAAAGATTCGCCGAAGTTAACAGTCGAGATAAAGACAATCCTCCTGTCAACGTCAGCGTTGACAGCTGAAGATGTCATATCTCCGAGAGAGACGCTGTACGGAAGCATATTCGAAGGATTCAATAAGATGATCGATCCTGACATGGAATTTGATGTAAACATCAGATTTCAGAACACCATCAACGATGATAGAGTTGAAACTATTCCACCGGAAGTCAGGGGCTGCATATTTCCGGATGAAAGTCAATTGCAGTATTCAACTGTTTTCAGTTATCCGGCTTGTGTTATTGATCACATCGGGAATTATCAGATGAAAACATGCGGTTGTACACAGTACCTAATGCCAGTTGCAGCTCGTAGGTTTCAACAATTTATACTAACATTAACACTACATTTATTATTTACGAAAAAGCTTCAAGTATTTAAAACTTTCTTTGAATTAACACTTCAATTATCTAACATATCTCAAGTATTAATACCTTAATTATATAAAAGTTCTTTTGAATTAATACTCCAATTATATATTACTTCTTCAGAATTAACACTTCAATTATCTAATACTTATTTAGAATTAACACTTCAATTAACTAAAACATTTTTCCAACTAATATTTCAATTATCTAAAAGTTCTTTAGAATGAATACTACAATTATCTAAACCTTCTTTAGAATGATTAGTTCAATTATACAAAACTTCGTTAATGTTAATACTTTAATTATTTACTTTCTAGAATTAACACTTCAATTATCTAAGTTTGAACATCTGCACTTTGGATCAATGTTTTTTTTTTGTCATTTTTGAGTTACGGTACTTGTCATTCGTAACAGCACTGGTGACAGTGACAGTTAATGACAGGTTTAAGGAAAAATAGAGTTTAACCAATGATTTTTAGGTGAAAAGCACATGTGCAACAACATGTCTTCTCTGGTGTGCTTGGCCCAGTCCATTACGCAATTGGTGAACGAGGCGAGCCGAGATAAATGTCCGGCATCTTGTGCGGAATCCGAGATCCGAGTCCTGTCAACTTTGAAGCGCAACATCACGTAAATAAGTTGTCATTTGTTCCAATAAAATTGCCTTAACACTTTGACAGACGTCATTAATTGCGTCTCTAATGCTATAAATTTTGCCCTGTTTAAGAGTTTACAACGGCAAAGATTCGGTGTCCAGGATCAATTTCTACACCCAACCGCCGACGTTGCGTTACTACCGGAAGGTGCGAAGAGATGACATCGAGTTGATAGGTGCATTTCGTCCTTCAGAAAACGATCTTTCCCATCTAATATACGCGATTTCCGTTTCGCAGTCAATGTTGGCGGAATCGGAACGCTGTTTTTCGGCGCGAGCCTCCTATCCCTGGTCGAGATCATCTATTACTTGCTCATTTATCCTTGCAGCAGCGGCACGACCAGCGCGAAGAAGGCCAATAAGAAGCCTGGGAACGTAGAGAGGAGGAAGATGAAGAAGGTCGAAGCCACCAAGAGATCGGCTCCCACGATTCCCATCCACAATTTCGACAATTTCGAGATCCGCAATCGGCTCACACACCGCACACCTCTGCCATACATCAATTAAGAGATATTCTTGCAAAAAAAACAAACCAAAACACGAACAACGTTTGCTTTAGATTAGAAATTTTAAAAAACTTTCTTCCATTTTTCCTCTCTAGATGAAACGAATGTGAAATTTTTTTATAATTCGAGAAATCCACGCTGCAAGGCTAATTATTATATCCATATACCACATTATAATGCACTTAAACTGCAACCAATTAAATGCTCACAGTTTGTATCCATTCTTTCTCTCTAAAAACGTTTTTTTTTCCTTATTATTATTAATATTTCTTCTTGCATTTGGTTAATTGTAATTGGAAAACAATGCCCGGCCTCGTCACTGATTCCATGCATCCGACGATTGTCTTCAACCATCATGAGATGTGACACATCAAAGCGAAGGCCTAAAACGTCTCTTCAATTCGTTCCTGAAAATATCGCCGACAGAAGAAACGATTCATCACGTGCACAGAATCTGGTTTCTTCAACACTATTTAATCTGTTGCACAATGCTGGGATTGTGAATTGGGCCAAGCGCTTGATCAAAAAAAAAAGAAACAACAAGCAGCAGCACAAACAACAACAATAAACAGCAGCGACTTCTCCCACGGAGAGAAAGAAAGAGAGACGTTTGCACAATTGTTATTAACAGACAATGGCTATAAAACACATTAAATAAGTAAATTGCAACGTAATAAACGTATTACTTCTTGTAATTAGAAACGAAATACAAGAAAAAAGTATATAAAGATAAGATAATAATACAAAGCTAATAAGATAATCTTAATTTATTTCAAATTAGGAAACACCTCTGGTTCGGAACGCATTATGTAAACTCGAATCCGTCGTCTCCGGAACTTCGTCATAGCCTACTCCTTAAATGAACTCATACCCATGTCATCATCATCATCATCGCAGCTGCATCTCAACTACATTAGTTTATACCTACGTAAACACATACCTGACAATGATTTATTCGATTGTTATTTAGTAAACTGTTTCTTCTTACCAGTTCACATTTACTATTTGCAAATGTCATCTCAAAAGCAATGAAATTCAGTTTACAAAGTCAACATTATAATTACTAAAAAATAAATTAAATTTGGGCAGTCCATAACCCTATAGATGTTTAAATAAGTAATAAATTCTATTGATTTTATAAAAGAATAACTTCAATGTTAAATTTGCAAATTAACTGAATCTTAATATATTCGTACTAAAAAAAATAACTTGCTAAACGAGATTAAAATATTAACTACACCAGTTTATAAATCAGCAAAGATGCTAATTAAGACTACATTTGAAACAGAACTACGTAAATAAATTCTTGAATAATGTACAAATCAATAAAAAATAGCTTTTTTTTTGTCTACACTTAGAAGGAATTCCTTTTCATTTTATTGATTACTAAATAATTTTAATTAAGAATAGATTGGAAATTGTATAAGATTTACAATTTGAATATTGCAAAGTAAAGTATTTTCTATAAGTTTACTTACAATTTGTAAAATAATGCTCGATTGTGTTCGATCATAATTGAAAGCTAAATCTCGAATGTACAATGAAATCTAGTTACGCTCCATTTACATAAGACTCTGCAGGTGTTTACAATCAATTCCTCGCAGTGAATGAACAAGTTGCAAATATTGCATTTATAAGCATTATCTTATAAATGTAAGTGAGATGAACATGAAATTATTTGCAACTTTAATTTATTGTATGTTTTTCTGTGTATTCATGGAATGTTGTTGAAGTTAATTTAAGAGATTTCATTAATAAATTATTTAGTTATAAAGAAAATAACATAAGTATGTTTATAAATATGTTAACAACAAGTGAGATCATATGAAATTTATTAGGGAAAAGTTGAAATGCAATTTTTGTGTATCAATTTATGGAATGTTGTTGATACAACTTTTTTAAAATTATTCAATTTAATTAAATATTTATGTACAAAAAAACTAATAAAAGTAGGTTTATAAATGCTATTAACAACGAATGAGATCATATGAAATTTATTAATGAAACGTTGAAATCAAATTGTTTTCTTTTGTATAAGGAAACATGTCAATATTTCAATTATAATACACAAAATTAAAAGTTTAAGTGTATTTAATGAAATTAATTAGAGTTAGTATAAAGTAATCGTCAGTAAAGTAGCAAATTATAGTTATTATTAGTTATAGAAACAATCGACAATCTGGGTAGTTCCCCGGGGCAAAGTACTTGATCCATATAAATGTTATTATGATCTTTTTAACCAGATTAAGATATTTACTCTAGTTTCGTGAGAATTGAAATAATTA
Source organism: Nicrophorus orbicollis (assembly GCA_018845635.1). Classification (NCBI taxonomy): domain Eukaryota; kingdom Metazoa; phylum Arthropoda; class Insecta; order Coleoptera; family Silphidae; genus Nicrophorus; species Nicrophorus orbicollis. Next base: position 1,163,839 of record JAFMTC010000158.1, read on the forward strand.
CAATTTATATTACTAATTAATTGTATCATTAGTATTATAATTAGTATTTAGCAATGATAAGTAAAGTAGCAAATTGTATAAGAAATACGTCGAAAATTCAATTATAATTCACAAAATAAAAGTGTTAAGAATCGATTTTGCAGGGTGTTCCTCGTGGTAATGTACTGAGTCCACAACAATCTTATGATGTTCTCTTTGACGAGATTTTTATCAGCAAAAAGGAAAAGTCGTGTTGGCAATAAAATAGTTACCATAACATGTTTATGGAGGAACTGTTTCAACGAGCTATTCCGTAACCCTAATTGAAATTCGAGGAAGTGTCCATTATCAATGCAAATCGTCGTTTTTTTTTGGCATGTTCTCTATTTCCATAAATGTATAACTCGGACGTGATACAATTTCTTCTTCGATCAAGTTTTTGTTGTTGTTGTTGTTGTATATTGTTCTTCATTTTCAATGGTTTCGAATGCCTAATGTATGCGTTCATGCCGAAAGAACTTCATCTCTCCATGTACCAAGAATACGTATTATATCATCCTCTTCTTGCGTCCCGTTTTTTTCCTATGTGCTTGTATTTGTTTAGATTTTAATGATTCGAATGTGTTAGTGTGTGTGTGTGATCATGTGTGTTGGTGAGGTGCGGCCGGATAAATAGACTTTCGAAGCGGATCGGACGACCAATCGGTGCGACGCTCAAGACTCTCCGGGACCGTTTTTTTTCGATCAAAAGAGCTGGTAACTCTCTTCCATCGGCCAGTCAGAGACGGAGCCAGAGCACACGCGAACCGAAAACATCGCTGCGAACTTTTTTCGTCTGAAAGTTTTCCAAATTTCGAAGAGAAAAACAGAACGGAACTTTGACTGACGCATCATGGACAGTGAGCTTAAGTGTTTTTGGATGGCATTTGCCTTCGCCTGTATCCTAGGTGAGTTAACAAATGAGAAAAAAAGAAACAACAACATTTTTGATATTTCCTTAGTTACGTTAAACAATTGAAATACCATCGATTAAAACAAAATACAAGTCATGAACTAAAGTATTTTAAATGAAAAAAAAGTAATGAAAACATCTGAATAAAAATTGTTTAAAAATCATAATTTTTGAAATATCTAAAAAAAAAAGTTTTTTAACCAAATTATGTAAGTGATTGCATTCTTGTTTAGTACATATAAATCATAGACTAATTTAAGTAAATCAACTTAAATACTACTTTTTTTTATATTTATATCAAAATCATTCGATAATTAATAATTCAATAATCAAAAGTTCATTAAGAAGAATGACTTAAATAACATTTTTTACATAGAATAATTGAAATTTCAAACATTCTAAATGTTCATTTGAAATACTTGTATGTAATACCGAAATTAAATTGATTAAACATCGTAGAATCCAAAAAAATTGCGTGTTGTTCCCCAAGGCAATATTCTAGGTCCTACATAATACAATTAAAGCAATAATTATAAAATTAGCGATTTATAAGAAAGAAAAAAGTATTATTGATTATGAATTATCAATATTTTTATTAATTAGCTTCCTTTTCTATATTGAATTAAAAAATTATAGCTAAAATAGTTCAAATACATATAGCTATTTTTTTTTTGATATTTAGTTTGGGATTTTTTTAGAAAAAAATATACGAATTCGCCAATTATATATGAATATAACAAAGACTATATTAATTTGTATTGTAAATTTATATGTACAAAACGAAATTTTCACTTTACAACAATTCCAAAGAAGTACTGGAACGAGTTAATTTGCACAGCGAACTTACGTGTAATTAAATAAGCATTATTACTGTGTTTATTCAAGTCGCAAGGTCAATTTCTTCGATCGACGCACAAATCGCACACTACCAGAAATAAATGTAAGTCATTTATTATGGAAATGTACTGCAAATAATGATTAATTGCAACTGTAAAAAGCATTCATATTTTGCTCGTGAAGCAATAAATGTGAATAATTGCATTAGGTAATTGCTATTTTTTAATATAAAATCTATGACTTTTAACATTATCGACTTTTTATTTAAATTTATATGAGAAAGCATGAAAAATCAAGATAAAATTTGGACAGAAAGATCTACAGAATTTTGCAGCAAAACCATTATATTATATTATTCTTTTTCATGAGTTTACATTTTTTTCGTAGTTGATGCAGTAAATGGTATTAATATTCAAAGAATATAATAAAATTTTTGAATTTTGATTATTTTTGAGTGTGGAAAAACGTCATTATTAGATCGTTTTGAAAATACAAAAACTGAATTTGAAAATTATTATTTAATAAGAAAAAGCAATTAAATTATGTATCAATAACAAAATAACTAAGTGGATAACATAAATTTGTAATGAAATATACAAGTTTTTGATTTAATAATTTAATGTAATAATAAAGCGTTATATGAAAGTCGGCTTTGCTCACTTTCGAACTAATTAATGTACAGTTTTGCTGCGATTTATCAAAGAATGGACACGCATTAGTTGCATTGGAAAAAAGTATGAAACGACAAAGAACGAAGTGTGCATAATTCCTAATAATTATTGTTCCTTGTATCTCGTGTGATTATGAGATCGAAGGATTTATTCGTTTCCATTGATTTCATTTTCACGTCCAGTTCCTAATTGCCGTCCACTTTCTATATAAGCTCTTTCGATTCGACATTGAAACTTTGCATTCCGATGATCGGATAGGAAAAACGTACCGAAACAATGCAATTTAGACGAATAAAAAAGAAAATTTTGTTATATTTCCTTGTAGTTTTGTCTTGCGTTTCGAAAGGTTTTATCGTTGAAATCGTACTTAGTAATTAGTGTAATAAGTACTTGGATATTCAAATATAACTGGTAATTCAATAAATTTTAGTTATTGAAATTATGTAAATGTATGAAACTAAGTTAAAATAAACGTTTAAACGCGTTATTAGAATCAATTACTTTCGTAATCATTTCGTAAATAAGAATGTATGCTGAAATTAATGATAATTCAATAAGTTTGTGTGATTGGATTATGGAAATTGTTTGTTATGAAATATTGTTTTGAATTTAGAGAAGATCAATTTAGCGAAAGTTTTATAACTTTCGAGTGAAGTTTATGATATGCTCACGGCTTAATAAGGTGTATTTATGTGGAAAAAATCACATTTCTTTCACGAGGTAACTGCTTTTGTGACGTGAGTGGCATATGGATGGTAAATGAAAACTCGGAGAAATTTTAGCTTCCGTTGTTTTCTATATATGAAATTAGCAATCATCAAAGAAAAGAAGATGGAATTGCCGTCAGCAAGAAAGCATTGCGTTTATTTGTTCGTGTGTTTTGTCGGAATTTCCAATTGAAAGGGAACATTTTTGCATGGACGTGCGTATAAATATATATAAATAAATTTTGTTTGTGCTCGACAAACCCGAGATTATCGAATCCAGTTTCGAAACACTTTCTCTGGGCAACAGCAAGCAGCAATAGCAAACACTTTCTCTCCACATAATCCTAATTGGCGACGGGAGAGGATTCTTCTTCACAAATAAATAAAACGTTTGCGAAAATGATGAATGAATGAACGGACGAAACGCAGCAGAATTTCACTTTTCGCACGTTCCTTATTCCTCTCGATTAAGGTCTACGTTCCAAGGTAAAATGCATTAAGTTGTATTCTTATTGAAACAGGCAGAAAGAAAAGAAACCCGTCGCTTTGGGAACCAAAACAATAACGTAATTAACTGTTTTGTTCTCTCTGGTTGTTTTTTTTTTGTTCCGTCTCAATTCGAGAATTCGTTTTGTTTTATTCATTTTTTTTTTCGTTGGTTCGTTTCCCTTGCGAATTAATTATTTCCGATGCATGGGAAAACGGTTTCGCAACTGTTTCTAGTACGATCCTAAAACGGTGCGACAATGCGAAATATTCAAATTTTACGGTTACGTAACCCCCCTCGTGCTCGGTACATGTTGGCCAACGCGATTTGCATGTTAAATTTCATGCAGCGCATACATCTTTGTGTAAGCAATTTGATAAAACTTAAGTAAACTATAAGAACTGTGAGTGACATTACTTAGTAACTGTCACTTAATTGACAGTATACATAATTCAATTGACTAATCAGATGTGATATTGAAATTTGTGTAAGCAATTTGATAAAACTTAAGTAAACTTTAAGAACTATGAGTTGCATTACTTAGTTAAGTTTACTAGTACAGATGTATCTACAATTCATTTGAGCAATGAAACCACGTTTACACTTCTGGAATCTATCTGTCACTTAATTGACAGTTAATATAATTTAATTAGCAAATCAAATGCGACATTTAAATTTGTGTAA
>JAFMTC010000158.1:1172564-1185527 GCA_018845635.1 Nicrophorus orbicollis
GTTACATTATATTTCGGATCACGACTTATTAACTATTCATTAACTAAATAAAGTTATTACTTTCGTTTAATTAGAAGATTGCTGCACATAAAATATTTTCATTTAATTCTGATATTTGCTTCATATGTTTTTGACGTATAATATGATGACAGTTACATTATATTTCGAATCACGACTTATTAACTATTCATTAACTAAACAAAGTTATTAATTTCGTTTAATTAGAAGATTGTTGCATATAAAATATTTTCATTTAATTCTGACATTTGCTTCATATGTTTTTGACGTATATTATAATGACAGTGATATTATATTTTGGATCAAGACTCATTAACTATTCATTAATTAAATAAAGTTATTAATTTCGATTAATTAGAAGATTGTTGCACGTAAAATATTTGCATTCAATATTGACTTTCATTTCATGATATTTTTTGACGTTTTATATAATGACAGTTACATTATTTTTAGAATTTTGTAGAATAACAGCATGAAGTTATATATTTATGAAAATTAGACTGAGTAATCATTAAAAATATGATTTCATATTTTTTTTCGTTTAATATAACGACAGTAATACTATCGATTTTTTGATTTAGTAAACAAATTATGACATATAATGACAGTTACATTATTCTTTGGATTATGACTTAATAACTACATAATACAGAAAAAAAAGTATTATTTTTAAAATAATTCGAAAATATAACTATTTGGTATCCAAATAATATGATTAACTCAAGAAAAAAGAATGAATTTTATCTTGATTTTCATGTAATTACCTTTTTGACATTTAATAATATGACAGTGTTCATTTTTAAACTAAGTAAAGTGATCAATTTATGAGAATTACCAGATGTTTCTTTCGAAGAAAAATGTACGTTTGATGAACTATTATGGATGAAGTAGCAACTCGTAACCTCCTTTAACGGTTATTAATTTAATCAGTGAAAATTGCGTTGCCAATTCTCGGTAATCGTCACCAATCTAGCATACTTCCATCCTTATCCTGCCAATAACAAGCGAGAAACGTAAGCCTTGGATCCATTCATTTGCGTGTATATGGATTGCGATCGGATGGTTTTGCTCCGATTGCCCGCAATTCACGACCATAAAATGTGCGTCTTTAAGGGCACATTCCTAGAGATCTCTAAATGGCAAAGTGCATCATGCATCTACGTCTCTCCGCTTCCTTGAGAGCATCGCAGCCGTATATTTCCTTTAGTTTAATTACATAACGCCACCAAGGACGATCCTCTTACTAATCCCTCAGTTTTTTTTGTTTGTCTGTTACCATCCTCCAATGTTTACATCAAAATATTCATGAGTGATCCAATGGCGAAACAGCTACTTTCGATGCACAGAGACATTCCAATCTATCGTTTGTTTTTGCACCAAACGGATGCAACAGGCAAAATTGAGCGGTAGCAGTGTGGCTCCTCCGGGATTCGAAACGGTCTTGGGATTTTCAAGAGAAAGTAGAGCGGAGATTTTCTGCGACCCTGAACTTTCGGTTTGCTCGTTGCACAAGTGGATCGCGATTTACCGAGGCGAAGAGATGTGTGGGAAACCGCAGAGTTCGCGGAAGGAGTTAAAAAAAATTTCAACAACAACAACAACATCATCAGAAGAATAAGAGAGGAAGAAAAAAGAAGTAGATACAACACGATTATTGAAAATGAAGAAATCATCGGCACGTCGCCCACGTATCTCCAATTCCTAGACGTAATATTTGAATGGACATGGTCGGAATTTTAATTCCGAATGCAATGTCAACGAACCTCTATGAAAACCCAAAATTTTAATTTATTTTTGACTAAAATAAAAGTTTTTTTTGTATCTAAAAATGTATTCATTAATAGGACGAATTGTCTATTAGGAATAATAAATTGCAAGATTTAAATTTAACAAATTTCATGTAACCATAACAACATTGAAGTGGTTACTAACCATTGGTATAACTTATTGAAAAAATTACAATAATATTTGTATTAACCATAGCAACTATCAATCTAAATAGAAACTATACGAAAACTTATGATTTTAAGGGCAGAAAGACCAATGGTCTATAGAAATTGTTTCTTCTATTTTATTGAGTTTGTTTGTAATAAATGTTATTATTAATCTATCTCAAGATTTTGTTTGAATTTCTTCGAAATGAAACAGTAATATTAGTATGTAAAATATGTTCGATACATAAATGAATTAGTTTGAACTTATAATATTGTTTTTAGTAAAATTTGAACAAATCAACTTGAGTTTAAAGTATAAGTTTCCAATTTTTGACTTATGGAATTTTCAACAATAAAAAGTTAAAAAAGATCGAAATTGTTACGCAAATTAAACTTGAAAATCTAAGGTGTGGTGTATTTGTAATTATAATTATTGCATTTATAACGTATTTCACTATTGAACTTGAAGTTATGAAATATTAAACATCAATAAAGAAATGTTATAACATTTCTTCGAATTACTATAAAACTAAGAAAGGTATATGTAATAATTATGTAAATTAAAGTTGAAATTACGAGCTATAAAACGTATATAATAGTTTAATTATAACAGTTTTAGTTATAATGAAAATCATAGTTAAATTTGAAGTAATTGTTGTTTTGTAAAATTATAATCAAATTACAAGAACTTTTCTAGCTTTCTTGTAATTTGATTTGATTCAGGTGAGATTGAACATATAAATTATAGCTGAAACTATTTAAATTATATAAATTATAAGATATAAACAGTATATAATAGTTTAATTATAACAGTTTTAGTTATATTGCATTTCATTGTTACATTTGAACTAATTGTTGTTTTGTAAAATTATAATCAAATTACAAGAAAGCTAGTAAAGATTCAAGTGAGATTGATCATATAAATTATAGCTGAAACTATTGTAATTCTATAAATGATTAGCTATAAACAGTATATAGTAGTTTAATTATAACTGTTTTAGTTATAATGCAATTCATGGTTAAATTTTAACTAATTGTATTTTGTAAAATTATAATCAAATTACAAGAAAGTTAGTAAAGATTCAGATGAGATTGAACATATAAATTATAGCTGAAACTATTGTAATTATATAAATGATAAGCTATAAACAGTATATAGTAGTTTAATTATAACTGTTTTAGTTATAATGCAATTCATGGTTAAATTTTAACTAATTGTGTTTTGTAAAATTATAATCAAATTACAAGAAAGCTAGTTAAGATTCAGATGAATAAGCTATAAACAGTGTATAATAGTTTAATTATAACAGTTTTAGTTATAATGAAATTCTTAGTTAAATTTGAACTAATTGTGTTTTGTAAAATTATAATCAAATTAGAAGAAAGCTAGTTAAGATTCAGGTGAAATTGAACATGTTGGTATTATAAGCTATAAACAGTGTATAATAGTTTAATTATAACAGTTTTAGTTATAATGCAATTCATAGTTAAATTTGAACTTATTGTGTTTTGTAAAATTATAATCAAATTACAAGAAAGCTAGTTAAGATTCAGGTGAAATTTGAACATGTTTATATTATAATTTATAAACAGTACAGTGTATAATAGTTTAATTATAACAGTTTTAGTTATAATGCAATTCATAGTTAAATTTTAACTAATTGTGTTTTGTAAAATTATAATCTAATTACAAGAAAGATAGTTAAGATTCAGGTGAAATTGAACATGTTGATATTATAAGTTATAAACAGTGTATAATAGTTTAATTATAACAGTTTTAGTTATAATGCAATTCATAGTTAAATTTTAACTAATTGTGTTTTGTAAAATTATAATCAAATTACAAGAAAGCTAGTTAAGATTCAGGTGAAATTGAACATGTTGATATTATAAGCTATAAACAATGTATAATAGTTTAATTATAACAGTTTTAGTTATACTACAATTCATAGTTAAATTTTAACTAATTGTGTTTTGTAAAATTCTAATCAAATTACAAGAAAGCTACTTAAGATTCAGATGAAATAGAACATGTTGATATTATAATGTAATTTATAGTTAAATTTTAACTATTTGTTGTTTTGTGAAATTTTATTCAAATTACAAGAAAACTATAAATATTTAAGTGTTTTGAAATATAAAAATCAAAGTTTATTATTGTTTGTTTCAAAATATAAATTGCGTTTTAATTCAGTTAGTTTTAATTGTAATGAAATTCGACTTTAAATTCGAAAGTGTCTTCACATTTTGTTAAGTCAATGGAGTAAATTAAGTGAAATTGATAATACAAAGCTGAAACTAATGGTTATAAGTACTACGTAACAATTGCAGTTATGCGTAGTCAAATTTGATCAAACGAAACAGCAAATATCTTTACGTATTTTCTCAAATTACTCAGAATGATTCAGATAAGATTGTCCACTCAAACTGAAGCCAAAACTGGAAGGGAATTGGTGCAACATTGATCTAATGACATATCAAAAAAAAAAGAAATTAGAATGTCGCTCATAGTACTTTCGTTTCGCCTCATCTAGGTGAACATTTGATGTTGAAGACCATTAACTGGATACGCATTTTAGACGACGTTGGGCAATCGTGTAACTTTAATTGCAGCCGCGAACGATGTCAGAACCTTGGAACTGCTCCGCCTGGTTCCTATCCGTATCTTCGGCGATTCCAACGTTACGTGATCTAAACTATATTTGCTGGTATTGTGGAACATCACGTAACTCCCCGTATAAATCTTTCTTTCTTCCTCTCGAATTTAATAACTCGAAATCCGTAACGACGACGTCTGCAGGCGCGGCTTTCCCAGCCACGGCCCCGGTCAAAGTTGAAAGTAAAAGCGGCCTGTTCCGTAACGCCGAGGAGCAGGGTGTGGCCATCTCGATGATTTGAGACGGTAAAGTGAAAATCCTGTTACATCGTCTCGCAATTATTTCTTTATAATCGTTTCGTCGTTAACTCTTACCTTGTACTTTTCCGCTCGATTTCGATTTGGACTAAATAGATAATGTTGACACGCGTTTGGCGTTGAATGCATATCAAACCGATTTAGAAGAGAGTAGAGAGAAGAGCATAATGGAAGGAGGAGGAGGAGGCCGTGTCGTGAGATATGTGAAAATCGTGAATAATCGGAGAACAACATGAATTGCATTGTTATTGTTCGGATCGTGGGGAAAGAAAGCGCGTCGAAAGTTGACATCGGATTCGATTTCCTGGAGCTACTTTCGTTGCCCCGTTCATAATTCACCTCGTTCAGACTGTTCTTCTGGTTGATCTCATTCCTTCTATGCACTATACAAATTATATACAATCAATAACATTACAGCGTGCAGTCATCTATAGTTAATCTATTGATTAATATTTAGATGTGAATCAGTACAATTGAAAGAAAGTTTGATGAATATTTCTTATTAATTCCAAAACTTAAGCTCAAAGTGGTAACCAAACATCAACTACACCCATACCTTGCTATACGGCCGCTCTTTTTATGGCATTTCGCTATAACGGCCCTCTTCAATTAAGGCACGTTTTCGATTTACGGCCTAAAATGTTTGCCCAATCTTGGGCAAGCGCAATGATTGATTCTTTATACGGCTTTTCGGCCAACTTTCGTGGAAGGTATCTAGGCCATAAAGTCTCTGTAATCCAATGACAATAAACATCTTGAAAACTGAAACACAGATCTAAAAGTATTAAATTTTCTTTTTCAGGCTTGGCGAATGGTCAACAGTTGAAGGGAAACCAGGAAGATCCTTGCAAAACGAAGTCCCGCGTTGTTGCGGATGAGACATACTGCGACAGGTATTGGGAGTGCGTCAACGGACAACCGGAACTGTACGACTGTCCGAACGGTTTGGTCTTCGCCGGTAAAAACAGAGGCGTCACCGAGGGCTGCGATTATCCGTGGAGGTCGAACTATTGCGACAGCAAACAGCAAGCCAGTGAGTGCTCAAGCTTTAGTCTCATTCCCGGGTAACTGTTGTAATCTTCCATTTCCATTTAGATACTCCATTGGGAACTGAACATTGCGATTGGTTGTACGGCATCTTCGGACACGAGACCTCTTGCACCAGGTACTGGACCTGCTGGAACGGAACCGCCACCGAACAACTCTGCATCGGAGGTCTCTTATACAACGAGCGTTCCCATTCCTGCGATTGGCCCGAAAACGTCGACGGTTGCCAGAAGCATCGTGAGTGCAAAGTTTGCAAAGATTCATCAACGAATCTCTTAAATTCGATTCTCTGTTTAGCTCTTTGCAACGACGACGCCAACGGTAACGTCCCATTAGGCAAATCCTGCAACAGATACTGGCAATGCCAAGGCGGATATCCACGTCTTCAGAGGTGTCCTGCCATGCTGGTCTTCGACCGTCGATCCCTGCGTTGCGTCGTCCCACCGACCGAAGACTGCGACGTCCCATCGACCCCAGCACCGAACCAGATCGACAACGACAACGGCGAAGAGAACATCCCCCAGAACAACCCCCATCGGGCGGGAAACAATGGCGGAGCTTCCGGAAACCCCGCGGACTTCATCAATTTACCTCCGGGCGCCATCCCGATCCCCAGCAAAAACAGGCAGAGGAACTGAATCTGAAGAACTGGATGAATGAAGCAGAGCACCGTACTGCACGAAGAGAAACTCCAGTCTTCACATTCTTAACTTTGTATATAACCTAAGTTGTTTTTTATTGTTTAATTACTTAACCATTTCTTTCGAGAAGGGAATTTCTTAACGAAATTAAATTATTTTCCTTGCGCCAGTATTCCAAAAAAAAAAAATGTTAAAAACAAAGTCCAAAAGACGAGATGAAGAAAAAATGATAAAGAAACGAGAAACTCTTTTTATTGCTATTATTGTTGATGCGGAAAAATGTGCAAAAAAAAAACAGAATCAATGTGTATTTAAGTTAAATAAATTTAAAAAAGAAAAGCTACTTGTCGACCATGTGCAGAGCCCACTGGAACTGCTCCAGCTCTTTCCTCAGTTCCGGGTCATCCGTGAAATCGTCCATTCCTTCGTGCAGAGAGGCGCGATTGTACTGTTTCCGGTTTCGGAAAGGTTTCGTCTTGCTGCAGCGCTTGTTGCTTCCCCTGGGTCTTCCTCTGCGCTTCGACGTTTGTGCAGTTTGAGAGGATTGGGGCCACGCGTTCGGGTTTTCCTGGAGCAAATTCGAAACGGCGTTCCTTGTCTCCACGTTTGCCAAATCGGGTACTTCGGATTGCGGAGGAATCGGAAGAAACGGTAAAGTCAATCCGCCCAGTTGCGGATTCACCATCAAACTGTTCTGCAAATACCCAAACTTCCCCAACACCTAACAAACAAAATAAATCAAATATAGTCTACACGTATGTAATCCATTACTTGTGAGATGTAAAACTGCTTCTCCTGAGGACCCATCATGTCCCACGCCAGAGCCACCGCCGATTTCAGATGGAATTTTGGCGTGTTTGGGTACATCCAATGGTACAAAGTCCTCGTCCTCTTCGAGAACAGAGATTTTGCGGCTTTCAGGACGTCCTCCTGATTATCGAGCTGCTGAAAGTAATGCCCACTTTTCACAATCTAAATTAGAGCATGAACATTATGCAGACAGTTACTATCTTAAGCAATTACCAAAACGTTTGTGTTCTTCTCCTCGTTAACTTGACATTCAACTTCATGATTGTAATTACCTAAAAAATAATAAATCAATTTTTATTGGACACAATTAATAAATTCCTCTTAATTAACATATAATAGCATTTTTTAGACTAAAACAAAGCATGTCCGGTCAGAACAGCGAAAAATAAGAACAATGACACAGACTGTACGACTTCAAAAAGATGTTTTCTGTATCAAAGTCAACAAATCAACGATAAATAGACTACATGTTTTGTTTTCATACTGTTCTGACTTGATATGTTCTAAATAGTCCGGTCATAGTAAATATTATAATTAACTTAAAGCTGATAATTAAGGTAGAAAAAATTAACAAACAAAATCAACGGCAAATAGATTACATGTCCTGTTTCTTCACTGTTCTATTTATCTCTGTTTTGGCCTGATATATTCTTGATTGTCATCATATATCTTATAATTAACTTAAAACTGATCAGTAAGTTAGTAAAGGTATAGTTAACATTCATCCTGATTTATGAGGATAATAAAATTTAGATTATTTGGTTGCATAGACCTTAAAATTTAAATAATTCTATTATCATTTGTGAATGTGGTAGTCTATAGTAATGAGCTTAAATTTCAAATTGTTATATGGATATCGAGTATTTTAGTGATGTTCAATTACCGGTGTTAGTCAAATCGATGGGTTTCTCGTCCTGGTAACTCTCGGATGGATCAAACTGCAAAATCACGTGGAACGTCAATGTTTGAAAGAATTCACGTTACTCTAGTAATAAGCGAGTTATTATGTAAATGCACTCACGTTTTCCTGCTGATGTTTATTTCGGTCGGTTTCCATTGATCCACACCGTATTTCAGTCGAATTATCGCAAATTTTCCCCTTCGCACAGCGACAGGATTTTTTTTGCACAAACAACGACACGTCACACGTCTGTTTATATTTTTCGCGTAATTTTGTTTATTCTAGGCCAACTTTCAAACTGTCGCTCGAAATCAACTGACAACAAGAAGCATTGTTGATTCGTTCGAGGACTTTCATAAAAAAAAAACTTATATGCAAATATGGTTTGTTTTTTTGGTCGAGTCTAATTAAGTCGATTAGCATACAATAACGTTGCCCTTTGGTATCGCAGATAACGTAACAAATAGCGTTTCAAATGCGTTTCGTTCGTTAGTCGTTCGGTCGCTATTTAGAATGACTGTCGTCAGTAAAGAATTCTTCTACAAGCAAGTTTCAGATGGAATCGATTGCCGCATTCTGCATCCGTGGACGGACAAATGCGTGCCTGCAAATGCGTACTTGGTGGTTCAGGCAGTTATAGGAGGCACGAAGTTCTTCTTTCCTCTCTACCTGGTAATGTAACACAAAATTGAAACAAATGCAAACTTATGTAACTTTTGCGATCAAGGCTCAGGTGATTTTGAACAGGCAGAATATCGATTGGAGGAGGCTGGTGAAAAGTTACATCCGAAGCATTGCTTACAGCGTCGCTTTCACGGGAACATTTGTGATCTTCAATTGTATTCAATGGTATTTACTCAAAAAAAAGTAATTGAAAAAAAAAATAGTCATCAATATGTTTTTAGCTGGTATTTCGGAAGATTGCATTACTACAGCATTGCATTAGCTTCCGGATTCGTTTCCGGTCTATCCATATTCATTGAATCCTCCGTCAACAGAAACTTGGACACCCTATACTTCTTCAACATGGTAAAAAAACTTCTAATATCATCCACATTGTATTTGACTATAGGTGTTCGGTTAACGTACATAATCCAAAAATATTGATTTAAGAAACGAGTTAAGTCTTCGAAGTATTCGTTATCAGATAATGTCTTTATTATACGAACATATTGCTTGAAAATGTTAGATTTGTAGTCCGAACTCTTCGTTAACCGATTCATGTTATAGTTCCTAGAAGCAGTGGTGAACAATCTTGAGAGTATTGGTAAAATAACCAGGAGCAGAACAAAAGACACTTTGGCATTCATGAGCTGCTCCTCGATTTTGATGTACCTCTTCGATACGCAAGGCTGCAAACCGTACAATAACTTATGGTAAACACATTTGTCACTTTTGACAATTTGCAATTAAAATTGGACGTAAACGTTTCAGGTTTTATCAGCAGAAGAAAAGGACGAAACGGAATCAGGACAATTGCGCGCATGAAGATAGCTGTCACATGCACGTTCTCAAGGTTTCCTATGACATAACACTTTTTAAAAAAACTTACAAACAAAAACACAGATATTACGCAACATTTCAATTGCAGTAAAAAAAACGATAAACTTCACTCCTAAAAATCTCACATTTTCTATTTGCAACTTCAACCTATTACATTTGATGAATCTAACGTCAAAAGGTTGCAATTTCTTATCTTAATCCCATTAATATGACAAAACTCAAAATCAAAATTATCTACTAAAATCGTACAAGTGGCAATTGCCCGAGGTCTTTACCTGAAAATTCTATAGATAACAATAATTTGTTGCAATAATTAACTTCTGTGCAGGGTACTATCCAATATTTTGGCGTAGGATTCGGTTTGGAAGTAATCAAATTCGCATTGACTAAATTCCAAGGGATAACCAAGAATCCGAAGCTTCTGGTAGAAATGTTGTTCAATAAAAAGAACGTGCTTTTTGGGCTGATGACTGGTGGTTACGTAGCAATCTTCAGGGTGCGTTGAGCAAATACTGAGTGTTGATTCTTCTTAAGATTATATCTTTTACAGCTTATAACCTGCTTATTAACTAAGTTGGATAAAAGAGAACGAGGTTATCATAAAGCATTGGCCGGTTTCGTTTCGGGTGTAACTTATGGAATCAAACCCAATCTGCAGTTCGGAATCACAGCATTCGCAACAATCGTTCAGGTGAGTATTGAACGCCTGTCAAATGTGACATTTAGCAAATCATATAAATGTCAATGTCAATAACTGTCAAAAAGTCAACTTATGAAACAATTTTGTGTTTATAATATAATTTTAGATATTGTAGCAAAAATTAGCGAATCTAAATATAAATAAATGTAAACGTAAACATAAGCTACGTTAAACAATAATATTTACTTTTTTATATTTTTAGCTTGCCTTAACTTTGAAATCAATTACCGAGTTTAAAAATATAAACGACTTATTTTTGCGCACGTTACGTTTTATAACATGTTTTTTTTTTCCTATAGAATTTTGATTTACTTTTACCATGCAGTTCTAATTTTAATTCTGGTCGATTATCGACCGTCGCACAAAATCCATATATGCATGCGTTTCCTGCAATTGTTGATACTTTTCAGTTATTGATTCAACGTGCTGAAAGGAAAATTCCGATCCCGTCTGAAACCGTTGGAGTGTTGTTCGCCGCCTTCAATGGTCTCCTGATGCACAATCGCTTCCTGTACGTTGATACGTGTCCCAAGTACATCATAAATATGACAAATGTTTGCACGAACGGACTGTAAGATATTCTTTTCTTTTTTAATTATTTTTAGTTTACTGATCCAATACGATAGTTGGAATGTCAAAAAGGTTATTTTTGGTCACTGATCCACTTATTTGACGCTTGTAATTTACTCGACTTGACATATTTGAAGTTTGGCGAATATGTATGCAGTTGTTGATTGATGATGACATTTGTTTCAGAGATACCACGATTGTGGGCTTTCTTTTGGATCATCTGTTTGCTGTTTAGGAATTGGCGAACGTTAGAGTGATTATGTAACTGTGTGAAGTGCACTTGTTTGGTTTTGGACTTAAGGATCGTGTTGGTGGTGTTTGAGGTATCGATTTCAGGGGGTAAATATTAATAAGTTTTCTGTAGTATTCCATTTTGTGGGTGTACCTAGGATGTGATTCATCGCGGTGGTGATGATGTCCGAATGTAGAAGTAGAGCGAGTGCTTTGCGCGCGTTCAGAGAGCGTCGGGGAGGAGAGTTCGGTCGGCTTCGATTCAAATCTTGGCTTCAGTTGCGGCGCGATATTTACACCTCGCACATACCGATCCCTCCTGTGAGGCCCCAGAAAGACATTGTATTCGTCCTCTGTACTCGAGAAAGAGTTATTGTCCGTTGAGAGTGACCCTAGGAGCAAGGAGACACCAGCGGCTTGCTATGGCGAAGACACCGGCTATTGGAATCGACCTGGGGACGACGTACTCCTGCGTCGGAGTGTGGCAGCACGGGAAGGTCGAGATCATCGCCAACGATCAAGGGAACAGGACAACCCCCAGCTATGTCGCATTCAACGACACCGAGAGGCTCATCGGAGACGCCGCCAAGAGTCAAGTAAAAATACCTTGTTTATTTTTAGCCCGATTGCATTTCCTTCGGGTGGAAGTGAAAATCGAATAGGTTCAGCAATTCAGTTACCTGAAAACGCGTTTGATTTATAACCGTGCAGCGAGCCACAAGTTTTGCGAAAATCCGCAGTTATTTTCGGAACGCTGCAAAAGCCAGAGGAAACCTTTAAATTCTAACGATCCGGGAAATTCTACAGCGCGAAAACATGCAATATTCTAATTTTCACTTCGTGATTTTATCAAATCAAATTCTATATTTAGAAAACTATACGAAGACATCAAAGAACGAAACTTCACTTGACATTCAATTGAACTACATTTTGTTATATAACGTTATAAAATTTACAAAAACATGCAATATTCTATTTTTCAGTTACGTGCTTTTTATGAAATTCCATATTTAGACATTGACATTTAACTTAACATTCAATTTGTCTGCAATTCATTATACAAAGTTATAACATTGAAACAAAAAACGATTTTTAGTAAAATTTTAACAAATAACAAAACTTAACTTTACATTCAATTTTAATGCATTTTGTTATATAATATTATAACATTGAAGAAACATGCAGATGCAATTTGAATTGTGTTTTGTTATCAAATGTTTGAATACGTTTTATATAAAATTATAGGAAGACATCAAAGTACGAAATTCAATTCAATTGCATTGTGTTATATAATGTAATTCATGAATACTTAATAACGGCTATCATATCATATTGCGTCCTTCGAATTATTGATAATTGACATCTTACGTAAGTGCTGAGAAAAACGTATTTACTGATAATTTGTAATGGAAAATCCAAGACAAATTGTTGTAAACACAATGCAAACAGCCACAAGGTGCACCTTGAAGTGTAATTAGAAGGAAAAACTTGAAACATAAACAAATGATATTGTTGACACATTGATCCAATAATCGGTGACTTTAATAACATCAAGATGACAGTTGTAATTCATTTGTATGTGACGTTTTGCATATGATTTTTGGGAAAAGTTGACACAATGGTCCACTTATCCATGACTTTATTAATATCAAGATGACAGTTGTAAATCATTTGAATGTGACGTTTTGCATATG
>JAFMTC010000158.1:1197366-1239037 GCA_018845635.1 Nicrophorus orbicollis
GTCTGTTCCCTGCTGTGGGGGTTCAGGTCTTGCTGCTGGGTTGGGCACTCCAGAGGTGAACCAAACAATAGAATTTCACAGCAAAAACAATAGAACTTGTCTTCAACAAACAATATAAATTGATAATTAGGGTTGGCAATTGATTTTCTTTCATAATTGTCCAATTGGGCAGTTTTGATAGTATAATACGATTGCAGTCCTCTTGCATTTTAATGCAATTAATGTAGTAAAGTGCAATTTGCTATAGTGGTCAGTTCTCTTTAGTTCATTTTGCGCTGTTTGTAATACGCCCATTTTGCGCACATTCCTCCAAACTCTCAATCCCCCAAAAAGCTAAAAAAAAGTTAATAAGCAAAAATATTTAAAAAAAGATAAAATAATAAAAGAAAAGAAAATATAATTTAAAAAGACAAAAAAAAACTAAAAGAAACAAAAATACTAAAAAAAGTTAAATTAGTATGAAAAGCATAACCCTATCCGAAGACTCTCCGTCCCCTCCTAGAATCGCCGAGTCTCCGGTTCGAACATATCCTTATTCCTTCTGTGTATCCTTATTTTGCCCCCATGTATTGCGCCTGAGGAATGAAATGGGTCGTAATTAATATATTTGTAGATTGTTGTTAAATTGTACAATTAGCCTATATTGTGCAGCATTGCATTACAAATTGATATAGAAAAAATATAAACAAATACAAAAGAAAGTTAGAAAAATACAATGCAAGTATTATCATTTATTGTAATTATTGTCTTTTTATATATGTATATATGTTTGTGTTCTTTTTCAGGTGTAGTTTTATTTTGTTTTTGTTTTATCCCTTTTGGTCACAGTATTCCTTCTATTCCAAACTTTCCTTATAATTAAGGTGACTAGATTTCGGAATTCGGAACGCTACTTTATTATCTTCTAATATTGTTAAATAATTATATATAATATTTTCATTTAATAAATCAACATGCAATATTCATTTAAAAAAATAATAATAAGTATACGTAATTTCATAAATATGCATTTAAATTTTTACATTCTCACACTTCACTGTTTTTCGGGATAAATGTCACGTATGGTCACCTTACTTTTAATAATCTTCTCCGGTTGTGCGGTCATGCGTTTGCTCTCTTTTGCTGTGATGGGAGC
This sequence comes from Nicrophorus orbicollis, assembly GCA_018845635.1. Classification (NCBI taxonomy): domain Eukaryota; kingdom Metazoa; phylum Arthropoda; class Insecta; order Coleoptera; family Silphidae; genus Nicrophorus; species Nicrophorus orbicollis. The sequence goes on from JAFMTC010000158.1 coordinate 1,198,502, forward strand.
TGCGACTTCCACATGGCCGCATGTCCAGGTGCTAAAAGTATATCATCTTCTTTCGAAGATGGTAACCAGGTATCAATTCAAGCGCAAAATACAGCCTCTGAATTAATGCAAGATCGTACACATTTACCTTCTTGAGGTTGCATCTGCTTTATACAGAAAAAGGTGCGAATGTCGTTTTAATCCACTAGATTTATCATACGTTGGTTTAGATATGGGATTAAAATTAAATTAATTTCTTAATATTTATGTTGAGGTATCTTTTGCAGATAAAACACGATTTATACGCGGCTAAATCTACTTATTTCACACAGAAGATGGTCTTCAGGCATTAGATATACAAGACCTATTAAATTACCTTCCCATTGTGCACTCGTTTATTTTCAAATTAGTTTCTACTTCTTTTGCATTACAAGTAATGAGCTTAGAGATGAATAGAAAGAATAATGGGTCCCGGAAATCTTCGAATTACAAAGTTATTTACAACTTTTTGTTAATTAGTATCCACTTAATTACTAATCTAATCAATTTCAGGCCTGTCTTCTAAGATGTAAACGCAGATGGCGCTCACGTAATTCGCTTTACCAAATATAGAATCGTCTTAGTGCAGCTCTGAGTAACATGGAGTAACAAGAGGTGTGACTGACTTTACGTGTTTACGCGACTTATCTTGAGCAAATAGAACAACACCTTGCAGGGATTATCAATTGGAAGCCAATACGTATTGGAATGTATAGAATAAGGTATACATACTGCAAAAATAACTAAATCCTCAATAAATCAGTAACCATTTAACTGCTACTTAACCCCTTTAACTACTTACCGAAAGGGGTAGGATTTTCGGGGCCCGGGGAATACTTATTTCCACGACCCTTAATCCGAACCCCTCAATAACCAGAAGCTTAACACGTTCTAAATGGCATTAATAAGGGTTTGAAATAACAGTCAGGGTGCTGATAATAATAGTGTGGGTGTTCTAATTAGATTCAGCGCGCGCAGAACCTTATGTTTGTGTTTGTACCAATTTCTATAGGAATGGATCCGCCCTACGCAATTGCATTGCCCAAGTTGATTGTCTTTGTTCTAAATCTTAATTGTGCTAATTCGCCAATGAAGTTGTGACTTTATTTACATTGTTTATGCAACTCTATTTACAGCACACCACATTGCATTACTTATGAATGGTTGAGTCACGCCTTTAAATATAGTTTTACTCTTATTACTACTGTATATCTTATTGAATGAGTCAATTTTTGTATTTAAATTGACTCATCTTTAATAATATTTAATTGTAATTTTGCCAAATTAGAAACTAAATTTAACAATAGGCTTCATTACATTAAAATTTTTCCATTTACTAAGGTAATTGTAATGGAAAATTTGAATTATTTATTGTTCTCTACTTCTTAGTTTGTTATTTATATTGTAATTGTTGTAAATGTATGTTTCAGAATGCAGCTGATTCGGAACATAATTTTGTTCCTCTCGTTCGTAATCGTAGGGAATGCCCAGATTCCGGAGAAATTGACACAAAATCCGTGTATCGCCAAATCCACTTGCCATGACTGCATCCAAACGCCTTCGTGTGCGTGGTGCTACAAACCGGTAAGTTTAAACTTCAATGCAATCTCTTGCAACTGCTGTTGTAAATATGTTGTTTTGAAATAATAGGATTTCGGCGAAAAAGCGAGATGTTTCCAACCCTCGAATCCGGGAACAAAATCTTGTCCAGAAGAATACGTATGGAATCCAGATAATGTCCTGCAAGTACTAGTCGCTAGGGAATTGTCCAAGGCTCATGCAGCTGGAGGTTCGGCAGGCGGAACCATGGAATCCGGTTGGAGCGTTGAAGGTTCTTCGAGCCATAGTTCTTCGGGTTCCAGCTCTTGGTCTTCGCAATCGCACGGTTCCTCGAGCGGCGGCAGCTTCGGCGAATCCAATATCGTTCAGATTTCACCTCAAAAAGTGAATTTAAAACTGAGAGCCAGTTAGTTATTTCACACTAACTTTGAGATTAGAATGTTACCATTGATTATTTTCAGGGCAATCGTACAGCTTTCGGATGCAATACACTCAAGCCGAAGATTACCCAGTAGATCTTTATTACCTCATGGATTTGTCCAAATCTATGGAGGACGACAAGGACAAGTTATCTATCTTGGGAAATCTTTTAGCCGAATCGATGCGAAACATAACTTCGAACTTTAGATTGGGTTTTGGCAGTTTCGTGGATAAAGTGGTCATGCCCTACGTGAGCACCGTACCCAAAAAGTGAGTCTCTTTACTCCGCACAAGATGAATAGCTTAAATCCTGTAGTAAATTTCACTATTCTTTCTCTCGATATTTTGGTCAATATTTTTGACACTCGTTTTTTTTTGTTGTTGTTGTTTTCTTGTTATTTGTTGCCGCTATTAATAGGTTAAAAGCCCCGTGCCAGGATTGCGAGGCTCCTTACGGATACCGTAACCATATGACCTTAAGCACTGATACCTCTAGATTTTCAGTAAGTTCAGACGTTCTCAAACAATCCGGGCAAGAAACCATGATTAACAAGACCAGATCCATCCTATTTTAAGTAGTATTTGTTAGAAACTTCCTTGTATGAAACCACATTGTCTTTTTCGTTATCCTTTATAAAATCGTTTGAATCAATGTAGCATGTGTCCGGAGGATTGAACAAGTTCCCTTTTGCTTGATGTGCGATGAGTATTTACTGTGTTGTTGTATGTGGTTACCTCCGAAGATGAGGTCTCGTTGCATGCGAAGAAGGTGTTAGTATTAAGTTATTGGTTATAGTTTGCGGGAACCTTGCACGGGCTGTGCTGCACCTTACGGTTACCGTCATGCGATGAGGTTGGACACCGATACCAATAGGTTTTCCGTAAGTCGATGAGAACAAGAGAAATGAATTAACATCGTCCACCGTCTTCACCACAGACTAATTACTTCTATGTTTATATTCCAGCATGATCTAATACGTATTAACCCTAAACACATTTACACGGTTTATGACCGACGACTCAACATCTTGTCGTTCACACACTCTTCTTACAACAACTCATTTACAAAATCGTGGGGTAAATAATCAAATCAAGTTTATCGTTTGCCAAACATTACTAGAAATGCACAAATTTAAAAATACAAACTCGATATCAAAACAAAACAATCATAAGCCTCACATACACTTTAACTGAAAAGCTTTGTTATTCATAGATCAATATGCTTAAAGCGAATTGAATTTCGTTGTTGGTGAGTTTATAATATGCATAGACTAGTAAATTACTAATATCGTTGTTTTGATTCGAGAAGTTGATGATATTGTTATTGTAAATAAAACGCGGCCGCTGTGCATCGTTTAAAAACTAACTGGAAATTCCTACTTATTTTGCTCAAACTAAGTCCTAAAATTGATATTAACAGATTTTTAATTTTGGCATTTTTAATAAAAAAAAACAAACAAAGAATTTGGCAATTCCAATTCACTCGCAAATTTATTTTTAATATACAATTAAACTATTTCTGTAGACTATGGTAAAGGAGGCAGCAGTTTCGGGTAATTTGGACGCTCCTGAGGGAGGCTTTGATGCCATCATGCAGGCTGTAGTGTGCAGGGACGAAATTGGTTGGAGGGAACAGGCTCGTCGTTTATTGGTGTTCTCGACAGATGCAGGATTCCATTACGCCGGAGATGGAAAAGTAAATTGATTAAATAACAATTTTTGAAGTGATGTTATTTGTTTAAACGTAACAGTTAGGTGGAATTGTGAAGCCCAACGATGGTTTGTGCCATTTGGAGAACGGTCTGTACACGCATTCATCGCTTCAAGACTACCCCAGCATCTCTCAAATCAATCTGAAAGTTAAGCAAAACGCTATCAATTTAATCTTCGCTGTGACCGAGGAGCAGATCGGAGTCTACAAGAAGCTCCAGGAAAACATAGAGGGAGCGTTCAGCGGACAGTTATCTAATGATTCCTCGAATATCGTAGATCTGGTCAAAGAACAATACCAGCAAATATCTTCGACCGTTGAGATGAAGGATAATGCGAACAATAACATTAAGATCAACTATTACTCGCAGTGTTTGGATGAGAGCGGCGGAGACAAGAAGACGAACAAGTGCGGTAACATTAAGGTCGGAGACGTGATCTCGTTTAGGGTGGAGATTGAAGTAACTCAATGTCCGAAGGACCCCAAAGATTGGAAGCAGACAATTCAGATCTACCCGGTGGGTCTGAACGAAAGTCTGACCATCGATTTGGAAATGCTATGTTCATGCCCATGCGAGCACCCAGGTCACGCTGTAAGTACTTAAAGTGAATTACCTGGAACATCTTGATTGATTTTTAATGCATGCAATAGGGCTTCATAGAGCAGGCCGATGAGTGCCGTGGTTTTGGTACTTTCAAGTGCGGAATTTGCGAATGCGACAGCTCCCATTTCGGTCGCTACTGCGAGTGCTCTGCTAGTGAAATGGAGAACATTAAGAACACCTTAGGATGTAGGGTTGATAATACAAGTATCAGCGACTGTTCCGGACGAGGAAGCTGTGTCTGCGGAAGATGTGAATGCAACGTTAGGAGCAACGAGGAGGAAAAAGTTTACGGTAACTTCTGCGAATGCGACAACTTCTCTTGCGACAGGCACGAGGGTAAGATTTGCAGCGGGCACGGAACTTGCGAATGCGGTGTTTGCCAGTGCGAAGAACCCTGGGGTGGAGCTGCGTGCGATTGTAGGATGTCCAACGAGACGTGCTTTGCACCAGGTGTTTTGGATGGTGAGATTTGCTCTGGTCACGGTGAATGCAAATGCGGATCTTGCAAATGCGAGAGCACCGAAGAAGGCAGGTACTCTGGGAGGTACTGCGAAAAATGTCCTGTAAGATATTATCGATTTGCCGAACAGGAATTTGGGTTTATTTATTTTGGTTATTGTAGACTTGTTCGGATCGCTGCGAAGAGTTCAAACACTGCGTGCAATGTCAGATGTACAAGACTGGTCCTTTGAACGAGGAGGAATGCGCCAAAAACTGTACGAAATTCACACCAATCGGTGTAGAGCAGGTCGAAGGTAAATATTCACACAACTGTAGACTTTGGATTCATTCCTAATTTGCAGCTAAGGAAGAGAACGACGAAAATCTGTGCGCTTTTTACGACGAGGACGACTGCCGTTTCGCCTATATCTATTACTTCGATGAACATAACAAGGTTGTCGTCAAAGCTCAGCAAGAGCGCGAATGCCCTGCCAAGGTCTGTAACAAATACAAATTCAAGGAACCTGCAAAACTAACATTGCATTGTCTTAGGTTTTCCTCTTGGGTATCGTTCTTGGAGTAATAGCTGCTATTGTATTCATGGGCTTGGCCATTCTTCTGTTATGGAAACTCCTCACAACTATACACGATAGACGAGAATTCGCCAAATTCGAAAAAGAACGGATGATGGCCAAATGGGACACGGTAAGAACAAATTAGGAATTCTGTTAACAAATTCTTCGAAATTATAATTTTAGGGCGAAAATCCGATTTACAGACAAGCCACGTCCACCTTCAAGAACCCCACGTACGCCGGAAAGGGGTAAACTGTAAATGCTTCAATTACTTATTTATACGATAAAATGAAACAAATAAACTACAAAATGGATTTTTTTTATTATTTTGTAAGACCATAGTTTAATTGTATGTAAAACAGCAGAAACTACACGAAAACAAAATAATGATTGCATGCAAGGAATCTACAAGGTCATCTATATTAAAACCTCGTTTCGTATTTACAAAATTGCTTAATTATTCAATAATATTAAGACGAATTGATCTCGACTAATATTAGTCAAAGAATCAACCTAAGGGCTATCGACCTAAGTCTTACCGCCCAGTGACATTGTGTTACTGATAAAATAATTAGTTATATTATAATATACAGATAACTTTAATGTTAAATAAACTTGTCTATGACATGTATCATCTACATAACAAACTTTGAAAAAAAGTAAGAACAAAAAAGGAAGATATGAAAATAAATCCGTCGTTGAATTGAGATGTTAATGAATTCAAATACCAAATCCCATTTTGCTATTGAAAAACGGTCTTCGTAACTATATAATCGGCTTCTCTACGATATTAAATTGTAGTCGAAGCAAAGATGAACACTTTGCCATTATTAGTGCTCCTAATGCCATCTCCATTTACGCATCAAGGTGAAGTGTACAATAATCGTGTCTACCTAGAATTGATTTTGAAACGTCTAAGGTCTGTGTACTTTATCCAGTGGAAACGAAGGCATTTGCACACCAATCAAGCAATGTTTGAGCGCAATTGCTTTACTTGAGACCAAAACTAAAGCGAAGATCTGTGGAGAAGCGGATGGTCTTCCTCTCGTCTGTTGCGATCAACTTTCCATTCAGCTGACTGAAGAAAGACCAGGAGCAAAAGCAGAGAAACGTTAGTGCTTTATGTTGTACTGAAAACGTTCCAATCCGAATGGTTACGTTTTAGAATGCAGCCAGTTCGTGAATTATTTAGCAAAGAAATTCGCAAATGCATATCCAAGTTACAATGGCGAATTTCCTCATATGGTAATTTAAATTTTTGTTCAAAGTTTTGTCACTGGGGTTTATTGCAGGCTGCGTTGGGATTCGAGGTTGATGGTAAAACTGTTTGGGGTTGCGGAGGGTCTTTGATTAGTGATAAATTCGTTCTCACAGCCGCACATTGTATTTATAACAGAAATTTGTAGGTATTCTTTTATTGTGAATGTTAATGATGCTACAGTTAATTTCAGGGGTGTGGTGAAGCACATTCGCTTGGGTGATCTCAATTTGGTTCTGGAGATGGACGACGCAGAACCTCAAAATTTCCAAGTTGCAAACGTTTACAGACATCCAGACTACAAGTCTCCGTATCGTTACAACGATATAGCTTTGATAGAGTTAAACCAGCTTGCTTGAACACGGATCCTAATGTAAATGTCGAAAGCGGTTTTGTAGCCACCGGTTGGGGTTTGTTGAAGTTCGCCGGTGAACAAGCAGATCATCTGCAGAAGGTTAAACTAGGTCCGGTTAGCTTCGAACAGTGCAAGAAATGTTATCCCCCGAAAAGGAAGTTGAATCTGGGGATTTTGGATGATCTGCAGATGTGCGCTGGATACCCGAATCGCGATACTTGCGAAGTATATGTTATTGTTAAAAATCTTGCTTCTATTTCTATGTTTATGAACATTTTAGGGTAATTCCGGTGGACCGTTGCAAACGAGCATTACGTTTGTGAATACTTCAGTACAACGAATGCATACCGTTTATGGAGTTACTTCTTTCGGAATCGGCCAGTCCAGGGGTCTACACCAGAGTCTCCAAATACATAGATTGGATAGAGTCGATAGTTTGGCCGAACTAATTTACATTTGAATAATCTTTTCCTGAGATGCAAGAAGTCGATATTTTCACTGATTTAATTACCTTTAAAATAACATTATTAATTGATCCAACAATCTGATAAATCGTTACTTCCTATTGACGGTCGTTGAATTCTGAAAAATATGTTTCATTTCATTCAATTTCCGTAAAAATGTATAATAGTTGAATTTATTGCAAGGTCGGAATATGATTTGAATATTTCGTTGAAATGCAGATTTCCATTGAATTTCCAATTGAATGATTCTTTCCTGAGATGCAAGAAATCAACAAGGTCAGAAATCAGGGGTGGATTAAAATCGTATTTTCGAAATTGCATAATTGTTATTATTAATTGCCATTGTTAATGAAGTTTATCGTATTATGTCGAAAATAAGAACTCTTATAAATATGTTTAAACAATTATATAATTACATACAAAAATAAGTATAATAATGTAAAATAACCTTGACCAACAGATGTGTCTAAAAACAAACTTTGAAACGGAATTACGTTGTTTTCTTAAAGTTATGATATAGAGGGAATGTGAATTTTGAAAAAAATAATGAAACTAAATACTTCTGAATCCGTCGCTGAGGTAATGCGTTAATTAATTCAGAAACCCATTTTGCAATTGAAAAACGGTCTTCGTGTAACTATATAACCGGATTTCCCAGGATATTCTATATCAGTCGGAGCAAAGATGAAGACTTTGCCAGTATTAGTGCTGGTAATACTGCAAACCTTCTCTACTTATGGTCAAGGTGAAGTGAACAAATTATTGTCTACAAGGAATTGATTTTTAAACTTTTAAGGTCTATGTACCTTGCCCAGTGGAAACGAAGGCATCTGCACACCAATCAAGCAATGTCTCAGCGCAATTGCTTTACTTAAAGCCGGAAAAAAGGCGAAGGTCTGTGGAGAAGCGGATGGTCTTCCTCTCGTTTGCTGCGACCAACGTTCCATTCAACTGACCGAACAACGACCGGGAGCGAAAGCAGAGAAACGTTAGTACTTTATGTCATACTGATTTGCATTTGCATTTCGAATACATTTTAGAATGCAGCCAATTCGTAAACTATTTGGCCAACAAATACGATGGGGCATACCCCGGATACAACGGTGAATTGTCTCTGGCCATGGAATTTCCTCACATGGTAATTTTTTTCTCTTAATTCTCATCTAAAGTTTGTTGCAATGGTTTTTTTGGTTGCAGGCAGCGTTAGAATTCCACGTCGATGGTAAAACTGTTTGGGGTTGCGGCGGGTCTTTGATTAGTGATAAATTCGTGCTTACAGCAGCACATTGCATCAACAATAAAAATTTGTGAGTATTTTCTTTTTCATCTTGAGTGTTAATGATGTTACAGTTAATTTTAGGGGTGAAGTAAAGAGCGTTCGCTTAGGTGATCTGAATTTGAAGCTGGAGACGGACGATGCACAGCCTCAAAATTTCCAAGTTGCAAATGTGTACAGACATCCGGACTATAAGTCTCCGTATCGTTACAACGATATCGCTTTGATAGAGCTAAACCAGACTGCGAAGGAATCGTTTTACGTGCATATCGCTTGCTTGAACACCGACCCTAATATCACTGCAGAAGGTGGTTTTATAGCCACCGGTTGGGGTTTGTTGAGGTTCGCCGGTAAACCAGCAGATCATCTCCAGAAGCTCAAACTTGATTACGTGAGCTTCGAAGAGTGCAAGAAATATTATCCTCCGGAAAGGAAGTTGAATCAGGGGATTTTGGATGATTCGCAGATGTGCGCTGGGCACCCGAATCGCGATACATGCGAAGTACACATTATTCTTAAAGTCTTGTTTACACTTCTCAGCTTATTCAATAATTTTAGGGCGATTCCGGTGGCCCATTGCAAAGGTTCGTCAGATTCGACAGAACGTCGCTACCAAAGATGCATACCGTTTATGGGGTGACTTCGTTCGGAAAGGCGTGCGGTCTATCGGCCAGTCCCGGGGTCTACACCAGAGTCTCCAAATACATAGATTGGATAGAGTCGATAGTTTGGCCAAACTAATCACTATTCTTATGATACTCAAATTAATCAACTTCATTAACATATTAATTTCTATTGAAGATCGTTGAATTAAAATAATAACAATTTATTCCATTAACTGTAGTATTTTCCATAGTTGTATATTTCAACAGATTTTCATTAAATTTACAATAAAATCAATGTGATTTTCGAATTTTCTAAAAAAAATCAACCAAATGCACCTGATGAAATGTCTTTTTCATTCTGTACTTGAATGGATTTCAACATTCTGTTAGGTAAGATTAATACATGGTAATTGTAATAAGAAAACAGTAAAATTGTTTTGAATCGAAATGTTAATGCAACGCAAAGAAACATCTCATCATAAATGTCGGAGAAATGCCTTAGGCGCAAATATATAATAGGACTTTAACACGATTCATCTCAGTCGAACGAGAGATGAATACTTTACTACTAATAATAATAATACTGTTACAAGGTGCAACTTTGCTTTGATTTTCTATTTTGATAATTATTATGTTTTAAAGGGCAGCAAGTCGTCGGTCGTTAGCCTTTTGGACCAATAAAGATGTTGAAATAAAATATGTTTTAGGTATATGTTCATTTACCATTAGTGAAGATTTTTGTACACCAATCAAAGACTTCCTGAAATCTCTGACTTCACTTAACTTTGCGATTCAAGCGAAGTTACAAAGAGATGATTCAGATATCAAAAGTTCGAGTCAGCTGAAGCAACAACAGTTTGGGGAGAAAGCTGAGAGATGTAAGTTTGTATTGCAATGAATGCTCTATGTTTTAAGTGGATTTCTTTTAGATTGTGAGAAGATAATAGATGAATTGAGGGAGTTATATGATGTGGATTATCCTGTATTTGGAGGGGAAACATCTATGGTTGGAGAATTCCCTCACATGGTGAGATTTCTTCTGTTTTCTTATACATATTATAACGTTTTGTTGTTGCAGGCAGCGCTCGGATTCGTCGTCAGTAATCAAATTATTTGGGGATGCGGTGGGTCCTTGATAAGTGATAAATTCGTATTAACAGCTGCTCATTGCATCTACAGTAAGGATTTGTAAGTATTCAAGACTGTTGATTGAAGATGCTACGTGTAATTTTAGTGGAAAAGTTAAGCTAGTTAGATTGGGCGATGTGGATTTGGCGAACGATGATGACTTCGATGATCAATATTGGACTCAAAATTTCCAAGTAGTCAATGCGCACTCGCATCCCGACTACAGATCTTCTCTTCGCTACAACGATATAGGCTTGATCGAGTTGAACGTCTCTGCAATATTCACGGAACGAGTGCGTATCTCTTGCTTGAACACCCGAACGTACGTGAATCCTTACGATGGATTCAAAGCTACCGGCTGGGGTTTGCTTAAGTTCCTGGGTGAACCGGCCGAGCAGCTGCAGAAGGTCAAATTGGATTTGCTGAGTTGGATGGAGTGTAACCAGCATTATCCAAAGGATAGGAAATTGAGTAAAGGTGTTTTGGATGATATGCAGATTTGCGCGGGGCATGCGGGACGAGACACGTGCCAAGTATAATACTTTGGGTTCAAGTGTGCATCTTGGGTTTAATCTGAGATTTTAGGGCGATTCTGGTGGACCGTTGCAGAGGATCATTCCTTTTCATAGAAAGGTGATGCCCAAATTGTATACCCTGTTCGGTGTTACTTCCTTTGGGAAAGCGTGTGGTTTGACAGCTAGTCCTGGTGTCTACACTAGAGTCTCAAAGTACGTAGGTTGGATAGAAACCATCGTCTGGCCTACATAATAATTATTATATAATCAAATATATAATTATTTCAATTTATTATAGAATAGTAAAATAATACTAATATAAAAATCTTTAATTATATTTTTTATTATCCATTATTTTACGCTAAGAATAATTTCCTCATTTAGATGTTAATCGTTTACAAACTTATAAACAAATGACATTCAACAATTCGTTGATAGAAAAATCAAGAAGCTTTAAAGCAATTATTGAAAATTTTATAGCATTTTGTTGAATTGTTTTATAGAAATGCAAATAAGTTTATAATGTATTCACATTTTCAATTCTAGTTGCGTAGTAATTATTAAAGTAAATAATCTTCAAGGTAAACGCAGAGTTGGATCCAATACACTTTCTACAAATTACATTCAATTAATTGCACAATCGTTTTCATATAAAAAATTGTGTAAATTACTTTACTTGATTAAAAGATTAAAGATGAGGTGAGAAAAATATTCTTAAATCTTATTTTTCTGGCAGGAAGACCTATAGTCTTTGCAGCAATAGTATTATACTTTATTTCCTTTGTTTTTCTGTTATATTCAGACTTATTTTATTTAGTCCGAAGTTACGTTTTTAATGTAGTATTCAATGATGATTATTGAATTAAATCATTGTTTTTATGTAGATAAGAACGTAACTAATAGTTTTTGAATAATTTGAACTAAATGCATTTTCTTGTTGGGCTCGTATAAAGAAAATATTTCTGAATCCGTCGCTGAAACACGTAGTGCAAGAACCTATCCCATCTCGGCATTAGGAAATAGATAAACAGATTTTAACACGATTTAACGTATTCGAAGAAACGATGTACACTTGCCTGCAATTAATAATACTACAAACACTCTTCATTCAGTCCTCTCAAGGTGCAGTGTGTGTAATAAACTAAATCTAATGATAATTTTTTAACACGTTTTAGCTACTTGTAAATTTTCATGTAGTAAAGATGATATTTGCACGTCAATTAAAGAGTTCTTAAACTCTTTGATTTCACTTAAAGTAGCGATTCAAGGGAATTTCGGTAAACTTGAGTATAATGTACCTGACGAGCAAAGTTCAGTTAAGAAGGAGCAAGGGTTTGGATACAAAGCAAAGAAATGTAAGTCACGTTGCAATGAGTGATTGTGTTTTCGAATGAGGTTTTAGTTTGTAGCGATGTCATAAATGAATTGAAGCAACTCCTCAATACAGACTCTCCTAATTTTTACGAAGAAGCATCTTTGGCCATGGAATTCTCTCATATGGTAAATTAATGTTTCCTATTTATGCTTAATATATTGCAAGGGTTAATTGTTGCAGGCAGCGCTGGGATTTGAAGTCGGTGATAACATTGTTTGGGGATGCAGTGGGTCTTTGATAACTGATACATTCGTGCTTACCGCCGCGCATTGCATAACTGTTAAGGATCTGTGAGTATACTATATTGTTGATGGAAGATATTACGTGTGTTTTCAGAGGTCAAGTGAACTACGTTCGGCTAGGTGCTGATGATTTGAAGGCCGACGATTCGTTCATTCAAAACTTTCAAGTGGTCAACGTGCACGCACATCCTGACTACAAACCTCCTCTACGTTACAACGACATAGCTTTGATCGAGTTGCACGAACCTGTCCTGACTTCGACGTCTGTGAATGTCGCCTGCTTAAACACTGATCTAAATGTGAACGCTCACTATAAATTCAATGTAACCGGTTGGGGTTTGCAGCAGTCGTCCGTCGATAAAGTGCAGAATGTCGAGGTAGATTTAGTGAGTTGGATGGAGTGTAAGCAACATTATCCAGATACTGGATTAAATGAGAGTATTTTGGACGATCTACAAATATGTGCTGGGTTTCCGGGACGTGACACATATCAAGTATTATAAAAGTATGTACTTTAAGTGAACATTACTATTTAAGTTGTACATTTTAGGGTGAACCGTTGCAGAGAAGAATACCGTTTGATATAAGTCCAATACCGAGATTGAATACGTTATTCGGTGTGGCTTCTTTTGGAAAAGCGTGTGATCTATCAACCGGTCCTGGAGTCTACACCAGAGTCTCTAAATACATAGATTGGATAGAATCGATTGTCTGGCCTAACTAATTACTCTTAAACAAAATATTCTTTGAATACATATTCAACCTTATTTAATTGATAACTGATGACAACTCCTTTGTTAAATTCAAACCAGTGACGTTCCATATTAAATATCTTGAATAACATGTCTATTTTCATAGATTATAGTTTCAATTACATATTTAATAAGATTTCCATACTTAATCATTGATGTGACGTGGCAGTTGTCAAATATTGACAGTTATTCTATCATATTCAACGTCATGTCATTTCTGAATTAACTTTGATTACATTATGTAACCTAATAAAATTAAAGTATTTATGTAAGCTAATTATAAACACATTTGCTACAAATTGTGTTATAATAAATGATTTGCACATATAAATTACAATTTTGTAACTTTAAACCTTTAAATTATTAAACGATTAACAGTTAATTAAATGTACACTAATCACTTGGTTTAATTTTGCTTTAATACGCACTTGAATGGATAGATAATTGCTTATTTTTACGTTTTCTATATTAAGTAATAGTTTTCTATATTCAGTTATAATGAATAAAAAGATAAATATATAGTTATTTATTAATTAATGAGAAATAAATTAAAGTAAATTAAATACATTAGTTACAAACATAAAATTCGAATTTACAGAGAGCGCTACTATAACGATTCTTGGAGTTTGGTCTTCAGTTAGGCCAAACTACAGATTCGATCCAATCGATGTAATTGGAAACTCTGACGTAAACGCCGGGAGCTTTGCTCAATCCGCAAGGCTTCCCAAACGACACAATGCCATGGATATTCCAAGAATCCTGATATTTATTGTTCCTCTGCTGAAGCGGTCCACCGGAATCGCCCTGAAAATCAAACGATCATTAAATCCGAGTCAACGTCGCGTTTGACATTTTCATACTTGACAGGTATCTTTGCTGATGTCACCCGCGCAAATGTGCATGTCTTCGATGATGCCCTTGTTCAGAGTGCGACTGTTGATTTCGTGGAACTTTCGGCACTGCTCGATGCTCGTCTGTTGAATGTGCAATTTCTGAAGGTGCAAAGCCGGTTTCCCGTTGAATCCGATATTTCCCCAACCCGTTGCTATGAAGTTCGGAACGGTGCTCTTCCTCTCCGTGTACAGACAAGCTGGTCTTACAAATTCTGAAACTCGTACACTGCGGTCCAATTCAATCAAAGCTACGTCATGGTATTTTGAAGGCATCCTATACTCTGGATGCTTGAAAGTCTTGGCAACGCGAAAGTCTTGCGCTTCTGATGGTTCGCTGTACAATCTCAAGTTCACATCACCCAATCTTATGAAATTCACGTTACCCCTACATAATAAAGCATGTAATGTCTATGTCAAAACATCGTCAACATACAGATGTCATGTGTCAATTTATTGTCAAAACGTTATCTTTACCGTTATATAACTTTTAACATTTTGACAATCAGACCCAAAGCGTGAACTAATACTTACAATTCTTTGTTGGAAATGCAATGAGCCGCTGTTAAGACGTAATTGTAACTGATCAGACTTCCTCCGCAGCCCCAAACCACATCTTTGATATCCTCCCCGTATCCTAAACTCGCCTAAACGCAAATTAAATTAAACTTTATGAACATCCACCAAAAAAAATCTCACCATATGTAGGAATTCTCTGGGTAAAGCATCGAAGCCACCCACGGCTTGCTTTCCTACCAACTTCCAAAGATTCTTCGGTATCTGCGATTGCTCACAAACTAATTTTGTTATAGAACCAACAACTAAAATGTATACAAAACTCACAGTTCAAACTCTTCCTCAAAATAGTATTGCTTTTCTCGCAGCAAACTAACGAATCCAAGCCCTGAAATCCACAAATTTGGGGTTTCCGTCCTTGTTTGATTTGCGATAAAGCAGCTGGACATTGCGAGACCAAAACGCATTCTCCGAATGAGTCATCAGGAAATTGACACTGCTCTATGATTAATATATTAAAAGTATTAAGTAATTTGAAGAATTCGTAAAAGTCTACAAACCTGTTTCCGCGTTAACGAAGAAAATCAGCGCTGCGAAACTGAAAATGCTATATTTTGAGTTCATATTTGAATCTGTACAATTGACTGACTCTTCCTTTAGGCAGGATCTTCTATTTATATAATCGATGAAGGAGATTACATCGAATCTAAAATTCCGAACTTCAGGGCAACCCACACAGATATGTAAATAAATACGTTTTAAATGATTGCACGCTTTATCAGATTCGCATTGGTCATTGATCAAACAACCATTAAACCGAATCTGTTTGTGCAACTATCAGTATGAATTATAGATGTGTACGTTTAGTGCATATTCGACGTGTTTCGTGTATCCATTGCGTAGATTTATAATCAAAGTTATGTAATATGTTAATCTATCGGCGATTCACAAAGAATTGATAGATTGAAATCATCCGTTCCTTTTTCGTCTGTTGCATAACTTTAACTGCGACTCGAATCTGTGTATTAAATTACTTTTCAAATATTATCTCATATACTATTTGATATTGATTAAAGTTTGACGTTTCAAATTGTTTAAAATTTAGTAACAAAAATTTGAGACAAAACTAATGGATACTATGGGAACGCAAACAACAAAAATAAATAACAAATGCTATGCAATTTATTAATAATATAAAAAATATATTTGTAGAAAAAGTAACTGAAAAATATTATTATAAATATTGATAAATTATTATTTCAACTTTTAATGCGATGAAATGAATAGTCTGAACAATGGTTAAGTTAGATATTGATCAATAAATTAAGTTATAACAACATATACAACTAACGTCAATGTAATATTAAATGTCAAATGAAAGCAGTCGTATTTTCAGTTAGGCCAAACGACGGATTCGATCCAATCGATGTAGTTGGAAACCCTGATGTAAACGCCTGGCGCTTTGCTCAAACCGCAAGGCTTTCCGAACGAAACGATTCCGTGAATGTTCCAAGAATCAATGTACTTGTAGTTCCTCTGTTGGAGCGGACCTCCGGAATCGCCCTAAAAAAGAATAATTTATTAACATTTCTGGACTCCAACTGTCATAATTGTATCACTCACCTGACAGGTGTCTTTGTTAATATCTCCTGCGCAAATGTGCATGTCTTCTATGATTCCTCTGCTAAGTGTTCGGGGGTTTGCCTCGAAGAACTTCTTGCATTCTTCGATTTTGGTTTCCTTTATGTACAATTTCTGCAGATGAACCGCTGGTTCGCCGTTGAATCCAAGATTTCCCCAGCCCGTCGCAACGAATGCTAAATTATTACTATTCTTCTCGGTGTACAAACAAGCCGGTCGCACGTATGGGGAAGGGCGTATGTTACGGTCCAACTCGATCAAAGCTATGTCATGGTATTTTGATGGCATTCTATAATCTGGGTGTCTGATTGTTCTGACGACACGGAAGTCCTGTGGTTCTGCCGGTTCGTTGTATAACTTTAAATTGAGATCACCTAATCTTACGAACTTCACGTTTCCTCTGCAATAAATAGATACATAAGTAAATCAAGTAATATTGGTATATTTTGACATTTATATAAGAAATTGAATTGATTTGTTTTAACTTATTATTTGAACACGCAATCTTTTTTTTTGTACAACCTTTCTTTTTGACCAATGGATAAACTGTCAAAAATGTGCTTAATACAATCTACATGTGAAGTGTAAAGCTTATAGAAATTATGTTATGAATATCCCGAAAGATCTTACTGGGACACATGTACTTTTAAGTCGGCACAAAGCCGATTAATCGGGACACTAATACAAGTACTTTCATATTTTGACATCATGTATCGATTGTCCACTCTGTATATTATGGAAACAGATATGTAATACTAGGTTTCAATTTCAGTAAAAATTTTGAAAAATTTGATTGAAACTTTAAGCATTATTGCATATACTTAAATATTAAAAGCAATTTACTTACAATCCTTTGTTGGATATGCAATGAGCCGCAGTTAAGACGAAGTTGTCACTAATCAGGCTTCCACCGCACGCCCAAACGGCGTTATCGAGATCAGTTCCAAAACCCAAGCTGGCCTAAATCAATCAACAATTAAAAAGCTTTGATTAGATCGTTAAAGATTATCTTACCATATGAAGGAATTCCTTAGGTAAAGCGTTAACACTTCCCACCGCATGTGCAGCATTGATAACAAGATCCGGAAAAATTGGTTTCGGGATCTGCGTTTGGTTGCAATCTGTTCATCATCACATCAATAGTAATTCTTCTTAATTAATATTAACACCACTTACATTTCAGACTCTTCCTTAAATCGCTACTCGACTTCTCGCAGCAGACCATAGAATCCAAACCCTTGAATCCGCAAATCTTCGGCCTCTGCCCATTCCTGATCAATTGCACCGCGGATGGACATTTCGAGGCCAAAACGCATTGACCAGAAGAACCATCAGGAAGTTCGCAGTCCTCTATTAACACAAGTTTATTAATGTTGAATCTCTTTATTTAGTTGCAAGTAAAAACCTGATTGTGCGTAAACTCGCAGCAGAAGGACGAGCAAACCTAGAAACTGCACGTTCAAGCTCATGTTATGGCTGTGAAGACTTCAATGCTACTGATTCTAATTCGGGGATGAGTCGAGTTGTTCTTTTTTTGTATGGGAAACCGTGGAAGGGGATTCCAGCGCCTCGAAATTCCCAAACTACTGCAGACGCACGCTTTTCGCATGCTACTTGGAACCGTTGCTCAAATAATCGGATTCGCGTTGCTCATTGATCAAACTTCGACAGATAATACTCAATATACGCAAATTCTTGAACGTAAATTTTAGTATACAATGAATTAAATATTTGCATGTCTCAATATTTGCTTTGTAAAATTAACAAATTTCAAATTTAATGTTAAGTTAAACAAAACAGGTTCTCTTGATTTGAAATGCGACCTTAACAATTCTATAACCATCATTGTATATAATACAGTGATGAAATTAACATTACTTTATAATTTTTATTAACTTTTCGCTTCGAATGTTTAAAATTGTATACTTTAATTAATAATGTTTGCACTTATTTGAAAAGAAGTAGATGTTTATAATATATAGTTTTAATGTCTTAGCTTTCTAAAATTAACAAATATCAATGTTATTGTTGTTATTTCGTTAAGTTAACTTAAGAAAAACAGGTTCTCTATAATTTAATTTAATAACACTGAGTTTAGATTTATGTCCTCCAAGTATGCATAAACACTTAGCCCCGAGCTTTAATTACATCGAGAAATTCTTCAATGTTACGTTCATCCATTAGAAATATCAAAAACAACATGAAACATGAATGTCTTTGACTCATTATTTATTTATTTTGTAATGCTAATAGTTCCTTTTTTCATGAAATTTCTCATTTATACTATTAATATAATTATGAACTAAACATTACAGTAGAAATTCTAAACCTGGAAGTTATCAAATCGTTCTAAAAAAACTCCAGTGGGTTATCTGCAAACAGTGCTGATGGTTGCGAAACTAGATGATTAATCACAATTTCCGGACATGACAAAATAAAAATCAGTGTGTTAATTTGTTCTCTTTTTTTGTAGTGTGTGTGGGCAGAAAATTCGATGAAATTTACAGGGGAAACAGGATTTTTTCGCACCGCATGTACTCCAATTCGGAATTAGTCACGTCGCGAATTATTTGCACGTTGTTAGAAAGAATCAAACCGCATGTTTTTTTATGGTATGTTTGTTTTATTTATAGCTAATTAATTAGCTTTGGAATTTCAGAGATCGAATTGTGTGTGTGCACAATGTCATAATCGTCATGCAAAACAAAGCGAGTTAAATTGCACATGAATATTCGTTGATTTCTCCATGTGAGTTTAAGATAAGACAACTAATTACGACAATCCGTCGATTGATAAATATGTTTTATCTTTGTTGTGTTGTATCTTTGCGGGTGTTGACTTCATAGAACTTTCTAGACTGCTCGACGCTCGTCTGTCGAATGTACAATTTCTGAAAATGCACAACCGGAAGCCCGTTGTGCCCCATATTTCTCCAACCTGTTGCAATGAAGTTTGGAACAGTGCTCGTACTTTCCGTGTAGAAACAAGCTGGTCTTACAAATTCTGAAACTCTTACACTGCGGTCCAATTAAATCAAGGTATTTTGAAGGCATCCTGTACTGCGGATGCTTGAAAGTCTTGGCTAGGCGAAAGACTTACGCTGGTTCGCTCTACAATCTCAAGTTCACATCCCCCAATCTTATGAAATTCACATCAAGCATGTAATGCTTGTCAATGTCAAATGTCAAAATATAGATGTCATGTGTCAATTGATTATCAACACGTTTTCTTTAAAGTTAGACAAAGGAGACTGGTGCCATTGTCCTTTGCACAAGCTAAGTGAGTAGTGTAGAGTGTAATAAGAAGAAGAAGAAACTTAGATAACCTTCAACATTTTGACAATCATAGACGCAAATGTTGAAAATTATCATTATAGTTAGATAACCTTTCAACTAATAGTTTATCAATCATACTTACAATTCTTTGTTCGAAACACAATGAGCCGCTGTTAAGATAACATTGTAGCTAATCATACTTCCCCACAGCCCCAAAACACATCTTTGATATCCTTTCCGTGTCCTAAACTGGCCTAAACTAAAATTATGTTAAACATCAAAAACATCCAAAAAACAAATCTCACCATGTGTAGAAGCATTGAAAACATCCCTGGTTTCCAAAGAAGTCCAAATATTTTGTATTATTGTAATACAAGATTGTGTTTTCGATGATATTCAATATTATCATTTTGGAGCCTATTGCCGGAACTATATTTCATACATTCATAAAAGCCGGTAATAAAATGTATTCAGAAGCATTATGTTTTATATAGTACAGCATTATTTTAAACTTTAATATTCCTGTGTCCTATTAAGAAGTTACTTTTTTTCACTATTCAAGAGTAGGCGAGATACAGATTAAATTGTAATAAACTTAATACACTTCCATAAAAATCTCACCATATGTTGGAATTCTTCACTTCTTACCGATACCTCGGATCTAGGGAAATTTGGGATCGAGATCCGCATTTCGCAAACTGTTTTCGTTGGTTTGTTTTTTATTGCATTAATAACAATTCTAATTTCATATAAACATCACTTACATTTCAAACTTTTCCTTAACCTGATATTTAACTTCTTGCAACAAACCATAGAATTCACACCTTGGAATCCGCAAATCCTGGGTTTCAGACCGTTCCTGACCAAGTTCACCGCGTATTGGCATTGCGAAGCTAAAACGCAATCATCAGAAGAGCCGTCGGGCAGTGTGCATTCATCCATCGCTGTAAATAAGTCGACATGTTACTTATACTAAATCTAAACATTAGATTATGTCACTTACTTTTCCGGCTATACCATAAATAGTTATTCGACTTTTTGCAGCACACAATAGAATGCGGACCCTGGAATCCGCAAATGTTTGGCCTTTGACCTTTGCTGATCAGATCTATAGCGTACGGGCATCGTGATGCTAAGACGCATTCACCAGAAGAGCCATCGGAGAGTTTGCATTCATCTATTCCGTAATATTGTAAATGTTAAATCTTTGTTCCATTGATGTGCATACCTGATTGTGTCTGTACTTGCAGCAAAATAGCGAGCAGAACCACGACCTTTGTGTTCATTACGTTTGTGAAGTTTTCAGTGCTACCGGTTCTTAATCATTGATGGATTTGCATACACATATGACGTTGGAAAGCGGTCTGATTTACGTTAATCGCTAAACTTAGTTTTGACGAAAGATTAAATTCTATATTTTTTCAAGGTACACTAAAATAACTAATAATATTCATAATTATTGCAAGAGTAACAAACAGATAAGATTCAATTAATAATATTATAATTGTATAAAGATTACAATATTTTTGGAAAATGAAAGTTTCTAGTATTACTTGAATTACAAGGGCGGAAAGATCAAAATTGATAATCCTTTGGTTACCTACTCAATACAGTATAATGCTATTGCTGCAAAGGGCTATAGACCATAAGTCTTTCTACTCTGTAGTATTATTATATTATAAAGTATTGTATAATTTGATACATTTTTAGGGCAGAAAGACCTGAGTCGTTAGCCTTTTAGCCCAATTTAGATCAATAAAGTCGTTTAAATAATATATATACGTATAGTAAAAATAGAATTACTCATTCATTCTATAAATTATAGGCATGTTTTCGAAATAATGAAACCGCATGTATTTTTACATTACTTTTGTTACATCCTTATTATTATTTATATAATTAGATTTTCTGTGGTTAAAGCAAATATAATCATAAAAAATCATGCGAACAATGTTCAGTGCTTCATGGAACTTCAGTTGCTCATTAATGTTCATTTACTGGTTTATCCATGTGAATCTTCTAACTACGACAATTCATCAAGTGCTTCAGGTAATTTAATTTTAGTTAAACAACCAAATTCGCGGATTTTCAATAACTTTTATTGTTGCAAAAATATGTTTTAGACAATTATAGAACATTGTTGATATGTGTGTTGCCTATATCTTCGTTATTATTTTTTTGTTTAAAATGCGTTAGTTGCTTAATGTCATTAAGTCATTATTAATATTGTTGTTATCTTTAACGATATTTATAATTTCAGATTATTGCCAGGGTGCAATTATATGAATACACGAAGATAATTAGTACAGAAATTTTATTAGTTTTATAATTAACAATTAGCTGTTGTCTCATTTAATAATTAAGCGAAAACAATTGATTCGATCCATCCAATGTAAGAAGAGACTCTTGTGTAGACGGAAGGAATACCTTCTGTTGCGCAAGGAGTTGGCCCGAAGGAAGTGATTCCAAAAATATCATACGTTGAGACGTAATTTGGATTTGTCCTCTGTAAAGGTCCTCCAGCATCACCCTGCAAGAACAAACTATCAAACCAAATTTCTTAAAAATTAGTAAATGTTGATGTCCTCACTGTGCAAGTGTCCTTCTTCACGCCGTACGCACAAATCTCCTTATCCGCATCAATCGGAAGACGCAGCTTCTTTACGCAATCATTAACACCGATTTCCTCCAATGAGATTTTCTTGAGTTTAGAACTGCGTCCAGTTTCCGTTTTGCCCCATCCGGTTGCAATGAAACTTCCCTCTTCGATGATCCTCTCAGTGTTCAGACAAGCAGGGCTCACGTTTTCGTTGAACTCAACACTTGCTTCCAGCTCGATGAGACCGATGTTGTTTCTTGAGTTTATGTACTCCGGATGTTTGATGGTTCGCTTGATCTTCAACTCGGAGCTGTCGTTTATATCGACGGATCCGAACTTGACGTATGTCGGAATAATACTATTGAGAAAATGTCAATCTAAGGATTAAGTAATTATAATGTGTACTCACTAAGTCAAACAATCTGCAGAAGTTAGAACGTATTTGTCGGTTATTAAGCTGCCGCCGCATTCCAACGTCTTTCCTTTTGGTCCATAATGCCCTATAGCCACCTAAAAGCAAAGCGTTTAATTATATATTTATTTAAAATAAAACATATTTCAAACAAACCATGTGAGAGAATTCTTTTGATTTAGCTAACTCGCCTCCGATAACTCTCCGGAAACGTCCTGAGTTTGCAATATGAGTGTCCTTGCAATCTGAAAATAAAATATAAATGGTAATATTAGCCAATTTTGTACTAAATTACATTCAAAGTAATCTTACATTTATTGCTCTTCTCTCCGGGAGAAGCGTGGACAAACGAAGCTGCAACAGCAATTAGCAGCAGGAAAGTATAGTGGGCCATCGTTGAGTGTACAAGAAAGAACTGTTCAGAAAACTCCGTGGATCTGGCTCTTAAATATTCCAATGGTTGATAAATTTGTCTGTTCTAATTGACTTTAAATGACCACTCATTAAAAAATTCTATATTTAAAATATCGATATGATATGAAACTATTTCCATGGAAAAAACATACAATCCCGGCGAGTCCACTTCTTGTGTTGTCTATATCAGTGGGTCTTAAACTTTGGATAACGTCTCATTATTCGGGCTTGAAATGACAGTTGTCACATTGTGTCAAAGTTATATAGAATTAGATCGTGAAATAACAAGAGTTACTTTGTGTCAAAGTGTCTTTTTTTGAAAGTGTCTGCTTACTAGCAGTGTCAAAAAATGTAAGTTATAAACAAATGAGTCACGAAATGATAGCTATCAACTTGCGTCAAAGTTACTACATTTTTAGTTGTAATCACTTAAGTCACGAAATGACAGTTGTCATACAGCGTCAAATTGTCAAAAAATGTATGTTATAAACAATTGTATCACGAAATGACAGCTGTAACTTTGCATCAAAGTGTCTAAAGATGTATGTTATAAACAATTGTGTCACGAAATGACAGCTACACATAGCGGCAAATTGTCAAAAAATGTACGTTATAAACAATAGGGTCATGAAATGACATCTGTCACTTTGCATCAAAGTGTCTAAAAATGTATGTTATAAACAATTGTGTCACGAAATGACAGCTGTCACTTTGCATCAAAGTGTCTATAAATGTATGTTATAATGCATGTTAAAAATACTCATTATAACTATAATTTTTAACGATTTCACAAACAGAAAAGGAATGCAAAGTCGATTTTTACTCTTAAGAATATTCCTGTTTAATTTATTTTAATGAATTGCTTATATTTCTCATCGACGAAAACAACAATAACTTTTTATTAATTTCGCTAAAATTTGAATACTTTTCTTTCCAGAAGAGGTTTTTTTGTTTATTGCATTTGAAACAATAATATGTGAAATGTATATTTACAACCGTGCAATAAATTAACATTTTGTAAGGTAATACACACAAAAACCATAAAATAAACCAAATTTAACTTCTGAATACGAAAATCCAACAAACGATGATATTTCAATAGAAAAAAGAAATTATTTTCTTTGATAAAGTGAAACGGAATTGTTCTGATTAATTCATTTCTAAATTAATTATAAATCAAATTTCTCGAAAATCTGAACTTCATGGCCAAAATTTCACTTTTTCATTGACCTAACTTATCAAAAAGGAAGTCATTTTATTAATTCATTCATGAATTTTCCCAATTCTCTAACGAAAAACCATGATACATCTGTTCAAGGTAAAAGTTGGGTAATGCTGCGTTTACACAACACATCGAATCTTTCCCATCAACAAAAGAAAATTGTTGCAATTTTATATTTTTAATTCCTCGATTAGTCCGGTTTTAAGCAGACATTGGTGGAAGCGATTTTGAAAATATTAAAAACTTTCTAAATATGTAAAAGCAAAGTTAATTTAAATTGCGTGTAAATTCCCAAATCCATTTGTAATGGAATCGACGTTCATCTATTGTTTGTCTAAAGGTTAATTCACTTAACTTTATAATTAGATCAAGTCTTAATTGATCCGTTTATGTATTAAAGTGTAGTGATTCCTCGATTCCACTTGCTAATGAATATACAGATTAGAGTAGCTGTAAATCTTTGAAGATTTCCAAAACAATCTTCTAATTTTTCTCTCTCTCTCTCTACGTATTAAAACGAGCAAGGTCAAGGAACTGTGTCACGGCATTAATAATTAATAAGTCAACAGCGAATACGTATGGATCAATAAGAATATTACAGGAAGATACAAACAAAAAAAAAACAGTAACGAAACAATTCGATTTCGAATTAGCATTGCTGATTCGATCTACAGATTCAGTATAAATACCGGGCATCCAGTGCTAATAGAAACTAGTTTACAGCATCAGCAAGATGGCAAAGCTTGTATCTTCCATCGTTCTCATCTTCTTGTGCGTTTGTTCGCAATCTTTCGCTGAAGACGTCGGCGTAAAAAGCAGAAAACGTAAGTTTATTTCACTTTTTTTAAAAATAATATCTTTGTATTGTATTCTTAATACAAAAGACAATTGACTACAGTCTTTTATCATTTAATTATACCGGTTTTTAACTAATTAAACGTGTTTTTAGTGTGCGAAGAGTTAAATGTGTTAAAATCGCCAAGAACTCGTCGCGTTGTCGGAGGTTTGGATTCCGAATTGAAGGAGTTTCCTCACATGGTAAGAAAGTTTTCGTGTGTTTGTATAGTGTGTATTATAATTTAGTCTGTATTTCGCAGGTAGCTTTAGCGCACAAAACTGAGAACAAGCTGGAGTTCTTCTGCGCTGGAACTTTGATCTCCGACAAATACATCTTGACTTCTCCGATTTGTTTCAAGTAATTACTCTTTAAACTATCATCATCAAAGAAATGATTATCTAATGTAGAGTATTTACTAAAGTTGACTGATTTGATTTTAGGCGAGGTGTAGATATTGCGAGATTCGGCTCCAACGATTTGCAAAGCGAAGAGGGAGTGCAAGAGATTGAAGTCGAGCGAGTGATCGCTCATCCGAAATACAACAATTCCATCAACGACATCGGCCTCGTGGAGCTGAAGAGCGCCGTGAAATTCAGCGATTTCGTTAAACCCGCTTGTCTGAACACTGAGAGACTTTCGGCAGCCGAAAGAACCTTCCTCATCACCGGCTGGGGCGATCACAACAAGGTGGGAACCAAGCTGCAGAAGGCCGAGGTCAAGGAGGTCGAATTCGAGACGTGCGTGGAAGCTTACAAGAAGTCTTTCGATATCGTCGATGAGGACCACATCTGCGCCAAAGGGGATGGCGTCGACACATGCATCGTGCGTTTCTTTTTTCTCTTATGAATTTTACTGAGATTTGTGTTAATTTTTCTTTTCGTATCGTTTCATAGGGAGATTCTGGCGCTCCCCTGCAGATGAAGAACCCTGATTACGTTTCCGCTTACGATGTTCACGGTGTTACCTCCTACGGACCGGTGCCTTGCGGAAAGAGTTCGCAACCGTCCACCTACACCAGAGTTTCCAATCACATCGCCTGGATCGAATCGATCATCTTCTAATTAACTTATTTAAATAGGTCTATTTATTCTTAATTACTTTTATACCTGAACAATAAAAAAAATAAGTTTAGAAAAACAACTACGGATTTCGTACAATGAATACCATTAGCATTGCAAAATGTTAACAGTAAAAGCTTGATACAAAATGTGTTGGCTTCGATATTTAAAAAAAAATCCTTTAGTTACCTCACTAATTAAAAATTAGTTTCATTTTAATTTGTAAAGAATTAAGAGTTCTTTACAAATGTATAAAAAACGTGTATGGGTCATAAGATGACAGCTGTCAATTTTTGGCAAAGTTACTACATTTTTAGTTGTAATCATTTAAGTCACGGAATGACAGTTGTCATATAGCGTCAAATTGTCGAAAAAAAGGAATTTTATAATCAATTGTATCACGAAATGACAGCTGTAACTTTGAATCAAAGTGTCTAAAGATGTATGTTATAAACAATTGTGTCACGAAGTGACAGCTGTCACTTAGCGGCAAATTGTCAAAAAATGTATGTTATAAACAATAGGGTCATGAAATGACATCTGTCACTTTGCATCAAAGTGTCTAAAAATGTATGTTATAAACGATTGTGTCACGAATTGACAGCTGTCACTTTGCATCAAAGTGTCTATAAATGTATGTTATAATGTATGTTAAAAATACTCATTATAACTATAATTTTTGACGATTTCACAAACAGAAAAGAAATGCAAAGTCGATTTTTAATTTGTAAAGAATGTGTCATAAGATGACAGCTGTCTTCTTACATCAATGGGTCAAATATTTGATGTAATAAACAATTGAACAACTACTCAAATAAAAGTTGTTTTGCTCTCTGTTATACATTTGTTGAAACAATTGTATAAGTTATGTTATTGTTGAATACAAGATAACTTGTTAAACTAGAAATCAGACATAAATTACATTTCTAAATTCGTAATGACCAGCGATTCTCAACCTATGACAGCTGTCATCATAAGTCAATGAGTCAAAAAATGGTATTAGAAACGTACTTGATACATGTGCAAATAAGTATCACTAAATAGTAACTCGAACGAATATTGGTATTTAGTGATGACTATTGTACTGGAAATCCTCAAAATAAGCAATAATTGCGGCAAATTGTCAAAAAATGTATGTTATAAACAATAGGGTCATGAAATGACATCTGTCACTTTGCATCAAAGTTTCTAAAAATGTATGTTATAAACAATTGTGTCACCAATTGATAGCTGTCACTTTGCATCAAAGTGTCTATAAATGTATGTTATAATGTATGTAATAAATACTCATTATAACTATAATTTTTAACGATTTCACAAACAGAAAAGAAATGCAAAGTCGATTTTTAATTTGTAAAGAATGTGTCATAAGATGACAGCTGTCTTCTTACATCAATGGGTCAAATATTTGATGTAATAAACAATTGAACAACTACAAAAATAAAAGATTATTTGCTGTCTGTTATACATTTGTTGAAACAATTGTACAAGTTATGTTATTGTTGAATACAAGATAACTTGATAAACTAGAAATCAGACATAAATTGCATTTCTAAATTCGTAATGACCAGCGATTCTCAACCTATGACAGCTGTCATCATAAGTCAATGAGTCAAAAAATGGTATTAGAAACGTACTTGATACATGTACAAATAAGTATCACTAAATAGTAACTCAAACGAACATTAGTATTTAGTGATGACTATTGAACTGGAAATCCTCATAATAATCAATAATTGCAACAACAATTACAAAAAATAAATTCATTAAAAAATTTAAAATTCTATTGTTGTAAAATATCACTTTTATTATTCGTATTATTGTAAAATAATACAACTATTTAATTCGATGATGAATGTGAATTCCTGGAAATGTACCATACAATCATATAAATAATGATATAAGTGAAGAAACGAAACCAATTACTTTTGGTAAACAAGTAATTTGCATGTGAACACAGGTTAAACAGGTATTTAAAAGCACGATGAATGAGCTTTTTCGAGTTAGTTTAACTTCATCCGCCGAAGGAAAATGTCGAAGTTTACCTTGTTGACGTTTATCGCCTTCTTGGCTTTGACGTTTACAAACGCGTCGCCCGGAGAGAAAAGTATAAAATGTGAGTTTTTCCCATATTTAGTATAAATGTTGGATTAATTCCTGTACTTGCTTCAGATTGCAGTGACACGCATGTCGCCAAGATTGGTCGTGTAAGGAGGATTATCGGTGATGAAAGAGCGGACCCCAAGGAATTTTCGCACATGGTAAACATCGAGGATTTTTTGAAAATTTCATCCTTGCTTTCTTTACTTGTTTGTTCGATCTATAGGTTTCTCTAGGCTACTTTCACGATGATGGAAAGAAGGAATATATTTGCAGTGGAAGCTTAATCAGCGATAATTATGTTTTGACAACATCTTATTGCATTGGTATGTATGTAAAATTAAAGACTTGATTTGGGTGGTGCTAGAATGATGCAAACTGTTTTCAAGAAAAATTCCGAATTACGTGAGGTTGGGTAATCTAAGCTTGGAATCCGACGATGCGAATTCAGTGGATGTGAAGATTTCCAGGGTCTTCCAGCACCCAGAATTTGATGAGATTTTTGTACAGAACGACATCGGTCTCATCGAGTTAGAATCCAAGATTAAGTTCAACGATTACATCAGACCTGCATGTTTAAATACGGAAAATAAGACTTCGGAGACGGACAGTTTTATTGCAACTGGATGGGGTATAAGCGAAAACAACACGCAATCATCGTCTCTTTTGAAGATCACATTGAACAATGGTATCGATGCAGAGTGTATAGATGCTTACGAAACCATACATGTTCATATTGACGTCGAAAAACAGATCTGCACAAGTTCGAAAGGCAAGGATATTTGTAAAGTGAGTTATTAGGTTCCTGAATTTCTGGTTTGCATGTAATGATTCGTTTTTCTAGGGCGATGGGGGTGGACCTCTGCAGAAAATCAATCCCGATTTCATTTCCACTTATGATATTTATGGAATCACTTCGCTTGCAGACCCTAAATGCATAGGCAGATTTCCACACGTCTTCACTAGAGTCTCTCACTACATCGACTGGATCGAATCTATTGTTTTTGCTAATTGAACGAACACTAACTACATTATTAAAGAAATATACAAATCTTAATAATTAATTGTAAAAAGGTCGTATCTGTTATGCAAGACAATATTCACAAAGCACAATAAAATATGTATGTGTGTTAAAGTCCTCTATAAATTCATTATAATTCATTTGATTTTGTAAATTGAATACCATAATGATTAAGAATGTTTAAGGTTTGATTTTCCAGGATAAAAATTCGAAAACAAGTAATTATACAAATTATGTTACAAGATAAAATTCACACAAACAAATGTGTATGTTTCCTTAATTAGGAATTTTCCTTGTAAAGAATGATTAAGTATGTTTAAGGTTTGATTTCCTAAGCAAAAATCTGAAAAAATGCTGTGAAAATGTTAAAACATATCTTTTGTGCGTTTCTTTAGCATAAAAGATCATACATACAGATTTTACTACAATGTTTTATGTTAAATAACAAAATTATAAGATATAAATATATCAATTCAATCTATAATTAACTAGTGTGGAAAGTGCATCCTATTTTCAAAAGCATTTATTTTTTTTTATATAGTCGGGATAATGGATGTCGGGAATTCGATATAGTCGGGAAAACGAATGTCAAGACTTCAATACAGTCAGGCTAACGGATGTCGGGAATTTGAGCGTCGGGAAAGTGAGTGTCGGGCAATTTAAGTAGACCCTTCTCTATTGTCACATTGCCTTCCAAGGAAACAAAAATTTCTTCTGGGAAGCGAGTGATTCTTGTTGTTCCATCGATCTACACCAGTCATTTAACTAATACAAAAGATATTTTATAATTAATGTACAAGTCTTAATAATTGGCGCTAAACCTTAGGTCGATTTAATCCTTATTAAGATATAATTGTTATCTTAATAATTTATTTTTAAAAAAAAGTTTCTATTCTGTAACGCAAATTATTTGGCTCAATTATTTAGAAAATTGATAACCTTTCAAATGGAAATTCCTGCAAATAAACTATAAATATCATATAGAAATAATAAAAATGCAAAAAACATTGATACGAATATTTGTAAACAACTTTTTTTTACATATAATCACGTGTTTATACTGTAATTCTAAGCGAAGATGTGCCTTTTCAATCAGTTTACGTTCATCCACTAAAGAAAAAGTCGAATTTGTTTATAGTCATTTAGGCTCTGGCGTTTGGAAACGCAACGTCTGAAGAGAAAAGTTAAAAATGTACGGTTTTCCACACAATCTTTAATCAAAATATTGCACTAATTCGCGCTTTTTTCTTTAGATTGCAGTGAACCCTAGACAAGGAACATAAGATTAAACATGTTACATTATTCTAAACAAACTTCTAATAAACATTCAGACGATTGATTATCTGTTGAACGGAAATTCTAATAAATGGATTATAAAAATTGTATCTAAATCGTAATGGGTAGATAGTAATAATAGATTAATTTACTCCAATTGAAATAAACATTCAAATCTTAATAATTATTTAAAAAAACCGCACTGGAATCTATTAATTACTTCAATTTAATACAGAATTTCAGAATACAGTCTAAAATTGGATATGAAACATAACACATTTTGTTAAAACTATTAGAAAACTAATTAGTTCGAAAGTTTAGAAAGTAACTGGGATATTTGTCACATTTTCTATCAGAAAAGAAAATATGTTCAGTATTTGTCATACCAAAGTCTTCAATTGTTTTCGAGTCTTAAATTAAAAAATGTATACATTTGTATGTGAAATATTGTCCTTAACAAACTTCTAATAAACATTGGTGAAGTACTGAGAAGATTGATAACCTGTTCAACGGAAATTTCTGCAAATAAACCATGAAATTCGTATACTGAATTGAATATTTTATTTGCTTCAATTTAAATAATCACAATTCTTAATAATTATTTTAAAAAAGTTCTATATATATATTTATTGTGATCAACAAACTTTCAGAATACTGTGTAACCTTGGATACGGAACATAAAGCTGTTCGAAAACCAGTTAGTACAAAAGTAGAAATGCATAATCCTGCTTGTACATTTTCTGCCAAGAAATGAAATATGTTCGTCAACCGAATCTTATGAGTTTTTATTGATTACATTGTCTATCAGGAGAGAAAATATGTGAACTGAATCTTTATTAGTCGGTACACACCAAACTTACTTATTATTTATATGATTTAATATTTCATTTTTTTAAATACAATTATATTTTATGCAATATTTGTCTTAAATAAACTTCCAGTAAACATTGTTGATGAACCCAGACGATTGATAACCTGTTGAACGAAGATTCCTGCAAATGAACCGTAAACATCGTATCGAAACAAGACAAAGAGGAATAATTGCAAACAGCCAATTTCCATTTCATCACGTGCTCAAGTAGTATTTAAAAGCGACGTGCAGGAGCACACTTCGAGTCAGTTTATCTTCGCTCACGAATCAAGAATGTCGAAGGTAACTTTGCTGCTGGTAACCGTCGTTTCGGTTTTGGCGTTAACAAACGCTTCGCCCGGAGAGAAGAGTAAAAAATGTAAGTTGTACATAGAGTATTCAGGGTAAAAGTTGCTTTATAATTTTGCTTAAGATTGCAGCGAAATCGGCGTCACGAACAGCGGTCGTGTAAAGAGGATCATAGGTGGAACTATTTCGGAGCCAAACGAATTTCCTCACGCGGTAATTTTCTACTCGATATCGTGACTGTTTCTTCACTTGTTTGTTGTGTCAGGTTGCCTTGGGCTACGAGGAAAATGGAAAGACGAAATTTTATTGCGCCGGAAGCTTAATCAGCGATAAATATGTTCTGACAGGAGCTACCTGCATCAGCAGGAAAATCCCCGTATCCGTCAGGTTGGGTGTTAACAACTTGGATTCGGATGCGAACGCCGTGGATGTGAAGATCGCCAGGATCATCAAGCATCCAGAATACCGTGGGAGTTTAGTGCAGAACGACATCGGTCTCATCGAGTTGGAGACCAAGGTCAAGTTCAGCAGTAACATCAGACCTGCTTGTTTGAACACGGAGAGGGCCACTTCGGATGTGGACAGTTTCATTGCGACTGGCTGGGGTAAAACCGAAAACGGTGCGACATCACCAGCTCTTATGCAGGTCACCTTGAACGAGCTTAGCGGTGCAGATTGCATCAAGATTTACAAGTCCAAGAATATTGCGATCAACAGCGAATCGCAGATCTGCACAGTCTCCAATACCAAGGACACCTGTGTCGTGAGTTGCTATAGTTTGTACAATTTTTCTGATTCTCTTTAATGGTGTATTTTGTAGGGCGATTCCGGCGGACCTCTGCAGAAGCTCAACCCCGATTTTACTTCCACTTACGATATCTATGGAATAACTTCATTTGGATCCACTCGCTGCGCGAGCGGCTTTCCATCCGTCTTCACCAGAGTCTCTTACTTCATTGATTGGATCGAATCCATTGTTTTCGCTAATTGAAGCTACACAGACAATATTGCTAAATAAATAAGCAAAATCTTAACAATTCATTAGAAAAGATTATTTACTTAAAAATAACATAACTTACAAAATACCAAATAACTTACGCATCCTTAAATGACCTCTAGATTAGAGAGGTTTCCAAACTTTAAAAAAATTCAGACCAACTTTTCAAAATCTAAAAACCATCTTCACCGTATTTTTTAAATCTCAATTATATGAATATGACCACAATTTAGAAAACGATTCTCTTCTCCCAATTAATTACTTATACTTAACTTTGCAAATATTACTGTTTTGATTAAATTATTTCATAATATTTTCGAAAACAAAAAATTAAATAATTTACATGTTATTTTCTTAAACAGAATTACATTTCTTCATAATAACTTGATTGATGCATAATTTCGAGAACATACAAGGAGATAACCTAATTGTCCTGAAATATCATATTATTAAACTTACTTAGAAAATTTATAAATTAGTTAAATGATCTCTGAAAACCAAATAGTTTACACTTCCCTTCCCAATTCTTGATTTTTAGATATTTATAACTAAAACGATTGATTTTTCAATTACATTTCGAAATTACTACTCCAAGTTCTATTTTTTCCGCATTTTGTGATAACTTTCACATTAATTTTAATAAAAATAGAGTAATAAGTCAATGGTCATTAAAGTGTTAATATATTTATAAGCATGAGTTATAGCAATTAATTAAGTGTATTTATTAACAAAACGGATTAAGTTTATAAACATTTTTAAGTTGTTCTTTCTTTGCATTCCATAAATTGTAAACACGTATTCTCAGTCTTCGTTTATCTGCGAAATATGCATAAACCGGTCATCCTCATGTTATTAATTGCTGTTGCTGCAGATGCGATTCCAGGCAACAAAAGCAGACAATGTGAGTGTTAAATTATTAGTGTAAACAACAGGGTGAAATTAAATTTGCTTACAGATTGCTACAAGACGCACGTCTCGAAATCAGGAAGAATTAAGAGGATAATCGGTGGAGAAAACGCGTTGCCCAAGGAATTTCCGCACATTGTAAGAACGTAAATCAAATTTTATTTGAAACAAAGTTTAAAAATTAATATTTTATAATGTGCAATGAATCACTTTTTTTTAATCAAGTAGTTTATAGAGTGTCTATTGTTTAATTAGGTTGCCATAGGATACGATGAGTGGAACGGGAAGATGTGGCTATGTGCTGGAAGTCTAATTACCGACAAATTCATCTTAACTGCGTCCACTTGTGTCGATACGTGAGTCGTTGAGATTTGTAGTTAATATAAACTATTTTGATTATTGCTTTCAGCAAGATGCCCAAGTATATTAGATTTGGCGATTTAGACTTAGAGTCGAACATTGATGATGGTAATGCTTTAGAGATGACGGTGGGAAGGATATACAAACATCCGGAATACGATGGTAGAGTTAAAAGCGACGTTGCGCTGATCGAGCTCGAATCCAAAGTTGAATTCAATGATTACATCAGACCGGCTTGTCTGAACGTTCTGTATTCTGAAGAGGTCGAAAAGGCTTTAGTGGCTTTGGGCTGGGGTCAATCGGAGGTCGTCACGTATTCTCCGGTTCGCAACGATCGGTTACGGAAGATCACCCTTGATGAATCCCCGAATTCCGAGTGTCAGAAGCATTACAGATTTCCTATTGATCCAAGCCGTTTCATCTGCACTATAGGTGTAAATAAGGATACCTGTATAGTACGTACACTATTAGGTCAGTTTTCTTTTGGTAATACGGTTTTGTAGGGAGATGCTGGAGGTCCGCTTCAGAAGTTGAACAGCAAATACCATTCGACGTACGACGTCTTCGGGATAACGTCTTTCGGTCGCAGTGTTTGCGCCACCAGCGAACCGTCCGTTGCCACGAGAGTGTCGTTCCATATCGAATGGATCGAATCAATTGTCTTTCCATAGTTAATCACCTTCAGTTTCAGCAAATTTCCTATAAGAATCTTTAAATATGTATATGCCCTTTTATCTCTTGTGTTGCATAATAAGAGTGATCTTTTCCTTTCATTTCGGACACCTTAATAGTCAAATTTTCTGATTTACCTGTTATATTACTGTATTCTATTTCTTTTTTTAATTCAAAAACTCAGCCAACAACATTTCCTTTTGACTTTTCAATCCAAGTTATATCAATGAAATTCATTACTTTCAGAAAATGAAGTTACCATCTTCATGATGTCTTAACTTCTCGTAGTAGTGTTTAGTATTCTAACTTAAACTCTTCTTTGATGTCCTCTAAATAGATATGTCTAATGAAAACGAGTCATTAGCATCGGTGGACTCATTGAGTTGAAAGGAAAAGGCAGGTGATGGTCGTCAAATAATAGAAGAATCTATGCTTCTAGGTGTGTACAAGGTTTGGATCAAACAATACGACCCACCTATTGGAATCCACTGAATTAATTTGTATAAATAAAGAAAATATACAGGCATTGCATATCAAATTACGTATTTACCCTCTTTTTTTCAATCTAAATTAGAGTAAAAACAACTAATCAAAAACGGCTTGCGTGATTTCGTTTATAAATAATTATGCAAATTATAATCAAGTTTTCTTAATAAACAAGTCACGGGATAAACAAACACTGTTATTTCTCAAGTTGCATGTAAACTTCTAAGATCGCAATTGTTAATTAACGACCTTCTAGTTCCATCATCACCCGCGGGAACCAAATAAAAGGAAAACGAACAATGCTAAATATTTCTCAAAAATAAAATCGGTTTTCAGCAAATCTCAGCTGCAGATTATTTATCGTTGGACTTTCGTTTACGAGAGATTACCAAGGTTTTAAAAGCGAGACGCGAACGAAAAGAACCAGTTTCAATTCGTCAGCCGCAGCAGAAACATGTTCATCCGTTCAATACTGTTAATATCATTGCTTTTGGCTGTCGTTGCAAACGCATCACCAGGAGAGAAAAGCAGAAAATGTTTGTTTTTAGTGTTTTTTTAAATTTGTTTTTCAATGTTTCAATTTGATTTGTTTGTAGATTGTGATGAAACTCACGTGAAAGCAAGTGGAAGAGTTCGAAGGATTGTCGGTGGAATTGCAGCAGTTGATAACGAATTTCCGCACATGGTATTAGGTTTCCTGTAAACTGTGTAGTCTGTGACAAGAAGCTTTTCGCTTTTTAGGTTTCTTTGGGTTACGAGGAGAAAGATGGCATTTTGTGGCAGTGCGCCGGATCCCTGATTAGCAACAAATACATTTTGACTGCAGGAACTTGCATTTCTAGGTACGAACATTCATTTGAAATAATGTAATTTAATACATCTCATGTTTTAGAGTTAATCCGAAATTCGCTAAATTAGGTACAGTGGATCTGGAGAGTAAGATTGAACCGCTGAATATTGGCAGAGTGATCAGACATCCCGATTTCAAACCTCCGTCTTCGTACAATAACATCGGTTTGATTGAACTGGAAAAGCCCGTCGAGTTCAGTGATTCGATTAAACCGGCCTGCCTAAACACCGAGGATTCAGATGAGAAGCACAAGTTCATCGCAACTGGATGGGGTTTGACCAGCTTTAATGGAATTCCAAGTAACAAACTGTTGAAAGTTACTTTGGAGGAGATCGGCAATGCTGATTGCAACGCACACTATGAAAAAAATAGGAGACTCGTTGATGGTATTAAAGTGGACGAGCAGATTTGCGCAGGTGGAAACAACAATAAAGATACCTGTCAGGTGAGTCATTTGTTTGCGTAATTCGCTTCAGATGTTAATTGATTTGTTTTGTTTTTTGTTCGGTTTCCAGGGAGATTCCGGTGCTCCGCTTCAGATTCTGAACGCCAAATACGTTTCGACCTACGACATCCACGGCATAACTTCGTTCGGAAAAGCGTGCGGTTTGAATGTGCCGGGAGTCTACACCAGAGTTTCCCATTACATCGATTGGATCGAGTCCATTGTTTTCTAAACGCCTTCCAATAATTTAGAAATGATTGCGAAACAGTAAACACATGATTAATTAAACTTTGTTTTCTTTGTAATAGATAAGCCAACCATACATAAAATACGAAAACATATATCATGTAATCGTTTGACTTATAAACTTTTATCAACGATAAATTGTGACAGAATGCTGTTCATTAATTTACAAAAAAAAATAACAATTTACTATTTAATGTCGGGATTATCCAGATTTTAAGTAGTTTCAAATAGGAAGCATTTTACGTTTACCATCAAGAACGGGTTTTCTTATGTTAATTATATCAATTTCCTTTGCTTTCCATCTTAATTATCAGTTACCACATTTGGAAATTGAATGGCAAGACGGGGATTTCCAAGTGTGCGTAATATGTCTCTTTCTTTATTATAAAACAATGATTGGTTACTAAGGAGATATCTGTTTTACATATCAGTATTATACATAATTTATACTAACTCAGGATATTGCATCATTTAAATCCTAAGAATTGATGAACTCATTATTATATTAGAACTAGATTTACCAATTAACTAATAGTAATTTATGGATTTAAATGCAACTTAGCATCCGTGAAATTAGTGAAAATACAAATCTAAGACAAAAATAATAGAATCATTACTACAGGGTAGCTCTCAACGAGTTGCCACAAGAAATATCATAATGTATTTAAGCGATTTTATTAGTCTTTTCACTAATCATTCAATATCCCGATAACTAGAAAAGGCACAACTATATTTTAATGCTCTAATTAAAGCTGAATAATCAAGTTTTCCAATGTACTATTCGACATATTTATAACTGGTACAGCTCAGCTGTAATTTACGTTCAAAGTTGAAGACTCTAATTCAGTATTTTCACAAATTATTCAATATCTCGATAACCACAAACAGCACAATTATAAATTAATGCTCTAATTAAAGCGGAATAATCAAGCTTTCTAATGTACTATTCGGCATATTTGTGACTAGTACGGTTTAGTTGTCATTTACGTTCAAAGATGAAGAAACATTTTGTAAAGCCTCGAAAATTGAGTCTCTTCACAAATCATTGAATATAACGACAAACGATACAATTATATTAACACTCTAATTAAAGCTCAATAATCAGGCTTTTCAACGTACTAATCGGTATATTTGTAAAATTTGCATTCAAAGTTAAATAATTCAATTTAAAAAGACCAACGGATTTGTATTTATAAAGAAATGTATATAAAAATTGAAAGGCAAATTCAATGTAACTACGTTAAGCTGTTCTTTTGTTAGTTTCGTTCCACAAGAGATAAGCGATGTCGAGATTCACTTTTTTGTTGCTGCAGGTGTTCTTCAAATCCGCGGCGCTGATTGGACGAGCCACATCACGTGATCTCAACAGCTCCGCAGTAGTGCGTTGTTTTTCGGATCGAGTGCGTCGTCTTCGTGGGACTCCCAAGAAAATTCCATTTTGTGCATTCATCAATCGCTGTAATTGCAAAAGGTCAGTGAATTAACACGAAAGAAAGTCCCATTTACTAATTGCCGTTATTCCAATCACGTATAATCGTTAATCAGTGCAGCAAATTCGATTTCAATTACGCATTCAAATGACGCCGTGCAGCCATTTTTTTTGCATTTTTTTTCCGACTCAATACATTTTATACTCAATTCCCGCCAGTTCGATTCTAGCACTTGCATAGCAACTTACTTCCACATTATCTAACAATAATTGCTTTAATCAATTGTAATTAAATAAAAGAAATTATTAATGTTTTTCACTTAGAGTGCAGTGCCATCTACTGTTAAATCATCCAAACATTCAGATTCCCGGTGTCATTTCCTCGCAATGAAACGTAACTGCGTAAGTTCTCCTACTTAAACATTCGATAGTTTTTAATACTTATTCGTTATTTATATGGATGCAAGGTATTCTAAATACCAGGTCGTTCTATGTTAATCATGTTCGCAGTGATTAGCATCGAATGGCAAGACCGTCTGTGCGAAAACCTTCTCGAGGTGCATCCGTTGAGGGGTTGTTCGTATTCGAAAATACGAGCAATCACCGACCGATCACAGCGGATCTAGGGGCTCGCGGTTTCCCCGAAATTTCTTTTTTTTTTGCAATTCGCGACAGGATGTCGTTAGGACCCAGTCTTACATTCTGTTAACAGTGTTTGTACGTTTCTTTGAAGACATTTTATAGCTTATGGCTCTTGTTCTTCAACCGGCAAGTCTCGTAATTCAATTTGTTGTTAATAGTTATTCATTAGAATCACGGATCGATTATTAAATTTCCGGTAGTTTAGTGCGTTTTTATTGCGAAATTACCGTACGTGTTCTTCGTGAGTGCCAATCTACGATGCTGAGATTTGGATAGATCCTGAAGACATCAAATGGTAAGTGACTTAATACCATACTGGACTCATTACAACAATTCCTGTTACCTCAACATACATTTGAACTTTTTGCCAATCAATTTCTTAAATTCTTTTAATTTCTTTTCAGCTGTTCTAATCTACGAGGGCTGAGATTTGGATAGATGCAGATGATGCTGATACTGAAGACATCAAGTGGTAAGTGTTTTACACCACACGACATTCATTACAACAAACCATCCCTCTCGCCTCTACCAAACATTTGATCTTTTTAGCATTTGATTTCTTACATTCTTTTGGTTTCTTTTCAGTTGGGTGGACCCCATGACGCAGATAACTTGATGTCTTCTAAGTAGTAAGTGATTTTATACCACACGGGATTCAAAAACGCAAGCCCTCCCACTCGACCTAAAACTATTTTGCAATTTGATTTGAAAGTAACTTCATTTTTTCATCTTTTCAGGTTTGGCGGCATATTCAAATACACTTTGCACTCTTTTTCTTAAAATTAAATTCATTTCTTTTTCAGGGTAATCACTTGACTTTCCCTTTCCTATTGTCCGTATATTCGTTGTGTATTTAGGTTGCATGAAATTACTATTGATTTGGAGAAGATCTCAATATCATTTCATTAGTTTCATCATTTCATTAATTAGTTGTTACTTGAATTTATTTGATTGTATTTGTTTTTAATATTCCTAATCTAATTCTTGATGATGATGATTTTGTTGATTGATTTCGTACTACATAGTGTTATTTGCATTGACGTTTTAATGGCTGCAGTGTAAATAATATAATGTATGCTAAATCGTAATTACTTAATTATTATTATTTTGAAACATCTCCCCCTCACCTAATTTTCCCAAAAATAACAAATGCTTAAAAGATGCAGATGTTTTGCACAGTTTATTTTATTATTTGAAACTTTAATTTTCATATTTTGGCAACTTAAATATTAGATATAATAGTTCAGGAAATTGCTAAATTAGCTTGCTCTAATCAAATGTATTTTTCTTTCAGTTTTATGAAAGTTTCTTTTGTATGTTAGTGCCTTAGGTTTCGGTATGAATGTAAACGAGCTCGCAATTGTTTCTGTGTGTGTTTGGATGTTTGAGCAATTGTATTTCGTGTAATTGATTGCTGTTTGATTTCGGATGATTAGAGTGTGTGAATGTTGTTGCGATTCTGTGGAGAAAGTTTGCATGTTTGAGCAAATGCATTTCGTATAACTGTTTGTTATTTGATTTCGTATGATTTGAGTGTTTGAATGTTGATGTTGTGATTGTGCTGAGATGTCGATTGGTTTTCAGAAAATGTTGAATTTGCATTAACATTTTCAATTTGTTAGGTGCTTGCTAGTTTAGAATTCTTCAACTGTAGTCAATTATTTTCATCGATTATTAATTTATCAAAATTATTTAAACATTTGTTATTTCCTGTTCATCCTCTATACCTTTTTGAAATTGAGTTTTGTCATTAAAAATAGAAATTATCATATTATTTCAATGTT
>JAFMTC010000158.1:1240559-1281039 GCA_018845635.1 Nicrophorus orbicollis
GTACGTCACATTTACCTTCACGAGGGTGCACCTGCTTATAATCTGATAATATGACGTATCGCTTTTTCATAGTATGTTTAAGTTTGCCATTTCAGAAGTAGTCATTTACAGATAATCACGTAACAATAAAACAATTTAGTGTTATTTGAAATTTTGTGTAGTTACTTCTTCCGATTTGGTAACATTAAATGTACTCGTCTCATAAACATTCTTTAAAAGTTGATAGTTTTAGTGCAACCAAATATACATCTACACTTTCTTAGAAAATCCACATTTTTTCTTGTGTC
This sequence comes from Nicrophorus orbicollis, assembly GCA_018845635.1. NCBI lineage: Eukaryota > Metazoa > Arthropoda > Insecta > Coleoptera > Silphidae > Nicrophorus > Nicrophorus orbicollis. The sequence continues at coordinate 1,240,847 of JAFMTC010000158.1, forward strand.
ATACTGGAGTAATTATATGGGAAGTAAAGATCAGGAGAAAGTTATATAGTTTTTTGGTTTGTTCTAGTTTTAGCATTTGATCAAAATAGATCGAAGTAGTTCAAATAAATTGAACATAATTTTAATTAAATAGCATTTGTCTTGTTGAGCTAAATTAAATCATTGTATTGAAACGAATTCGAGTAGTTGCGTCAATTGAGTTATTACAGAATTTATATATGTAATGCATTTTGCTATCAAAGTAAGCATTGAAACAATTGCATCAATTGTCAGGTGAGCTTAGGAACAAACATAAGATGATTCATGATGAAATTTACTATTTAAATTATTACAATATTATAATCATTTAATTAGTTCGGTTATTAAGTTGAGTGAGATAATTTTAGTTAATTAAGTTCTGTTTTTTTGTTAATTGATTTGTATTTTAAATTGCTATCAAGAAACACAAAGAAATATTTAAACAAATATAAGAAATAAAATTTGTTAATTAGGAATCGATAATAAGATTTTAAAAAAATCACATATGTAAAATTGCTGAAATAAGTATTTAAGTTCAAATGATAAAGAAAATTGTATAATTAATGAAAACTCGTAAATATTTATGGTTTACTAATTAATCTTGGGAAATTCCAAACAAATATATGCATAAAAAAATATCTCACTTTATATTTGATTTACACAAATTGTCTATTTGCACAGAGATTACATACGTAATTACAAGAAATTCATATACAAAAGTGCATTCTTCAAATAATTGGAATGGATAAAAACGATCTAACAAAAATTCAAATGAAGTTAATCTTTTCTAAAAACATATTAAACTCGATAATTATCGTTTTAATAATATTGTGCACGTTTCGTCTTCTATATACAATAGGCTCCTACGATGTTTAGTCTACCTGTATTCGACCGTAAACACCTGAAATTCGATTCTCCACGTTCCGCTTTGCAGGTTTCACTGAATCACCTCCTCCCGTCGTATTTGCATCCCTTAGGAACTCTTGTAAACATCGAATTTCACAATGCCTTTTCGTTCTCTCTACCTGTTTATTGTTGCGACTGCAGCTCGTTTGTGCCGATCCACGGACCTTTCACCAGTCTCACCTTATCGACGGGGAGACCTTGGATGGGGGGATACGCGCACGAAATCTAAGCACCTTCGCATCGGTTCGTAACCATTCGCCGAGCGTAATCTTAAGCCGGTTCGAAATGATGTTCGTCGTCGTCTGTTTCAGTGAGACAGAGTTGGACAGAGTGCCCAGGCAGTGCACGAGAATCCCTGCGAATCGAAGATCAGATGGATCCACGATACTGGATGAGTTAAGTAAATAATGCAATCCCAAGTAAATGTGTCAATCGATCTGACCTGCACTCGATTGGGGCCAAGTCGAATTGATAAATTCGTTCTAGCCATTGCGAGACGTCGTGCTCTTCATCAGGGATGTTCACGAAACGATTCGTCGGTTTCTCCGCAAACCATCCGTACCTTCTGGTCGCGATCCTCGCCACCGTCTCCGTAACTTGCCTCGTCGTCCCGGCAACGCTGAAATCCCTCCCAAACTTTTCGGATCCGCAAATGGTAAGACTACTTAATTTCTTTAGTTTTGAACCAATTTTCTAAGTAGCAAACCAAAATTTGAATCGTTGCAGGGCTTCGAGACGAGAGGAACCGACTTGGCCAAGAAGTTAACCACTTGGAAGAACCTTTTGGAATCTTCGAAATACTCCGGCCAATTCGTGTCGAATCCCAAGGAGTATTTACAAACGAAAAACTACATAAGCAAAGCGAAACGACCGCCCAAGAACAAAACCAAAAAAGCCTTTAAGGTAATCACAATTGCTCCTTCAATATAGATATAATTATAACTCAAACGACGGTCCAATGACAAAACCAAAAAAAATATGACAATTATTTTATAACTAAACTTATCACTTCTCTGATTTAAAACTACGTTTCTGGTTGCATACTAATGAAAACTTTAAAATTTGGTTTCTCTATTACCCGAAACTCCAGAAGCTTTTGATTCCGTGCAAGATAATACACGTTGAATCTGTCAATTATTAATGAATATGCACTACTTTACCGTTCACAATATTACTATTACTTTCGAACTAACAAAATCCGTAAACATATAATCAATGATTTCGGGTTCAGACTACAAATTATACGATACAGTACCATTTTCAGAATGTCCTGAAAATGACTGGTATTGGTATAAATAGCCATGATACAAATTGATTTTGATTCTGAATACATAAAACAAAAGTCATTGCGGAAAATGTAACATGAAGTAGAAAATTTTAGAAATTAAATTGAGAAACCAATCATTTTGACTCGCAGTTCTAGTGTTAAAAGGAAACATAAATCAAGAAATATGAAACGGACATCAAAGTGATCATAACTATTTAATTATTTCAGGAAACCAAAACCAAAGCAAAGAAATTAAACGTTCCAGCAGTAGGACCGGAAGAACCCGACGATTTCTTCTGCGGTTACCCAGGTTAACTCAATCCACTAACACTGTACTAAAACAACAAATAAAAACGCACAAATTCCAGATTCAAAATATGCGAAGATCGTTGTAAAATCGAAACGAGAAACGGGATTATTCGATTTCGATGCAATGCAATCAATGTGCAAACTTGAAAAACGCCTGATATCGAAGAAAGACTACAAAGGTCTTTGCATCAAGAGCGTGAAGAAGAAGTGCTGCAAACCGTGGTCTTTACCCAATTACATTGCGCTGATGAACTCGAAGAAATCGTGCCAGGAGATTACGGTTAAAATAGTTATTAAGCTGTTGAATCAATTGATTTAATTTATTTGTTTTCAGGAAAAGGATGTGTTAAGTTCTAAGGAGACTTTAGTGACTTGCGCTCCGTTTTATCACAATTTCACGCTGAAACCTCATTGTAAAAAGTTGAATTGCACTGGAGCACCAAAGATATGCACGGAAAATGATTCGGTTTTTAATATATTGAATTATTTGACAAGTTTAAGTTTTCTACCGAAGAATGTAAGTGGTTGATTTTACGTTTATTTGTTAAAAATACTGTTTTTTATAGGATACAAATAGTAATGTTCTGTTGAATGAGGCTATGTTGTATTTGCCTTTGGCTTGTAGCATTGCTACAATGCCGTTTTACGAAGATTTGGATGATTTGAATGAGTTTGATTCAATTGAAGCAATCGCTTTGGATTTTGGATTGAAGAATGCTCTCTTCGAGAAGATCCTGATTAGAGACGCTTGGTTGATGGTCGTTGGTGCCATTTTCCTCTTAATATCGATGTGTCTTTACACCAAATCACCTTTCATCACTTTCATGACGTTAATTGCAATTTTCTTGTCTTTGGGAATATCCTATTGCGTTTACACTTACATTTACCAATTGGATTTCTTTCCGTTCATGAACTTGTTGGCTGTCATCGTAACTATAGGTAATTTCTATAAACAGTTTGATATTGATATTAATTGTAAATTTTAGGGATTGGCGCTGATGATGCTTTCATCTTCAGCAAACTCTGGAGAGAATACAGAGCTTCCAATGATTCCCTTGAAGAAGCTTTGAGCAAAACGATCCAGCAAGCCTTCGTCACGATGCTGGTAACTTCGATGACCACTTCAGTAGCATTCTTCGCATCGTACTTCAGTTCAATCACAGCCATTAAATGTTTTGGGTATTAAGCTGAAAATATGAATAACAAATCATCAAATTTATAAAATATTTAGCGTGTTTGCAGGTACTGCCGTTTTGGTGAACTTCATCCTCGCCATGCTCTGGCTTCCGCCCACCGTCATCATTCAAGAAAGAATCAAGTGCTGCAATTTCGACTGTTTTTGGGGTCGATTCTCTTGTTTTCTGGACACTCTCCAAACAACCTTGATCAAAGCAATCATCAAATTCAAACATGCTCTTTTCATCATTTTTACAACTGCAGGTTGTTTGGCGTCGATCGCCGTTTTTTACTATCCGAAACTTCGTTTACCAGACAGCAACGATTTTCAACTGTTCGACAGTAGCCATCCGTTCGAACAGTACGAACTGATTTACAAGAACAAATTTTGGTTCACGCAAAACTTGAAGGTAAAGTAAATATTAAAAAAAATGTAATGAAATTGATATTTATTTTATGGTTTTCTTAGGAAAACGAAGATTCTATATATAAATTACCGTTGAGGTTCGTTTGGGGCGTTTCTCCTGCGGATAACGGCAACTACATGGATCCGCAGAATTTGGGCGACTTAGAATTGGACGAAACTTTCAACTTTTACACGCCTCGAGCTCAGGAATTCATGTACGATTTCTGCAGGGATTTGCAGAGGCAACCCTTTTGCAGAAGGATCGGACTGTCTTTGGGAAGTTGTTTCATGGAGACGTTCGTTGATCTCTTGAGGCGACGATGCTCGGATTTGAGCGATTCAAAGTTTAACAAACCTCCATGCTGTAACCTGACTGCATTTCCCTTTGAAAGTCATGTTTTCAATTATTGCCTCTACGATTCGGTTAACGCGTTGTATACGACCCCATCGAGGTTCTTCTCGCCTGGAATGGCCGGGCCCAAATTTTCTAAAACTGATGTTCCTAAAATACAGGCTTTTGTTGTCGAATTCGATAGCATGTTTTCGTTTTCTATGAATTTCGATTACATGGATGGTTTTCTGAGAGATGTAGATGATTGGTTTCGAAGCAAATTGGAGGAAGCGCCGGACGAACTGAAAGGTGGTTGGTTCATAAGCGATTTCGATTTCTTCGATTTGCAACGGACTTTGTCTGAGAACACGCTCGTTGCTATTGTTATTTCCATGGCGTTGGCGCTAGGCGTTCTCTTCCTAACTACCCTGAATATCCTGGTGAGCCTCTTCGGAGTTCTCGTGATAACCTGCAGTATTCTAAGTACCATGGCTTCTCTGGTTTTAATGGGTTGGAAGTTGAATATCCTTGAGTCGATCGCCATCTCCAGTATTATAGGTTTGACCGTCGACTTCAGTCTTCATTTGACTGTGAATTTTAGATTCGCGCCGGACAAAATGAGTAGGGAGGAAGCCACCATCAGCGCCCTAAGAAATACTCTAGGTCCGGTGACCATGGCTGCTTTGACGACGAGCGCCGCAGGCTACTTCATGATTTTCTCTTCGGTATTAGCGTACAAGCAAATCGGACAGTTCCTTTGTATAGTTATGATTGTTAGCTGGTTGTTCGCCGTCTTTCATTTAGGCTCTTTGTTGGCATTAGCTGGACCAGAGAACCAGTGCGGACAATTATCGTTCGTCAAATTCTTGAGAACTTTCGTCAGCGGAAAAGCGCTGACGTTTAACGAATCACACGAATTGGAGCGAATGAACGCGTTGAAGTTAGACAACTAATGTATTTTAGTCATGAAAAACTGTGATAAAATTAAACGTAATTTAGTTGTAGATACCAAATAAATTAGTATGTCAGTGTTTGAATATTATATTACGAAGTATGTGTTACTTGCATCCACTTATTCTTTAGAACTGAAACCGCATCATTCTTGAATTGTAAATAATAGTTTATTTTCCAATACAAATAAGCTTAGAAAATTGAGTGTATGAGTGTTAAATCATTAATTTTCTCGATACACAGAAATGACACAATGATCATTCTAATTAACACATCTAATTTATGGCCTAAAACAACAAAATATTTCAAATATAAATAATAAAAACTGAAAAAGGGTAATTCAAAAAAGATATACATATTTTGTACCAACAAAATAATAACCAAAGGGCTTTGTCTACCCTAAATTTATAATATTAACACTTTGTATTTTTATTTCAAAAACTGGATGCGGTTCATGTAAATTAACGTTTCACCATTTGAGTTTTGTATTAAACTCGTACTTTTTTTCAATTCTTTTATACCTATATATATATAGGTCTTCTATTACAAGTTGTTGAAAGGGAAAATACTCATTTTCATATTTGTAGCTAATATGGATTTCCTTTAAATTACTTTCATATCCTAATTAAATTTTAAAATCTTATTGTTTAAATTAGGAATCAATGGTTGAAACACATTAAATTCCAAATTATTTATGCAGACTGTGGTTGAACAAATATTGAATATTGTTTTAGAAAGCAAACGCAAATTAATCTGATTAACGATTTATTTTAACGAACAAATATATTATTAATTAAAACATCAATTCTTGTAATTCCAGTCCTCCTTGACGATGTCCGCAGCTTTTTCTGCCATCATTATGGTTGGAGCGTTCGTGTTTCCGCTGACGATGATCGGCATGTTACTCGAATCTATGACTCGCAGTTTGGTCAAATCCCAAACGAGGAACCTTGGATTCACCACCGAAGTCAAATCCGTCTCTACGCCCATGCGACAGGTGCCCACCGGATGGTAGTTGGTCGTGGAGAAGCTCGAAATGTGACACCTCCAAAAGTTGTCGCTGAATTCGGCGAAGATCTGGCACTCGCTCTTGAAATTCAGAATCTGCGCGTCGTAATTCTGGAACGATTTGGTCTTCACCAGATTCATCAACCATTTTACACCGTCCAGCATAGTTTGTAAATCTTCTTTGTTCCTATCACCTAAATAGTTCGGATAGATCTTCGGTTTAGAGTAGAGGTTTTTCGCGTGGGCGAAAGTCAGTTGTCCTACTGATTTGGGTTGCGTTAACATCGGGGCCATTAGTAGTAAAACGGATTTTTTGTTGGCGTTTAATATGCTCCGTTTCGATTCGGCGTTCATGCCTATGTTGTCTAGTACTTTGGGTAAGATCGGACTGTTTTTGGGGTGGAACATGTGGAATACGGCGATGCTCGGTATGTTCGTTCCTTTGATCGGGTTGATTAGACCGATTATGTTGCCCACGTCGAGTCCTGTGAGAATTCCTTCGGATTTGGTGAAGAAGTCGTAGATCTCTTCGTTTAGGGATGCACCGTCCGTGTCTTGGGCGGAATCGTTCAGTTGGACGAAGAAGCTGAAGAGAGTTAAATGGTCTTGCATATTCCTTCCGACCGATAAGTTAGCCAGAGGAATGTAACCCATGTCCCGTCGTAAACCAATTCTAGAGTTCATCAGGATTTGGGGGGAGTTTATCGATCCTGCAGATAGAATAACGTCATTCTTGATGCGCAGATTAATGTTTCTAGAATTGATGTCAACGTTGACGCCGGTCGCTTCCGTTTTATTGAAATTAACATAACGCACGTACGAATTGGTTGATACAAAGAGGTTCTTTCTATTCTTAGCGCTGGCCAAATACGCTTTAGCTGTGCTGCATCTCCTACCATCTCTGGTTGTGATCAAAGTCTCGTAGTAACCCAAACTAGGTTCATCGTCAGTGACATTCAAACCCATCTGCTTGGCTCCGTTCAGGATGATATTCCTAGCCCGTCTCGGCGATTTATCGTAAGATGTCGTCAGAGGCCCTTTAGTGCCGTGATTGGGTGAATGCTTGTACAATTCCCTCGAAGTACTCTCAGCTTTAATGAAGTACGGCAGCACACCCTTCCATCCCCATCCGGTCAGCCCTCTTTCTTCCCATTGATCGTAAATCTCGGGAACGCCACGCACGTAAATCAAACCATTTATGGTGCTGCTTCCGCCCAACACCTTCCCTCTCGGCCATTTACAACCACCTGTCAAACCCAAGCAAGCTCTCCTGCTGATCGTCCTGAACTGCCAATCCTCGTCGGTCAATTGCAAGAATTCGAACATCCCTGGTATTTCGGAACTGGACGATGGGTAACCTCCAGCTTCCAGCAGGAGAATTTTCCATGCCGGATTCTCGGATAATCGATTGGCCAAAACCGCCCCAGAACTGCCTGCTCCCACAATGATGAAGTCGAAGATGTCTCCGTCGTGCAGCGTCGGTCCGTAATCCTCCTGGTAAATGGGTTTGGTGTCCAAAGCGCACTGGGCATTCATCAGACTGGTAATCAATGTCATGAACAAGTTACTTGCGGCCCCAGAAAGGGCGTTCGGGCATGGGTTTTGCAGACATTCCATAGTTCTTTATTAACACAAAGAATGCAAATCGAAGAAAGTACAAGTACAGAACACGACTGATTTTGGGGATACCCTCTGTAGGCTTTTATACTCGCATCGAGCAGATACCGAATGCTAATTTCACACTTATCTGGCCTTATTAATTTTAAAAATATATATTTTTCATATTAATTTTGGTAAAAAAAAACTGTATCTATGCAAATTACATAATTGATTCGAGTCGAAGACCTTATTCAAAAATGATATTAAACACTATAAATAACCACATTAAACACTTAAAACTAATATACTTTAATTTGTAAAGAATACGGCCCTTTGTATTAGGAAAATCCAATAAATTTTACTATTAATAAATATATTTTGATAATAACTGATGTTCTTCGTTTAAAACATCGCTTAAAATCAAACACACTTACTGTACACCATATTTAAAGAATCAATGAAAATATCACAATTAATGACACTTCATGCATTTGGTATAGGAATTCGTAAATTTCAGTGTTTAATGAAAATAAACAGAGAGACTCAGTGAAAAACATGTACTTACAGAATTTATTAAAATTAAATAATCAAGTTTGTTTTAAACCTATAAACTATATTATTCATTTTTTTGTTGTTTCGATAAAAACAGTAACGGAAAAGGCAACCACCCGTTTCCGACAAATCTCTTTCTGTGTCTTACAGACGAAGGCGCACAATCGAAACGAAAATATTAAAATAATCTGGATCATCGTCATATACAATATAGTTATTACATTCACATTATACTATACATATATATATAAAAATATAATAAATATACAATGCTTTAATTCAATAATAATAATAATAAAAAACAAAAGAAAATAAATAAGGGCTATACATCACATCTCAATCTGGTAAAAAGAAGAAGTAAAACGGACAATTCTAGAAGAAATTTGTTTGCCGGCCGCAGCCACAGCCTCCTCCTCCTCCTCTGCCTTTCGGCTTGCCAAACGTTTCGTTTTTGTTATCATTTATTTTTATAATTTTCATATCTCTTATCATTTGGATCACAGATCTCGCGGCTTTTTCCCGCTTTTTTGGCTATAAGAAGGAAACCCTGTATGCGGCGCAAAGAGTGTCCACGACCGTGTAGATCTGCTCGAAGTTCGGCCTGTTTTCAGGCTGATAATCCCAGCAGCGCAACATCAGGCGGTACATCTCGTCCGGCGTATTTTCAGGTGCTGGCATCCTGTAACCTAAATGGAGAATTTTCAGGTTTCAAGTGTTCTTGTTTGTAGATGATTGACATTTTACCTGAATCTATCTTTTCCCTTGCTTTAGAATTGCTGAGGCCGCTGTAAGGTGTTCCGCCTCTCGAGAAGATCTCCCAGCAGAGGATACCGTAGCTCCAGACATCACAAAGCGACGTGTATTTTCCTGAAAATCAAATTTAAAAAACCAATATTACTATAAACTTTTTCTAACTGTGACAGATATAATTAAACAAAGCTGTCACATAATACTGATATTATGTAAAGTATCTGTCACTTGTCAAAAGTTAAATTAATTGATCAAGTCTGTCTCCTAAAGAAACAAAATGTGACAGATTCAATCCATCAATTGTTAAAGCTTAAAGAAGAAATGGATCAAAGCAAATAAGTGTTCTTTTGTCACTTGAAAAAAATAATGTGACTGGCAAAATTGATCAATTCTAGAAGTTTAATTAAGCTACTTTTAACGCGAAAATATAAAATTAACCACGTAAATTACATTTTAAAAGTATAATTAAATGAAAAGGAAAATATGAGTGATAAAATACAATAGAAGAAATGGATCAAAGCAATAAAAGTATTTATGTCACTTCAAAAACAAAATATGACAGATTAAATTGATATAAGTTTCATTACAAAATATTTTATAATAAAAAAATATATTAATTACCAAAATTTAATGCTTCAGGTGCAGTCCACTTGATTGGAATTTGCTTCATGCCATCCGAAACGATGTACTCCTCCTCCTCCCTGGACATGCCGAAGTCGGAGATTTTCACGGTGTTTCTGTATCCTGAAAAGTTTCCCGTAACTAATTAGCCTGACCGTACGTATGGTCTATAATTTACGCGCAATCTTACCGACTAAACAGTTTCTCGCCGCCAGATCTCGGTGTATGCAGTTCTTCGACTCCAGGTACTGCATGCCTGCTGCCGCATCCAAGCACATGTTCATCAACTGACCATCGGTCAACCCGGAAGATTTCTTTCTCAAGAACGTGAGCAGCGAACCACCTGGCACCAATTCCATCACGATCATGATCGGCTGCTTCTGCACGCAAATCCCTATCAGCTTGACGATGTTCGGATGGTCGTACTGCTTGAGAATCCTTCCTTCCTGCAGGAACTTCTTCTTGTGGTCGTCCGGCAAGGTGACTCTACAAGTTTTCACGGCGACTTCTTGGCTGCTGCTCTTCAGCTGCGCTTTGTAAACATCTCCGAAGTTACCCTTTTGTTGATAGGGAGAAAAAGGAGAGTTAATGAATGAAATGGTTTTGGTAGATATGAATTAAACTGTACTCTTCCAATTTTATCTAGAAGCACGACGTCGTCGTTGTTGAGTTCCCAGCGCTCTCTCGGTATCGGTTTGTAGAGGACGGCCCCCGACCTCCCCGTTACCGGTGAACCGCTATTGAATTGATAGAGAATCAGCTCTCGGATGCTTGGGAAAGCTGGACCTTCGAATCTATAGTGTCCCTGTGAGTTTATTAGAAGTTTGATTATCAAACTAAGATCGTTTTAAATTTGAATTTTATACCTCATTGGTGGTTTGCACTATAAAGTGTTTGTGACCGCCCCAGCAGACTGATAGCACTGTTTGACACTCATCATTCCTCGTGGTTTCTCGGACCAAGAAGTCGCCGTCTTGCGTCAACAGCCTGACTACTTCCTCCCTAGGCAACACCCCGTGGAACCATTCCTCGTCCACGAGAGGTTTGTTAATACTCAAAGACACCTAAATAGTAATCACCATTAATCAACGGACAGTGAATTAGGTTAAACTGGTTTATTAGCACAAGTCGAAAAAAAAAATGTTAATAAGCTTCCCAATCCATGCTTTTAGTTGTTCAACATACTGGATCAGCACCCTCGCTCTGCGTGGACGAATTCCTGCGTCCCCCCTTGGTCCGCGGAGGGGCCACGGGGGACGAAGGCGCTGACTTCCTTCGGAACGGCTTCTTCAGCATGTTCACGAGCCGGTGACCCTTTTTATTCAAGCCGGATTGTGACACATCGCCCTGACACCAAAAAGTACATAAAGACCACCACCAAAATACAGACAGAAGACCGAGCTACTAATCCCATACGATTTCGCACCGAGAAGAAGCCTACCTGCTCGCTGGAATTGCTGATGAACGTCTGGTTGTCGATGGATAGATCCAATCCGGATGGAACCTCTTCGCAACCGAGCTCGTTGAGGGCGCACTTGATCAGCTCCGTCTGTCTGAGCATCTTCCGCTCCAGACACTTCAGTTCGTTCAACTCCTTCTTGTTGGTCTCACCCGCATACGACAATCTGAGAAAGCACGGTTAATAACTTTTCACTAATACCTATACTATCCAAGTACCTATTATTTGAGTCGTTGCTGGAGACTTTTCCATTAGGTATAGCCTCTTGGTTGGAACTTTGTAGATTCGTCCTCTTCTCTTGGTTCTCTTTGATTCCGCCCTCCAAATCGCTCAACTTATTCCTCAGCCATTCCACCGTCAGATTATCCACAGTCAACTGATTCGGCAGCAATTTTCCAGCAGAATCTTCCACCAAACTCTCGTCAAACGTAAATTTCACAGGCTCAGTAGGCGTAGTCCTTAATACAAACAAAAATATTTAAGTAAACATTGTTTTAGAGATCTTGAACAATTAATAAAATAATTTTATTTGGACAAAAAATAAATTGAAACAGCTATTGTTCAAAGATAAGTAAAGTATGCGAAAGCATAAAACAATTGTAATAAAACCATCTTACTTATGTTTTTCAGTAAAATCATTGTATTCGTCTGAAGGTTTGATCGCCTCCAGTCCGCTCTCGATCTTCTTCTGGATTTCCTTAAACTTCTCCGAGGTGAGGTCCGAGTATTGGGCGACTTCCAAAAGAATCTGCTTCCTATTGGTAATCATAACATTCCGATCAGAATTGCTGCTATTCAATATCACCAAACGAACTATGTTACCAGCTAGCTATAAAATTTTCCTGCACCGATTGCTGGTGCTCTAACAACCCAGGTAAGAGAACCGTCCTGAAATCCTTTTCGAACTCTGCAGCCTCGCACAGCAGCAGCACGTACTCATTGTGAGTGAGATGCAGCTTCCTGCAGGCCTTCTGGTACTTATCCCTAACTTCGTCCAACTTCCGTCCACCGCGTCCCGCTGCAAACAAACCTCACATGTTAATGGACCATTGATTTGCAAAAGGAAAACGCCACTAATGAAAGGCATTGAAAGCAGCGCTTGTTTTCTTCTAACAATCGCAAAAAACTTCTATATAAAACCGTAGCAGAAAAAACGCCTTCGGCAACGGCACACAAATGGAATGGTAATAATAATAAAATTATAATTTAAAAAAAAAACGAATAATAATCAAGTAAATACGGCAAAGAGAAAAATCAGACGAGCGGCTCTATTTGCAATGCGAAATTAATTATGGCTTGTGCTGGGAAAATCGCGGTGCACTTGCCATTTTGCATGAATTACCGAGAGATTTCCGTAAATGTTAATTGCAATTTATTCCTTATTTTCAAACCCGTTCGTTCTTACGATATCCGATTTTTTGCTTAATGTCTTACTTCACCTCGCGCCGCTCCATCTTTCTCTCTCCCATTGTGGACTTACTTATTAGGTCGGCTAATTTAAATTGGAAACGTATTAACTATACTTAATTGATGGTGCACAGTGTACGGTGCAGGTGTAAATAAGCTGTTACGCACTTGTGGACTTCTAGAAGGAAAATGGTAAACTATTTTCATTCGCAAAACTCACTTAACTCTCGCACTCGGGCTTTATTTTTAGGCTCTATCTAATGGCACACCGCGAAGGTTATCTGCTGTGAGTGGTTTCAGTTTGTGTTTTCTTTTTTTTTTCTAGTAAATTTTCAACTCTGATATAAAGTTGCGAAAGTCATTTCCTTCTGCAAAACTTTGCGCAATGCAATTTAGCGCTTGATTGAACTATCTGGCAAATGTTCATATAAAATCAAATGTATTTAACGAATCCTACAATGTTTAACAGAAGTATTAAAACAAAGTATAAGTTAACACAATATTCTTGTTAAGGTGTTATAAGAACTAATGATAATTTGTAAAGTTTAATTAATATCAAACTATATAGAAAATTTTCATACAACTATTCTTGCAATTTATACCAAAATCAAAGTAGTAAGACAAAGTTTACATACATAAACACAAACAATAATACCTTATTATAAGAAGTAATGATAATTTGCAAATAAAACTAAATATTGAACTATTTAGCAAATATTCATACCAAATTAAATGTATTTAACAATTCTTGTTATGTATAACAAAAGCATTAAACAAATTATATGAACATAACTTAAACAAAAACAAAATTAAGATGTTTTAAATACTAAAGAAAATATGATAATTTACATACAAAAAACAATGTCAAATCATTTGTTCATGCAAAATTAATATTATTTAACAATTCTTTCAATTAATACTAGATTCACTAAACAACAATGATTTTTTAAGGTGTTTCATGAACTAATCAAAATCTAATGATAATTTGCAAATCAAAAAACTAATTGTAAATTATTCAAAATATAAATAAAAGCAGGAGAAACAATTACGAAAAGTGTATAACCTTTGTATAAAGTTGCGAAATTTGTGAATATCCTGGGTTTGCTGACAGTTTGCGAAACACAATTTAGTGCTTGGCTATCTGGCAAAGATACAAACAAAATTGGAAATGGTTCAAAACTATGGAAAGTGATCGAAGTGAAACATTAGTAAATGAAGAATAAATCATGAACCAATTTGTGGATGAAAACTGGAGAGTTGATAAAATCTACATGAAATGAAATCTAAGTAAAATGATTAAAGAATCAATGTTCAATAGGTGACATTTCTATTAGTTTTCTAAATTGAGATAATTAACAATAATAGAAACTATCAGATTTGACATAAAATATGACATTTTGATATTTTATTTACAATTTTGTATTGGTCTTAATTTAGAATAATTCTTTGTCTTTAAACTTGTAGAAGATTTCAAGTAATTTTATGTTAAATTTATTGATAGATGAAACTGTCAAATGTGACATAAATAACAAATTTTCATAATTACTAAATTTTTATAATATTTACATACTAAATTGATGAACTTTCTGACAATGGCGTCATTACGATGCTAGAATTCAAGTTATTTTGTGTTCATATTATTGACAGCAATTTTTAAATGTCAGATGTGACTTATATAACAAATTGACAATCCATTTTTAACAATGGTGTCACTTCGATCCTAAAATTCTTGTAATTCTATGACGAAATTATTGACAGCAATCTCTAACTGTCAAATATGACATAAACAACATAACAATTGCTTTTAAATGTCAGATGTGACTTAAATAATAAATTGACAATCCATTTTTAACCATAGTGTCACTTCGATCCCAAAATTCTATGACGAAATTATTGACAGCAATATCTAACTGTCAAATATGACATAAACAACAAATCAATCATATTACATTTCTACTAAATTTTGATATATATTATTTTACATAATATATTTTATTGACCAGTAAAAAACCAAAGGGCTTTCAACCCCATTCTTATATAATATTGATTTGATAGATTTTGTGACAATGGTGTTACTACCACGCTAGAACTCAAGTTGTTTTCATTGTAGACAAGATGATGTAACTCGAGATGAATTTTAGCAGCGAAAGTGAAGACACACGATGATGAAAAACAATGATTCAGATTTTGATAATTTCGAATGTACAATAATTTAGCTGGATTGCGTCCCAGCGACAATGCTTAAAGCAAGAGTAATTGCGAAATTATGTAAATTCCCTTCCACATGGAAAATTGTAATCCTCGTTTTAATAAGAAACGGCGAGGCGTGAGCGCAGATATTTGGAATGCGAAAAGGAGTTGAATTGTGTGTGGATATTTGTTATTTAGTTAATAACTAAACGACTGAAGGAAACGAGTTCGCGATTGAATTTGAAACTGTTGTGTGGAAGTGTGTTGAAACGCGAAACACACTCGAACTGCTATTTTGCCTTATCAGGTGTTAATGCTAAAGAACGGAATCAGCGAATTTCGAGCCGAACTAGTTTACGAAATACGCAATCAACAAACACATGGATTGTTATAAATTTTCGATTTATAAGCAACTTATTTATAAGCTTCAATGAACATTTTAAGAAAATTTGCATTAATTTAATCTCTTTTTTCGGTGGAGGTGAATAACAATGTAACTCAGTAAACAATTCCTGGTAACTTAAATTTATACTTCTTCGAATACGAGATAATCGTTTCTTATTTAATCTACATAGTTGATAGTCACTTTTTGTCTTAGTTTACTCATCCTAATTATTATCTATATATGAAGTGGTGAAACACACTAATTTCGATATAAACTCATCAAGAAATTTTACATAAACTCCTATTTTCTTCAGATATTTAACCATGATTATTTGTAGAAAATATAATACACCCATACCTCTCTATACGGCCGCTCTATATACGGCATTTCGCAATAACGGCCCTCTTCAATTAAGGCACGTTTTCGATTTACGACCTAAAATGTTTCGCTATAACGGCAAAAAACTATTTTTGACGTCGATATATAAATCTTGCGCAAGCGCAATAATTGATTCCTTATACGGCTTTTCGCTTTGCGGCCAAGTTTCGTGGAACGTATCTAGGCAGTAAAGCGAGGAATGGGTGTACATATTCCAGATTCAAGTTATCTTTAAAATGTACACTTTATACTTCAAATGTACTTGTCAAATCAATTTAACTGTCATTATAATCAATTACTATTAACATTTTGTGAATAGATATTATGATGATTTATAATAATTATCAAATATGTATAGTTTATGTACGATTTTGTTGATTACTAAAGGAAATATATGGACTTACATTTGACATAGTGCTCTTCGAACCTGGATCTCATCAATTTGTAAAGCTCTAAATATTTTTGGTATTCGGTCTTCTTCCTCGTCACGTCTTCTGATAACTAAAAACAAAACAAACACAAACATTATTACTTGACGAATAACTAATACTAATTTATAAATATTTAACAACTTTCATAATTATTACGTTACTTCTTGTCTGTAAACTATTTGTGTTGCTAGAATTATACTTCTAAATAGCAAAACACTTTTATTATAATATTGTCCTCCGTTTGGGTTTCATCCTTAAAGCAATGACTAAGAGCAGAAGCTCGTTAATATCAGTAATTCCACTCCGGTTGTCATCTCTTTCGCCAATTTAAATATCGTTTTAAGCGCAGGCTAGATGGGTTAATTGGTCCAATTAAGAGCGGAACAATGGCTCCAGACTGTGCTGTGCAGCATGCAGCAATATGCAGCTTTCTCGAACGATTCTAATGTGATGTGATTGTGATTCATTAACAACAACAAAAAATAGACATTTTCACACTTACGACACGCATGCAATTACTGTCTCGATCTTCATCATTATATTCCTGAAACCGATTCATAACTTAATTCATATTCGTAACAATGCTTAAACAATAAATAGTTTCAATGCGTGCATGCGATTTTTTCGCACGGCTTCGATTGATGAACCTGAATCTCGCAGGAATCTGTGTCAGGACCGCTTCTTCTACGCTTTTTTTTTCTTCGCATCTTTCTTTTCTTGATGCACGTCCGAAAGCTTGGGAAACCTCTCGTCGTGTAGGCTTGAAAGAAAGTTTATTGATGCACTCTTTCTTCTCGCATTCATTGCAGTTATATTAGCTTCACATTACTAATACATTTAAGTTTATTAGGAAACGCAATGCTAGTTCTATTAAGTACTTAAATTTAACAGCTTACGATAGTAAAACAAGTTATGTTTCGATATATTTTGGAAGGATGATACTTCAAGTACATTAGTTTGTATACTCTAATCACAAGATTTTTGTAATAAATCTTCTTTAAAGCATTGAAAACAAGTAGTACAAGTACTAATACCATTTATAGAACACAACATAGTCTCTATTAGATACTTAATAACTTCGTATTACAATCAACATTACAAACGTAAAACAAGTAATGTTTCCGTTGTTTTCTTGATGGGTGACACTTAAGTACTTTAATAGGTGACACAAGTACTTTACTTACTAAACTATAAACCCGAAATGTTTGTAATAGGTCTTTTATTTAAATCAAATCTTCCAATGCATTAGTTAACAAACTTCTTATTTAAAGCATCGAAAAAAAGTAGTACAAGTACTAATACTATTTATAGAACACAGCATAGTCTCTATCAGATACTTAATACGAAGTTTGTCAACATTACAAAAGTAAAACAAGTAATGTTTCCGTTGTTTTCTTGACGGGTGACACTTCAAGTACTTTGATAGGTGACACAAGTACTTTACTTACTAAACTCTAAACCCGAAATGTTTGTAATAGGTCTTTTATTTAAATCAAGTCTTCCAATGCATTTGTTAACAAACTTCTTATTTAAAGCAGTGAAAACAAGTAGTACAAGTACTAATATTATTTATAGAATACAACATAGTCTCTATTAGATACTTAATACGAAGTTTGTCAACATTACAAATGTAAAACAAGTAATGTTTCCGTTGTTTTCTTGATGGGTGACACTTCAAGTACTTTACTTACTAAACTATAAACCCGAAATGTTTGTAATAGGTCTTTTATTTATCCAAATCTTCCAATGCATTAGTTCAAACTTCAATCTACGAATTTTATGACAGATTTTCTTTATATGTTTATTCATTGAAAAAAAAACTGGTGCAAGTAAAACAAGTTAATTTCGGTATTTCAATAAAATAACATTCGATTGCTTACGTAAGTAGTATTCACTTACGTAAGTAAAACAAGTTGTGTTTCGGTAGTTTTTTTTTATGTTAATATATAAAATATATTAAATTTCAAATGTTAAATAAAAAAAAAGTAGTAAAAAAAAGCAAGAGATTTTTGGAGTTAATTAGTTGACAAATCTCTAGGTTTCATAATAACTCGTCTATAATTGATTATGTTTCAATGATCCGGAAAACTTATTACCTCTTGCATTGACAATTCAGACAAACAGTTGATGAAACCTATAAATCAGTTCATCGAGTTGCTGCTGAAACCAATAACTCCGTCTGTCAAATTGTCGATAAAAGCAAGTGAATCCGTCGGAGCGCATCGCAATTTCACGCCGCATTTAAATCTAATTAGATTGCACGTCTTCCTTCCCTAATCACTATTTTAACAATCTAAACACATCCATCTACAGCCGTGGCGCCGATTCCGGAACAAAGCGGTTTTTAATTGCCGAACAATGAAAGCACGTTCCGCTTTCGTTACGTAACGAATGCGGTGATCTCGCATCCGGAAAAACGGATGCGCCGCGTAACAGAGAATAAGGCATTTCCGGTTTAGAACTCCGCGTTGCCTGGCAACCGCAAAACAAAAAGAAGACGAGAAAATAATAATAATAACACACACAAAAAAAACAGGAAAAACAAACAAATAATAACATGGTTGTAAGCACGGTTCGTGCGATCGAAAACGGAAATGCCAATGGATATTTTATTATTACATGGGAATAGTTGCGTTATGATTCATAAAACGGGCGAGAACCGTTTTACCATGGAGAGCCGTGTGTTGTTGTTGTTGTTGATCGTTACATGCATGCACGTCGAGGATAAGAAGAAGAAGAAGAAGCGGTGGTCCGTTTTGCTGAAAGTGGGAAAAGGACGGAGAGAATCATGACAGGACTCTCTGACAGGTGAAGTCTTGATTCTATTAGATCTTTCCTTTCTCTAAAGTTCATGCAATTGAACGATCGTATTGGAAACGGCGCAAAACTTATTATTATTCCTCTTTTTGTTTGTAATTACTATTTTCGCGGAATCATTAAAAACCGCATTTATTTGTACTCTTCCTTTTACGATATTTTCTATTTTCGTTTTATTCATAGTTTTATAATTGTTTCTTTCAACCTCCAATATTCATTCCATTTGAAACATTCTACAAATAATATGTTTCGTAATTAACATTGCGATTTCCTTTACAGTTATTACAAGTACTACTCTTTTCAATATCATCATAGATAATTGTAAATTTTAACTATTACTTAATGTATTTCTTGCGTAAACTTGACATTTGACAGTTTTAACTTCAATATTACATAATTTAATCAGTTAAAAGTTGATTAAACAATTTCCATAGAAATGTAAGATGTGAGCTCTCATGGAAATTATTCTTTTTTTTGTTTTTGTATAACCAAGTACTAAACAACTCATAGTAATTACACGTATTATGGATATAAACATCTATTTATAATGAGAAAACGTAATTATTATAATGTGAATTTATGCATTCAAACAAACAGTATGTTTATAGTAAAAGATTTCTCACATTACAAAAAAAGCCTGTTTACGTAAAAAATGAATGAATCTACTAAAATAAACTGAATGTAGAAGTAATAACTTCAATGTAATTATTAAATAATGAATGAACATGGAAATGATAAAAGTTTTTTAGAATAGTAAAAATTTTGTTTAAAAACAACAAAAAACTTCATTAACATTCTAACTAATCTCATCAACAAATGTAATAAAATTCTTCAACAAAATCTACTTTAATGTCTTTCTTTTTTGCATTTCAGATCAGAACGAATTGAAAAACAACCATTTATAGAAGTATTTTAATTCTTCGTGTTAATTCCAACTCAGCGAAATTGTTCTTCGGAATCGATCCGCTCCACATTTAAAACGTGTCGCCAATAAAACCCGTGTGTGTGTATGTTCGTATGTAGAAAGTTTCGCCCGTTCGACAACATCCGAGTGAAACCTTTTTTCTTTCTTTCTTCCTACCTCTTCTCCTTTAAATCGATTTCAAACTCTCAAGGCCTCTCCACCAGAAATCGATGCTGCTCCTCTTGTTGTTGATCACATTTTCGGCATATTTGTAACACAGATATCTCCTGATCGCATTAATTTATCGAAGTCAATTCAATCAAATCTAAATCAATTGAAAACACAACAATTTGCTGTTGAATTAATTCAATATTTACCTTGATTTGCAGAGCTCCGTTTATCGCTGCTATTATTTGTTCGCCATTTATGGGAGCAAAATGTTAATAGTAGAAAGTACGGTTTCTTTTACATGCTTCTTATGCTTAATTACTTTTAATTGGAACTCGAATAAGTATTTGTTTATTTTTTAGTTCTTTCAATTCATATCCATTTTTGTGTAGTGTAGTAAATTGCAAAGATGATTAAACTGTTATATTTTCTTATATCGTTCACGGACACGTCTCTTATAATCTGCATGTATCAAAGTAGGGGTTATCATTGGTGCAGGTCACAAAATCGACGAGTTTACTAATTAATTAACGCACATTCCGCGATTGTGGTAAGCATGTTGTTCCTTTAGGACGGACGACGATCTAATCTCTGTTTGATGATGCACTTATCTGCATGCAATACCAAGAGTTTAATTGCGACATGTCAACGCAATGCAATCATATAATGTCAACTTTGATTTCATCTGTGTTTTTACGTGATATTTTTACAAATGTAACTTAGATTTGTCAATAAAATATTCTTAGTTTGTATAAATTAAAGTAATATTATAAAATTTATAATGAAAATATGTTAAGAATCGTCTAAAGTCATAAAAAATAGTTACTCTTTAAAGACAGTGCCTAATAGGAAATATTAGGTTTATGAAAGTTGCTTTTATCGCATTTCTACTGTAATTTATAATAATTTGTTTCATGTTAAACATTTCAAGATTTTAAGCAGAATCTAAGATTGATTATTACGTAAGTAATATCGTTGCATTCCACGTTTATTAGAAAAAGGAATATTTCTATTTAGAGATAAACTACTTTTACATCAAAACGCGGATGCATCGCAAAGTAAAGACCTTGGGAATTCATTGATACAATTAATTCTTGAAAGACGAGTAAAATTAAATCAAAGTTGAAGCGGATTAATGATGTACTCCAAGAATATTCCATATATGTGCAAATCTTCTATTATTCAATCAAGTTGTCAAATTCGATTCGAGTTGAATTCGATTCTTTCAAGATTTTCCATTTAAATGACATTTATATTTGACAGTTTAAATTAAATGTCAAAATTGACGTTTTGACATATTGCTTGAAATATGAAAGTTATATTAGAGAATGGCTGATTTCAATTAAACATCAGTTTATTTGAAAGAATATCTGATTGTAATTAATTATCAAATTCGACATACTTCATAAAATATGGTGATTACATATAATATGATTGTATTTGTAAGAATCTCTGATTTGAATGAAATGTCAATTTTGACATATTACATAAAATAGAATGGTTATATTTGAAATAATCACTAATGTCAATTAAACGTCAATTTTGATATATTACATAATATATTGATATTACGTTTGAGAAAACTGATCGAATTTATTTAGTAAAATAATTATAATTAAAAATTGATGATCTTTGATCGTTTCCAAAAAAACGATGTAGTTATGAAGGTAGTAAGGACTTCCTTAGATTCTTAGAAACGATTACTTTTTAGAATAATTGAGTGCGTCGAGACTTCCTGTCGTCCTGCGTCAACGAAGAAGTATTCTCGTTCTGTATTTTTATTTCTCCGCTTTGAAATTGTTATTTCCCGAACACGGTTTTTCCCCTCTTGCCGTGTTCGTGTTTTACGATTCGGCGGGACAAGAGAATTCCATTGTCGTCCAACAATGGTCGGTTCGGATCACGTCCACTATGTAAATTAGGTGTTTTGACGAGCCACCAATTCAGAACGAGGCTCGAAGGGTGCCGTTGCAAAGTGGAATGCAACAAACCGAAAATCCTTTCGTTTCCAATTAATTTGAGAAAAGAGAATTCGTGCAGGAGGAACAGACCGAAGTCCTTGACCAAAACGTTCGGTGTTTCTCCATCCGAATTCATCGAGTCGAAACAAACAGAAAACGAAAACAGTATCGAATTAGCACCATGGGATTATTTTCAATCGGTCCAACGATTGTGTATTGACGATCGAGTGGCCTGGTTTTGACGGCGTCGCGACGCCCCGTCCCGAATTCCCGTCGCGCCTTATCCTCAACTCGATTACATAAATCGAATCCGCCGCCGCCGCCGCCTTGACACAATTAAAGAGGTTGGTTAATTGCATCTTCGGTTTGGTAACACTGTTTGGAAGAGATCGAGCGTGGGCTTTACCGGTGACAAATAATATCCATGGACAAAGCGAAATTCGTTTAATTCGAAAGGCACGTCCACTACAATTAGTTTCCTTTTTCCATTTACAGACGCACACATAACTTTTTCTTTGTTTTGTTATTTATTTTGTTTCGTCCATCCTACGTGTGCTGTTTGGTATTTGGAAAAGCAATTTGAGTAACACTAATTCGTTTCGATAATTTGTTAACTAGACAAATTGCAACAGTTCATTGCTCCTTCCATTTCCATCAATTCGAACAAAAACATATACTGTCAAGATGCTTTAGAGAAATCACAGTTACATTTTCAAATAAACGTCAATTTTGACAGTTAAACGTTAATTATAATAGATAAACGTCATTTATGACAGATAAATGTCAATTATAATAAACGTCATTTATGACAGATAAACGTCAATTATGATACTTTTTTATAATGAATTTCAGATGTTTTAAGAAACATAATAATATATAAATAATACTTGCTACATGTAGACTAATCCGAACCAGTGTTTCTCAAATATTTTCGCCGACCGATCCAAAATGGAATAAATCTTCAACATTGACGATTTGACAACTGTCATTTCCAAAAAATATTCTAATTTCCAATGGAAAGTTTAATAGAAAATATATAGTTTTATTAATGAAACGAATGACAAAATTGTACAGCATTGACGATTTGACAACTGACATTTCCATAATAAAAATATTCTAATTTTCAATGAAATTTTTATAGAAAATATACAAATATTAATTGAAAAATCAAACAAATTGACAACATATGTCAAATCATAATTTGACAGCTGGTATGCTAAATGCATATTTTCATTGAAAAACACAACATTATTGAAACAAATTAGAAAAAATGTACAATATTGCAACATATATAATTATGGCATAAGGTTTCTCTAATAAATAAATGTTTATTGACAGAGAAGTCCTTCTTCGGAACAAGAAATCTTTATTCATGATTTACATTTACACATCTCGTTTACTGTTATTTAAAAATATGAAAATTGTGGAGTTTTAATAATAAATAATGTATTTGCTTCAGAGATATTCATATATATATAAAAAAATAAACATGTTCACGTATATCATCCAATAACATACAATTATATACGGACTTTCCTGAATTATTTATAAAATCCAACGTAATTGAATTCTTGTTTATTACAGGCAAGATTCGCTTCCTATTTATTATAGTTGAATTACACAAATTTTCCTGCCAATGGAATTCAACGAGAATTTATTAAGTTCAGTAAGTTATTAAACTGTTTCAAGATAATAATTCTAGATAAACTCTTTGAAGCCCAGAATTGAAATTAAAATATAGACTTTTTCGCGCATCATCTTTCTACGACCAAAAATCTATCAGCAGAAGTTGATTAAAATAAAGTTGTATTTCCCTGGGTTTCAGTGAAAGTTGATTCAATTCATTTGATTAACTGACATATTCAGTTGTCATTTCTGACAAAGGAGATAGTTATACTAGATGTTGCGGTTGTTAAGCAAGAAATTAACAAAAAAATAGATAGTGGAGGTCAAAAACACCATCACGGAGTGTTCCATTTGCGTAATTATAATACCATTTTATTGTCGTGTTTCGGGGTTTATTGTGAACACACTGTATATAAAATGGTGCGGTCAGCTGAGAGAAGGCCCCCCGAGAGTCGACGTCGACAGTTTTAGTTCATTGACTCTCTCTCGGAAAGTTGCTCTTCGTGTGTTGTTCAATGAAGGTAAATCGAAGAACCGAACGAAGAGCCAAAGCCACGGCACGGCGACCGCACCACCTCTTTCTGTGTGTGTATATATATGTTTGTGTGTGTGTGTACATGCTGCAGCCTTCTCCGCACATTCACGGAAAGAACAGGAAAAATGAAAGAACAAACACCGGCTTAACCGTAACCAACCTATTAATAATTATTGCTGCAGCTTCTGAGCTCGCACGACCATAAGGTCCGCTGCTCTCGCAACGAAGATCGAAAGAAACACGGCCCGGTAAGAATGGGTACAGAAGGAGGAGGAGGAGGAGGAAAACGCTTCGATTCGACTCTTGGTTTCTTTGAAATCCGTGCGGCGGGTCCACCGGTTGGACTTTGGACCTGGGGAGGACCGAATTCTCAACTACCTGCTTTTTATTGGCACACTGAAACGCCAGACGATCTTCTCCTCCGACCACACAACAATACAGGCGAGAACCCCACACGAGAAGAATGAGAAAAAAGAACGGTTTTGCGGAAGCCCTTTTAAGTTCACCTCATTATATACAACGCAATTAACTTTGAAATTTCAGATTATATTTATAGAAAATGTCAACATAATGACAGGTGTCAGTGTCTTTGAAAAAGCATTTTTTTAAACCTAAACTGCTAAACTATTACATTAAATTAAAATTCTTATTTTATGATACCAAGTATAAGTCGTATTTCAAAAATGTAATGTGTCATAACTCATGACATTTGTAGTACTGATAATGTTTATAGAAAATATCGAAATAATACATGAAATTCGTATCCGTATATTAAGACATCAATTCAGATTAAATTTATAGAATATGTCAAAATAACGACAGGTGTCAGTGTCTTTAAAAAAGCAATTTTTTTAAATCTTATTGTATGATACCAAGTATAAGTCGTATTTCAAAAATTTAATGTGTCATAAGTCACGAAATTTGCAGTTCTGATAATGTTTATAGAAAATGTCAAAATAATACATCAATTTCGTATCGGAATTTTAAGACATCAATTCAGATTAAATTTATAGAATATGTCAAAATAATGACAGGTGTCAATTTCTTTAAAACTAAGTAGCAATCTTTAAAAATCTAATCTGCTAAATTATTACATCAAATTCGAATCTGATTTTTATGATACCAAGAGAAAGTTAAAACTTTGATCTATTTTCACGAAATTTGCAGTTCAATATACATGTAGAAAACGTGACAACAATGTTAAATTTCAACATCTTTAACACTTGCAATCTTTTAAAATCTAGTAAATTATTACAAGCAACCATTTTAGAAAATAATGACAGATGTCAGTGCTTACAAAACTATCAATCTTTGAAAATCTAGTCGTCAAAATTATTTCATCAAATTTGAATTTTTGTGACATCAATAATAAGCCAAGATTCCAAATTTGCAGTTCGAATTAAATTTAGATAAAATGTCAAAATAATGACAGGTGTCACTGTTATTAATACATGAAATCTTTCAAAATCTAGTAAATGATTACATCAATTTCGATTTATTTCATACTGTTGTATGACAATTATGTAACAACAATTTAACATGAAATCTTTGACAAATTATGTGATTATAAACTTCTTCATTTATTTATTAATATTATAAAATTGTTATTTCTTGTCTTATTGAAATCTTGTTCTTGTTCAAACGATTTTTATTGACAAATCAGTAAAAATGTTATGAGATTTCAATGTATATTTGAATTATGCAACAATTTCATTTACGCAAATTTAAACAATCCATCAATTAGGTATGCTTGCGTAATTTTATTTACGGACGTTTACATTTGAAAATAAAATATTATTACGCGTGGGCAGAGAACATTCGAACTTATTGGATTATGAAGACATTTGTAGTAAAATACAAATAGCTTCTGGCCGTTTACTTTGAAATGTTACTACTTCTTTCTTTCGCTAAGATATTCAACGTGCTGTTGTTGTTACTCATTCGCGCAATTCCAATTCTAATTAATTCCTGTTTATTTATATCCACCTGAGCCGCGTCGCTTGCGCAACATCAATGAGATTAACTAAGTGTGTTTCAACGTTTCAAAGGCATTACATTCTATTATTTCGATATCCGTTTTTTTTTTTTAGAAAATTCAAAGAAATTATCAAGTACCATTGTAATCGTTCTTATCTATAGTATTATAAACTGTTCAATGTTTATCTATTGTGAATTAGTTTTTTGATTCCAAATTTATGTGTATTCGAAACCATATTTCATCAACACCATCTGTTTTCAACCTTAAATAAGATATTTTAGTAAATCTTTTTGTAGAAAGCAAAATGTATTTATCATATGCTGTAGTAGCTTCCTAATTTCGAAGACAATTATATTATATTTGTCCTAATTTCACAAATTCTTGTAATAAACGTGACATATTTAGGATTGCCAGGTATGCTCATTAAAAAGGATTATCCCAATGTTGAGCCTTAAGTCACAATGTCCCAGCTAGATATTTTGGGACATTCATGATTACTTTAGTTATTTTTGGTCTCAAAACATGTATTCCTTACATTTTTGTACATTTTTAATAAAATTTGATAATCAATAAATCAGGCAACACTTATATTTCATATTTATTGATTGAATTTACATATGAAAGGTGAGATGAAATAAGATTTGTTAATATTAGATTTTAATTTCGTTTTTCTTTCTGCTTTGTAGTGTCATGATTATTTTCGGAGTCCTAATGTTGGTAACTTGATATACATATATTAATATTATGTGTTACTTGTGTTGTTTTAAGTCTCATTTGCGTCATGAGGCAAAGTTTTTCATAAGTTAAGTACATCAAGAAACGGAAAAAATATGATGGTGATAGTCTTTGACAAGTTACTTGACAAGTATAGGATATTATTGAGGTAAGATGAGATAAGATTGGTTTCTATTGCTTTATTTTCTTATTTGCAGTATCAAAATTAATTTTAGTCGTGTTGGTAACATTAAATGAATTCATTTATATTATGTGTTACCAAGGTAAATTTGTTTAAAGCATTAAGAAGCAATGCAAGTCAACAAGTTTAGTACTACGAGATTTGAAACAAAATATTGTAGGAATAAAGTCCAGTTTTGACAAGTTACTTGGCGAGTATTGTGTAGTATTGAGTTATGTAATTGACTGAATGTCAAAGTGTCTAACCTAGAAAGGCGTTTCAGGTGTTTGCGTCGGAGCATCGAAATGTCAGATGGAGTTGAACTTGGCATGGGAAAACGGAGCAAACGGTCTGCCAAAACAAAGGACAAACAAACAACGGATCGCTCAAACAAAGCTACTAGGTAGGTGCGATTCAGGAAAGACGTTGCGCAATCGTTCGGAACAGTCAATACGGAGACAAAGAAATGAGTCTGAGCTGTTTGCAGTTGGCTTGCGTCAACGGCATGATTCTCAGGTCGCTGTCATTCTGTCCGCTCCGGCATCTATTAATAACTTTAATTGTTGACTCCTACGAATGAATCAAATTCCAATTAATCCTGCAGCTGAGCGGTCGCCGTCTCTAGCAGCGGCAGCAGCAGCAACAGCAGAGAAGTTGCTCAACCAACACGCCAGAACGAATGCAAAATAGCATTCACTTTCAAAACTGCTGCTGCTATTCAATTACATAATGATCGCGTTACGCTTTGTTCGCCGTGGAAGATACTGTAGCCGCGACGGGGAATGCGAATATGTGCAGAATGAGAGAGCAACAAAAACAAGAAAAAAAAAAGAATGAAGGAAGCACGGGCGCAGGCGGTCTGTAGGACGAAAGCAGATCCCCGTGGTCTAAAATTAGGTTTCGCTCGAAAATACGCGTCTCCTCCTCATCGCTACTCACATGTGTGAACTGTTGGGCTATTCTGGTGTGCTCCTCCTGGTACTGCTTCCTCGCCTTCCTCTTGTCCGCGAAAAGGGTATTCAGGGCGTCCAGGGTCTTGGACTCGATGTGATCGGCGTTGCTCTTCAGCAGCTTACCGGCGCTGTCCAAGTCCTCCATCATGCCCTTCCAAGAGGTAGCTATCAGACTTCCGGTCAGTTCGTCGGCCCTGTCGAACTTGCACCCTTGCGATGCCACCGAGCTTAAGGCTATCGCGTATTCCCTGTCGCAGCGGACCTTCGAAGCCAAGCACCTCTTCATCGTCTCCAGCAGCCGCAGCTCGGCGTCCTGCCGCGAGAGGAGCGCCTCATGGGCACTCCTTCCTTGCAGATTCGTCGAAAAACCCATTGTTACCGTTACCAATTATCGAAAGGAACAGTTATCTTGAAATCATCTGTAAACAAAAGAAACACATTATTAGTTCCTCGCCTACTAAACTTTAAAATATCATTATCCATACATAAAAATTTCAACAACATTTGCCTGTTGAAATTTCCTCATAGTCAAAGATAAAGTCTAATTTATAAGATTCAAAGTTGTGAAATCAATATTTCTAATAATTATCAAATTATTTTTCCATATTTCTTATAAACTATTCTTATTACTATAAATTTTATACATATCTTGAAAATATGTCCATTAAACTCAATGTTGCTTAATGGTCAAAATATGGCGATTTGTTCGCTATTTGCTCCTCATTTCATGAGACAAGTACAAAAATCATCTTTACTATAATAATAACTAGTATTTTCTTTTTCTGCAGAAAACCTTTCACTGCCTTTTGAGGATAACGAGAAATACTAAGAAACGATTAAACCATCATTGTTAACCAAAGACGTTGTCTCAAAGACCTTGCAAACATCAATTTATTTTTTCTTGAATTGATTAAATTTTGATTGCTTCGACATGATTTTTTTTTGTATATAACTGAAGGTTTTCGACGAATTGAAATAATCCATAAAACTTATTTCCAAATAAGTTGAAAAAAAAAACATAACGAAACGACTTATTACAGTTTACAGCAAAAAAAAATGGATAATCGTATTGTTTCGAATGGAGATGATATGAGGGATTACGATCGAAGTTGCGTAATTTTTCGTTTGTTAATCCTAGCCAGTGAGTATGGGAATATGTATGCATATTAAGACGAATGATACGAAGTGAAGGTGAAACAATGAGAGTGAAACTCGAAATCACGAGATTGTGCATTGACTCACGATTTGGCAATAACAAAAAGAAGAATTCGTACAGCTAGTATTACTAATTGTTCGGACGTCATCGGTCGAAGGAGAGGATCAAGTGGGTGGGTATTAATTGATAGAAAAGAAAAACATTTTGTTTGGAGATAAAGCAATGGAAACGTACAAAGTTTAGTATCATCAGGTAATTGCAATTATCTGTTTTATTATCTAATTAACGAAAGTGCACTTATAGTAAAGTTAGGGGATTTATGTTAGAAATGTTAGAAGAATGATTCATGGATAGAGTGATCCGTGTTATGTCCAGTATATAACGTCAAATCTGACAGCAATGTCAATTTGCTGTGATTCTAATCGAAAATACAATGGGAACATTTGTAATCAAATTTACTTTATTTTTATTTAATTATTAAATACGACATGATTAAACATTTAACAAAGTGAATATAAAAATTATCTGATTATTTAAGCTACGAAACATCGCTCACTTTATTTTGACTGCATTCAAGTGATTACAGAAAGGCCTCGAACTATAGACTTTTACTTATATCTTATAAGATTTTAAACTTTATTAAACATAACGTAATCTATAATTGCTGGTTGTTAAAGTATACGAAAAAAAAAGTTATTGATCAATTATTAGGAAATAACAATAAAATTGATGTATTTTGACCAATAAATTGTTATTTTTTCATAATAATTTTTATTTCGACATCTTTATTGGGCTAACCACTGAGGTTTTTCTGCTTTCTTATAATAAAATTAACGAAATTAACAATAATTAAGTGTTGGAAATAATGTGATTAGATATTTTAATCTTAAATTAGTTTGTTCCAATGTACAAATCATTGTTTTAGAAAAAGCGATATTTTTAAATATCATCGAACTATTCATGCATTTTTATCACTTTCAAAAGCGACAAATATTCGTTTTTAAAAGCATATTACTTCTAAACCAAAAATCAAATAATTTCGAACGTTTTTTAACAATATTTTCTTGATAGTTTTGGAATATAAGTAGATATTAGACGTTTTTTTAACAATATTTTCATGAGAGTTTTGATAAATAGATATTAGAAAAATGAGTTTTAATACGTTATTTCAAAATGCTTTTTTTATTAATATAAAAAGCAATATTTAGTTTTTTAAATTATATTATTTATAAACTAATAATGCAATAATTTTAATTAAACATATTTTCTTGGTTGCATTGGAACATAAGTAAATGTATAAAGAACGAGTCTTATAGCGTTATTTCATGGTATTTAAACAAGCTCACAATATTCCTCCTTAAATTAACTAAGCATGTTAAAATTTAATGATTACTGTTACCATACACTTAACTCATTACATCTCCGATAAAATCACTGTTTTTGTTTCAAGTTTCAAGAAACTTATTTCAAATGCAATTAAACGTTACACACTGAAATAACATTTACATAATACTTACAGATTAAGATCTAAATATAAGTCTGCTCAAGTTTTGTTTATTTCAAACAAACGTTTTCTGTTGATAGTTTTCGTCGTTCGCAATCGATTTAAACAAGTTTTTTTGCTGGAATTAATTTACGTAATACGAATAGGATCTAAATTCTTGATGTTTTTTTTTTGTTGTATATTATTATTGCTATTAGTTTATGTAACTATAAATGAGATTTTTCGATGATTTGGAGGTGTTTCTATGCTTTCGCACTGGTTTATAAATGAGTGTTGTTGTTCTTAGTCTTTACATTTACAGCTAGAACACATTTCCGCAGTTGACCTAGCTCAGTGCGAGTCGCATAAACACATACCAATCAAGAGTTACGGTTCTTTGGACATAATTATGTGTGTGTTTAGTGCAAATATTTTTTTTTAAATAGCGAAATTTAATCGCGTGTAAAGCACATGCTATGTTATCCTTTGTGCATAAATTTAAATGGAAAAAAATATGCGAAACTCATGTGACTCGTCGTGGCATTATCGATAAGCTCATTTAGTAAATGAGTGCTTCTTTTGCGTTTCGGTGAGGGTAATTGCAGTGTTTATCAAATTGCGAACAAAGGGTTTTCCAATGGGAATGCGGACGATCGTATATTTAGTTTCGTTTCGTCTCCTTTGGGTTTCCGAAAAGTCGCGATGAGATGAGATCACTGGACTAAAATTAAAACCCAAACAGATCCCGAAATACCTTATGTAACGTCGGTGGTTTATTCGCTCTCTGTCCGTGCACTTATTAGAATCTGATGACAAACAACAGAACGCAAACAATAAACAACAAGGTTTCCTCGGGTTCGCACCTCTCACATCACTTGCGTCCGGAGACGAGAAGATTTGAAGACGTGAGGAAGGAAGGACGGAAGTGAGAAGGAAAACGCGCACTCGCGAATGTGTACGAAACTCGGGACACCCACGTAACTATATATTTCCTACGATGATTCTTTGTGCGGTTCTCGGGAAGGAAGAAGGTGTATTATGTATGTTTTTGGATCTCTTTCGCTGCTGCTTGCCTCCGCCGTCGTCGTCGTCTCTCTGCTCTCCGCAGAGGTTTCGATGATGTATTGCGGATGATATTTGGCGAAGAAGAGGTGAGGCGTTCTTTCTACCTCCGGTTCTCTCTCTCCGTGTAAAATATCTCCTCTCTATCTCTCTATATCACACCCAGCTCCTCTCGACTCACGGCTTTTCCTTTTTGAAAAACGAGCGGCGCGTTCGCTCACCGCACTCAGACTGATTTCGAATCCAAAACATAAAACTATTGCCACTCACACAACACACACACACTCACACATCCTCACGCATACACTCACGTGCATATATACGTACACTGCATACATGCAGACGCGAGTCGGGGTCGATCCCAACCTTTCTACCTACTAAACAGACGTTGATCTTTCACCAGCAGCAACCACCGTCGCCTCTTCTTCGGACCCAATAAGAACGAAAAAAGGATAACTAACGAAACTAAGGAGTCGAGCGAAAACTAAACAACAACTTGTTCCTTTCCGAAGAACCGAAAAAAAAATGAATAAAGGTGACGTCCCAAAGTTAGAGATCGCAGGAGCAGATAGCTTGTTTTGTTTTCTTATTGGGTAAAAAGGTGCATCCCTTTTCCTCCAATTTATAAACCCATATAATTTTAAATAAACTTTGTTTGTTTCAGGTAGAGCGAAGGAAATGTGTCAAGTTGCTGTAGGATAAAGTGAAAATCGATGAGTATTCATAACAGTTTACGAGAAGCTACGAGAAATATAAAGAAATTTAATAATAAACTTATTTCAGTACATTTCTATTACAAAGCCAGTAGCATTTCATAGAAGAATATTAAACTTTATGTCATAAGAACAATTTCTTTCTTTCCAAAGAACTGAATAGAAACGTTGATGTACCAAATTGGATGATAGGAGCAAATAGATTTTAATTATTATTGGTGAAAACAGTAATCCTTTTAATTTAGAAACCTATATAATTAGCAAAATCTTACTTTCAGGATGAGAATTTAAATCTGTTTTGCAAGAAAATATTGTATTCTTAATGCAAGTATTTCCTAAATACACTTTCCTTCATGTCTTAAGAACAATTTCTTTCTATCCAAATAACTGAATAGAAACGTTGATGTATCAAATTGGATGATTCTTTTTGGTGAAAAAAGTAATCCTTTTAATTTAGAAACCTATATAATTAGCAAAATCTTACTTTCGGGATGAGAATTCAAATCTGTTTTGCGAGAAAAATATTGTATTCTTAATGCAAGTATTTCCTAAATATACTTTCCTTCATGTCTTAAGAACAATTTCTTTCTATCCAAATAACTGAGCTGAAATGTTGATTTCTCAAAATGGATAACAGGATCAGATAGATTCTTGTTGTTATTGGTGATGATTTGGAGGATAAAAGGATGACCACTTTTATTCTTTATTTATATGTTGAGCGAAAAAAATGTGTCAATTTGCTGTAATGTGAAAATATATGAGTATTCAAGTCTGCTTTGTGATGAGAAAGGTAAAACATCATAATAATGAACAAAATATATTATATTCCAAAACAAAGGGCTTCCTTCCAGCCAATATACTTTTGTTCTTATTGGTGAAAAGGCTTTTTTCCTGAAAAGAAACATTGATACCTCAAATAGGATAACAGGATCAGTTTGATTTAAGATCTTGATGGTAAAGACAGTACCTATCTTCAAAATAAGAAACTATGTAATAATGAAGATCTTTACTTTCAGGCTGAACTAAGGAAATTGTCTAAAGTAGAAACCATGTCTACTTTGGGACGAGAATGATAGAAAACGTTTCTTCTGGTTTATTCATTTATTATGCTTCATACCTAGATTTGTTTCCATTCCTGAAAGACCTGAAAACATTAATGTTTTAATTTGGAGCTCAGGAGCATTGGTAAAAAAAGTCATATTTAAACCTATATGATTTACAAAATCTATCGTTTCAGAAAGAGCTACAAAATATGTCACGTTATACTTGGGGTAAAGTGACAAATCAATGAGCATTCATAACTGTTTGATGCAAGAAAACTATCTTCTGGTTAATTTATTTAGCATATTTAAAGAATAAGACGAAAAATTATTTACATAGTTGATTTCTTAAAATTGAATCACAAATTACTCTTTTATCATCCAATTTGTAAAGTTATTTTATTAACTAAATCTTTATTTTCAAGTTAAATTTGTCAAGTTAACTTGGTATGAAGAGAAATTGGATGAGAATTCAAATCTGCTCTAAGAAAAGACAATTTACAAGAACAACGTCTCAAATTGGATCACAGTTGTTAATAGATTTTTATTGGTGAAATAGGTCATAGCTTTTATTCTTCCATTTATAAACCTACATGATTAACGAAAATCTTTACTTTCAGGATAAGCTACGAAAATGTGTCAAGTTGCTTAGGATAAATCGATGAAGGTTTTCATCTTCTTTGCAACAAGACTAAAAACCAAGTAAAATAAGATATTAATAATGTGTTTCAGGATTTATACTATGGAAAAAAAGGTCCTTTTGTCTTCCGATTTATTGACATAAATAATTTAAAGGAAACTTAAATAAAAAAATATGAGTTACAGAATTGTGTCAAGTAGCTTAGGACAAAGTGAAAATCGATGAGGAGATTCTTCTGTGCTGCCAAGAAAAAGAAAACTTTTTTTGTATGATTTCGTACCTAAAAGAAATTGGATCACACCAAATTAGACCAGTGCAAGGTATTTTCTTTAAAAAAAAATATACTTTATTTCCTCAATACTCCTTCTTTGAGAAAGAGCGAATTTTTGTGTTGTAGTAAGATGTCAAGTTATTTTACTACCTACATGACATCTTACTACAAATTTAAAAAGCTTCGTATTTGCTTTTCAATGAAAGAGAATTAAGTAAAAACTTTGCAAAAACTTGTTACTGAAAGGAACTGTTAACCTCCGAAATTGGATCACGATATTTTACGAGTTTTCTTATACATTTACAAACACATAAAGTTTTCTTTATATTTAAACTACTAATAGATGCCTTTCAACGGCAGTAAAGTTTTCAAGTTATTTATGATTAATTGAAGAATCATAGAATTTGGTATCTTCTTTGCAACGTAAGAGTATTTTTTAAAAAAATCTTCATTTCTTGTTAATTTATTTATTATTCGTCATTTACAAACGGAGCGCGCTTTGAATCGTAATGCATCCTTCTGTTGGGTGGAATTATAAGATTTACCATTTGGAATATTAAGTTTTCTACCATGTTTTTATGTGTTATTTCATTCCTTTTTCTCCATCGAAATTTACATTAACCGTCGTCACCGCTCACGAAACAACAACATTATCGACTTACACGAACGCCGCCTTTATTAATGGTTTGAACAATGGGAAATTGCGAGGTGCGAAAGCGTTTTTTTTTTATCGCAATTACACAATTTACGATCATTGATGAATGTTCTCAAATTCATTTCGCCTTGAATGAAACCTGAATTTCGATTCAATAAATAAATTATATAGAATTTCAGATTTGCTTTGTTGTTGGCTCCAAGAAATAATCTATGTTATTCTTGTTACAATCTATGAATAATTATTTACGATTGACTGGTTTATGGAAAATTAACTTATGATTTGGGCGTTAATCTAGGTTTGATTCATTTAAATTGGAATATTAAGTAGGTTGAAATTGATTTGTATAATCTTATACGTCGACTTATCTAAAGATTAATCACGCATTTAAGCAAAGATAATATTTCAGTTTAGTTTGCAACACACTCATAACAATGCACTTCTTTTTTTTCATGCTGCGGCCGAAGA
Source organism: Nicrophorus orbicollis (assembly GCA_018845635.1). NCBI lineage: Eukaryota > Metazoa > Arthropoda > Insecta > Coleoptera > Silphidae > Nicrophorus > Nicrophorus orbicollis. The sequence continues at coordinate 1,276,316 of JAFMTC010000158.1, forward strand.
GAAGTGGGTTAACAGCGAGATTAATTTTAACCTAACGTAAACTAATCCGCTCTAATTCTGTCCCTGCGGCTCCCGGAAACGAAATGACTTGAATACGTAACAAATTTCCTGCAGAAAATACGTATCTCGGTATAATCATTACATTTATTCCATTAACAGAATTAAGAATAAACAACTTTAGGACTTCTTAATGAAGCGAAGCGTCCTGTAGAACGAGTCCAGGGTTTGCCTGTCCAGATACTTCTTTAAATAAAACTCGAAGCTGCTCTCTTTCGTTAGAATTTTGTACAGACGTTCCGCATACTTCCTGCAATTCGATGTGGTCAGAGCAGTTCGCTGCGGGGACGCGCTTAATCGTACCTGGTATCGTGATTCTTATCGTCTAAGAAGTGTGCTAAATTAATGATGACCCTCTTTCTGGAATGCTCGTAGCTGGAATTGTTCAGCAGGATGGAGGGACCGGCTATGACGACGGCGCAGATCAGCAGTCGGATGGAAGCGCACCTGACGAGGTAGTTTCTGTGGGAAGGACCTTTTGCGCAAAGGGCTCTGATTGCGTGGAACGTCGGTATGTGCGTGACCATGCAGTCGAGGGCGAGATTGGCGTCCTGCCTGATGAACTTGCTGGCATCCGCCGTTTTGTAGAGCAGCACATTGACGATGTCGTCGAATTCCTGCGGAGTATCAATGATTGAACTATTTCGTTTGGTTTCGGTTTAAGAGGATATACGGGACGACGCGTATCCTTCATGGTTTCGAAAAAGTGTCCGGCGATTTGGCAAGCCGTCCTGCAGACGTGCGACCTGGGGCTCTTCAGTAATTCCAGCATACGCTGATTGACGACGGTCATGAAGGGCATGAACATGTCCGGATCGCCGTTCCGGGCCAAATCTATTATTTCCGCTAAACCCTTCAGAGCGAAGTTCCTGAAATTCATACATCGTTTTTGATTTTTTGCAGATGCGAAGTACTGTGACTCTACCAGTCCGGTGATTTGATGTGACTCAGTATTATGAAAAGCCCGTTGTCCGACGATGCGGTTGATCCGAGCATAGTGGTTGTACTAGAATTTAGATGCAATTTGGGGCAGAACACCTCCGGCTCTGCTTGGTTGTTGTTCCTGTGAATCTCCTCGCTTTTGACCGTCTTTATGTTCGTCTTGCTCTGGTCAATATAAGGAATCCGATCATTGCCTCGCCGGGGCTCAGAAACTGGACTTACCGAGCGGCCCTTGCACGTCATGCTAACCAAGTTCTTAACCCCGTCAACCTCCTGCCGAAGGCTCTTCTGGGCGCTCGCCAACGTCGGACTCATGAAGGAATTGCTGCGCCTGTTGAAGTCGCAATCGCCCATCTTCGGGCTGACATTGCTGTAGTCGAACTGTTTCCTGTATTGCTTGCGCCTCGTCTGTGGCGACTGGTAGTCTTCCGTTTTTCTCGACTCTATACAGGAATTGCTCTTGAACGGATTACTATTGGGAGTATTCGGTGAACGCTTCTGCTGCAGATAGAAAGGACTCCTGTTGCGTTTCGGCTTTTGCCTCATCTGCTTCTGAGTCAGGTACTGATCGATGAGACTGCTCGGCTGCTTCTCCACTAGATTAACCACCACGGGATTGTCCATTTCGGCTGGAGTCTTCCGAACCACCTGAGCATTCCAAACCTCGTACTTCTTCTGCTGAGGAGTGCTCGTAGTAGTGTCAGACTCTTTATAACTGTCCTCGCAAACCGTGCTATAATCGGTGACATCCCTGTAGTTGGGCGCGCTCTGTGGATAGTAACCATCCCGATCATCCTTAACCGGTCCATCCGTCTGATACATGAACTCTTCCACGTCGTTATTCCTCTCCGCTTCTCTCTTGGACACCGGTCTGGCCTTATTGTCGTCGTTCTCGGTGTTATCTCCGACGTTATCTGAGGTATACTCATCTTTAATCCTGTTCAGAGCGTTCTCGCTACTTATCGAGGCCCTCTTCAGTTTGCTGTTCAACAGATCCACGGCGAAGCGACCGTTCTCCAAATTCGGTCTGGGCGTGTTGTTCAGGCTGTCCGGACTGATCAGGCCCGTCTCCAATTTGGCCAATTCTATTATCGTCTTGCTGGTCTGCGTGAAGGACTCTTTGATCGGATTCGAACTGGATGACAGGAAACGCGAGTCTATCGATGTTCGCTTCACATAAACCGGCGCAAAGAAGTGCTTATTAGTGTTGAACGCATTGTGTGCTTGCTTCCTCTCCTGAAACACAGAAACTGGTTACGTAACAATCCCCATTCGGGTCGACTTGCCGTCAAGACTCGCTCGCACCATATGTGTTAAGCTAAATCCATTAAACAAAAACTGTGCGAAGAGTGAATAATTTTGATCAATCTCAAAATGAAATGGGGATACACGCGTACTGGATTTTCAACATGGACATGACAAACGTTAAACATACATTTTAATGACAGATTTCCGTTCCCATGGCACATTATGAAACTTCAAATTTACCATTTCAATATGTATTACATTGAACCAAAGGTACAATCTAATTTTCATACAACCCCTCAATAAAGTAATTAAACCCATAGATCACTCTAATTATATGCAATGCCTGCAATATTTAACTTTCCAATAAAATATATTAATTGTAAACGATTTATTTCAAAATAACAAACATATTTAATCATGTTCACTTCCTAAATAAACTTTGACATGCAAACCTATTTGAATGGTCTGTAATATGCATGTCGGTATATGAAATACATCTCATATGATGCTCCTTATAATACGAAATTTAAAAGTGCTTACTACATAACACAAATTATGTTAAATTGCTTCATTGGTTGCCTATAGTTGTAAATTAGATAACTGAAAATTGATCTGATGCTGACCATATAAAAAGTGACTAAAAACTATTACATCTTACAAATTAAAGAATTATCTTTTCTATTGAGAAATAAAGGCAATATAACAGAAATACGTTTTTATTGTTAAAAAAATGTTACATTAGGTAATTTTTCTCAATAAAATTTATATATACAATTTAATAAGTTCATTACTGACACCGGAAGGAGTCAAAATACCGATGTCTGTCATCAGAAGCGTTATGTAATTGGGAGGAGTATAGTCAACCAAAGGATCTTCCTTATCCAATTTCATATTTTTCCTAACACTTGATGTATACTGAAAGCAGAAGATAAATTAGCCGTGTGAATATATGATGTATTCATTGTAAACTCACTTTATAATCGAGTGGTAAATCGGATTGACCCAGCGGGAAGAGGCGAGAAAATTTGAAACTTTCCGCCACCACGTAAAACGGCTTCTTCATTTCTTTGGCGCACATCGCAATTGTGAATGTACCAATCTGAAATGTCGCAAATTTAAAATGATAATTGTATAGTTATTTCGTAGATCTTTGATTTACTTTATTGACGATTCCTCCGCTCTCTGCAACACCTTCAGCTCCAACCATCACGAAATCTATGCTTTCCATTATGTAACCGATAGCCGAATCGAGGATCAGCGTGCTCGAAATCCCGGCTGCATCCAATTCCTTCTTCATAAGTTCGCTGAAAATCGAAGATGATTCAAATGCGAATGATGGGGTTCTTCTATACTTTACCCGCTGTTGTCTGGGGCTGAATGGGTTACGAACACCTCGAACTTCTTCTCCTGCCCCATCGCTTCTTTAAGAACATGCAAAACCACCCTTGATCTTGAATGGATTAAAACCCTCTGAAAATTAAAATTATTCAATTTCATTTATTTCTTGTTTAAATTAACGTCAAACTCACGGATCCATCCAAAATAAATTTCGAAGCTGATTTAGCAATTTTCCTTTTAGCGTCCAGTAATTTCTTCAGAAACATCTGACCCCTATCAACCATGATCACCTTGCACTCACTAAACGCCTATTAATAGTAAATTTAATTAGTATATTAGATTAACAAAGTAAATGGAAACTAACCATTCCATCCAGACCTGCTAAAGAGATGAATCTCAATAGCAGCTCAGAGCTTGAACTTATTGAAGCTGCCGGATAATCCATATCCCTCATGTATTCTGTAGCAATTGTCAGCGTTTTCCTCAATTCTTGCAAAGTGGTAACTAAATTTAAACATCGAACATATTATTGAGTAATTTAAAATAAAAATTTTCTTCACCTTCAGAAACTTTAATCATTTGCATGAGGGTTTTAATAGCGGCGATTCCCGGTGAAAGATCTTCGGTTTTGATAATTTGGCTGAAGGTGGCTTTGATTTCTGTAAATGAGTTAAAATTAATTGCTGAGCAATATAGTTGCTTCATTTGAAGTTGATTAAACGTATATTTCAATCACCTTGTTCCTTCATTTTGTGTGGGTTTACTAGGGTTTCGTTAGTATATCAACAAAAGTTCGTTCAAACTTTAAAGGGTCAACAAATCAAATATAACCCTACAAATAGCAACTACATAACCTATAACTTTTGACAGTTAATGACAGTTCCCAAGAGCTGTTAAAGTATTTACAGGTGCACCGGGCGCCGTTGCCGATGAATTCAAAAATGTTGCTGTCAAAGTTAAGAAGTAAAAGTTTAAATTTGAAGATTCAAAAGCTTTATAATAGATAGATTTCTGGATATTGAATTTGGCTGAAAATTGGGGGATGTTTGTTTATGGTTTCGATGTGGTTTTTGCGTAATATGTAGATGCTGTTTTGAAGTTATGCAACCGCGCGCTCCTTTTGAACGCATGCGTCTCCT
>JAFMTC010000158.1:1290752-1320515 GCA_018845635.1 Nicrophorus orbicollis
TTTTGGTGACAATGTGTTTAACTTTGGAATAAACTTTGTTCAATTGTAATGGTACATAACATTGAAAGTAATTGTACTTCTTTTGTTGCTGCATCGTATATAGATTTTAACACTTGTCAAGTTCAAATAATTGTTAGTTATTAAATTGCACAATCACCACAGACAGATTGTTATTTGGAGTCAACATTTTGGTGACAATGTGTTTAACTTGGGAATAAACTTTGTTCAATTGTAATGGTACATAACAATTGCTTGAAAGTAATTGTACTTTTTTTGTTGCATAGTTGTTGATTCACAATGGGTAATAATACAATTAAAACTAGTGATTCAGTTTGCTAAACGTCATCAAGATAAAGCTTAATAGGAAACAAACTTGAACATAATATTATAACCATTTCGTTATATAAGCTTACTTGGTACTCGTCAAATAATGATTTTGTTACTTGTGAAGTATAAATACTAATAATTAGTAAATTATTATTTCAACATCTTTATTGGGCCAAGTTAATTATCAAATTGCACAATCACTATAGATATTTGAATGTTATTTGGTGCCAAAATTTTGTCCAATTGTAATTATTTGATCTGAAACTAATTGTACTTCTTTTGTCTATAACTAAAGTTATAGTTAATTGTAAATAATGTAAGAATGATGAAAAAGAATAATATCTTATTAAACACTGTTTAAAAACAAGCAAAATCATGTAAAATCTTGAGTAGTAAAAATTTAAGAATTTTATTACTTTTTTGAGGTAATGACTGAATCAAAATGTTAGTTAATAGTTTTAGTCAAGAAAAGGTAAATCTAGTTACAAAAAACGAGATTAAGCAATCATATAATATTTACTACTAAAACCATAAATTTTGTTTCTTATTTTCATGAACTGATTTCAGAAAAGAGTAAAGATTCCTTTAAAATTCGGAAATTATTATATACTAGAAATCATGTTTACAAGTTGTACGAAGTTATCTAGATACAAATAAGAAATATAACTTCTCCAAAATATTAGACTATATACTAAATAGATTTTGTTGATATATCTAATAGCTTAATTGATAGTTTCACTTACTAACACTGAACCGATAAAATTGTAGGTAGAAAAGGTGTATTGAACCAATGTTTTGGATCAATGGAACAATTAACATCGATTGGAATGTCGTTAAAGCATGCCGATGTTAATAACCTTCACACAAAATCGATTTAAAAATTTAAAAAAAAAACTTGGAAATGCTCTCTTTCTCTCCAAATCTCTCTACATTTCCTTGCCTTTAATGTATCACTATTTTTTTTTTGTAAAGTAACTGCTAATTAAGTCGTTGGAAATATCTAGAATAGTGCTATTTCTTCAATAAAAAATATATATAAATAAACACGGTGTGCACGGTGACATCATTTGCGCAAATAGTTTGCAATGAATCAAATGTGCACTCGGCAAGCGTAAAGTGCTTCAAATTGGATGATTTACTATTGCCGTTCAATTGACGGTTGCATCCGCGCAATTCCATGCAATGTAAACAGGTTAACTTATTGTTTACTGGGTATAATAATAGATACGTGCAATTAAACTATTTAGTGTTTAGCAAATGCGTTTTGCATGGTACGTGGATCTTACAAGGAACGGCGATAATCTTTCAAGTAATTACTAAAATTTTAATCATTCGACTAAACTGAAAAACTGTGTATGATGTATTCAGAGTGTGCGCACGGCCGAGCCTCTAATTATTGCTGCATATTATATTCAAATGAACGCCGCAATTAGCGCGGTTATTACAATCTGCTTACGTAAACTTTAATCCTGTTCCAGGTAAAGAGCGGCGTGAGACGAAAATGCACGTTGCCTTTAATTTGCATTAACTATGTGGTTTTGAAAGGTTGCGCCTTTTGTTTTTGAACCGTTGCAAACATTGTCTAAATACATTAACTTTTGTTTTATTTTTTTAATTAATCACATGTCAAAGCAGTTACCTCACAGTTCCGAAATGAATTAACTTTGAAATTAAAAATTTACATCCGATGTTTACAATTTAATGCACTCCCCCCCCCTGAGGTTATATGAACGCAGGTCAGGAAATCCAACAAACAAGAGAAAAACATACGAGCACAACAAACAGTTTGTTTTTGCTTCGCAGTTTAAATTGAAAAGTGCCTTGATTGTGTTGCATCCAATTTTCGTGTAGGTTACAATTAAATGTGCATTTCGCAATTGCAGAACGCGCGTTGCACGTTTCGCTGTTTGTTTTCTCAATCGAATTGCGTGTGCGCTGTTTGTTGCTTTAGTTTTTGTGTTCTGTTTGGAAAACCGATTTCAAAATTTTGATCGGTGCAGCAGAAGCACGGTTCGCTTTTGAGAATTTCTTTTTAAATATTGTTTTCGCTCTTGCTATTATTGTATTTGGTTGCAACGATACGAGTGGTAAACACTGCTGTTGTTAAGCGTTTGCAAAACAAGCAAGTAGATACAGTCACTGTTAATTAACTGTTACGATTAGTTGATGAAGTATTGTCGCAAATGTTGTCATTATTTATTTGTAAATGTATACTTTTTCTGTAAATTCTATCTTAACTGTTGCAAAAGTTAGATATTAATAACTTTTTGATCTCTAAATACTTTGTTGATCAAATTCAGTTTCTATTAATATTGATCAGGTTATGTCAGTTTTCATTTGAAGGCAACTATTTTATTAACTAAATACACTTTAGTCATTAAATTCATCTATTTAGTTAGTTTACTATTGGAATAAGTCATGAAAATAAATGTCACTATTTTGTTTTTCTTCTATTTTCTGTTAAGGTTATGTCAGTTTTCATTTGACAGTAACTTTTTCTTAACTAAATACACTATGTTGATTAATTTAATCTATTTAGTATGTAGTTTACTGCTTGGATTAGAATCATTAAAGAAATGGCATCATGTTGCATCCTCTAACGATTATGTAATGATTGTTGTTTCACTTATTGATATAACCTTTTGAATACTTTGTAACACTGAAATTATGCTGTTGCATGTGAATTACATTAAAAACTATACATACATGTATATATTTCAGCGTTTCTCAGCTTTTTGATGTAATGAGAGTCAATTTTGACAGCTTGACGTAATTTGACAGCTGTCATTAAAAATATACTCTTATATAATTTGACGGGGCAGCTGTTAGCTGAATTGTTAAAGAGTCCCTGCATCACATAAATCAGGTGCGAAAAGGTCAGCAATAAGGTTTTAGTGATAAGGACTGAAAAGGTGCCAGAAATAGGGCCATAACATTAAACAAAATGTATAATTTTTCGGGAGAATATTTGAATTCTTCCTAAATTAGATTGTGCGATATTTTTTACAGTACAATAATACAGGTATTCAGTAGATTATCTATACATTTACTAGTTTCTTGTTGCAACTGTACTAGTCTGATGTTTTGTTTTATTACAATAACTCAAGGCTAAAGTATAAACGTTTACAATAACCATTCTACCTGAAATCTATTGAAAACTATTCTATGGAGAGTTGTTAACCTGAAGAAACTCTTTCAGACTTTCGTAAACAATGATTTACAATCCATGTGCTAAAGCTCTGCTTTAGTTAAGACTTGATAAATTGCTTATGCAAAAATGTTGACCATATAAATAGGTTCTCCTCCGCGTGTTAAATTAATTCGTGTATTTGTCACACGAGCTATGATTTACGGCGCCTGTGTTTTACTATTTTTTTTTTTGTAATTTGTCTCGTTTCTAATCCGAACAATAAAACGCCCAATAAAAACAATATAAATAACAGAAAATACCGTAAAACAACATCGTTAAAATTCACTTCAACCATCATGTTCTTATTTTGATAGCCGACCACGAAATTGCGATTTTGTCGAACTTTCTGTTAACCTTCCAAGTAATGTTTACTGCATGTATTTTCGGAATACTCCGTCGTTGTTGACGTTTCTGACGTTTTCGTTTTTGGAATCGCTTTGTTGTTGTTGTCGTCGTCGTTGTTCCGCGTTGCGTTGCGTTTCGTAGCATGCCCAACCTTCGTTCGTGGACTGAAATAAAATGTCATTACATGGCTCGTGCTGTGGCCTTGTTATCTATCTATCGGTTATCTACCGCATTCTACGTAGATGCGAAACGACAGTCCAAGTCCAGGAAAAGCAACCCACGTTCAGTTACCTGCCATTTTCTTTTCAACTGCGAGAATCTGCTTCATCTGCGCGCTTTTCTTTCGTTTTTGTATGCAATTCTCGTTTTTCTTTTCGGTATTTATTTACTTTGATTCATTCCGTGCGCGCTTTGTTTTTGTTGTTGACGTCGCTGATGTACAGTTAGGTTTATCGACGCATGTTGATCGCTCCGCGTTCGAAACGCTCTCCACCTTATATAACTCGACTACCTACCTACCTACCTGCCTGCATACCGTTGCATTAGTTCCTATCACGCACTAAATTTACTTTCTAAGCATTCACTGCTGAAAAATACACCGAGAAAGGTCACCTCTCTTGCAATAACTTTGAGTACAATGTTCCTAAAAAAAACTTGCACTTTTGTAACATTGTACCTATTTGTAAAAAAAATCTATAGGATTACTGAAATCCTTTCATGGTGAAAAAGAAAAGTTCCAATACAGTTTCGAGAACTTGCATCTTAAACTCCATTATGAAAAATAAGGTTTCTAAAGAAAATTGTATAAAATCAAGTCTGTCAATAGATGATTTTTCTTGATAACAAAGGTTCCAATTCAGTTTAGAAAAATTGTATTTTTTTACTACATTATGATGAATATGGTTTCTAGTGAAAATTGTTCAAAATTTTATAAAAACAAGTAAAATCAAGACTTGTAACAGAATAATTTTCATGATAACAAAAGATACAATTCAGTTTCGAAAAATTGTATTGTTTTTACTACATTATGACAAATATGGTTTTTAGTGAAAATTGTTCAAAATTTTCTAAAAACAAGTAAAATCAAGACTTGTAACAGAATAATTTTCATGATAACAAAAGATCCAATTCAGTTTCGAAAAATTATATTTTTTTTACTACATTATGAGAAATATGGTTTCTAGTGAAAATTGTTCAAAATTTTATAAAAACAAGTAAAATCAAGACTTTTAATAGAATAATTTTCATGATAACAAAAGATCCAATTCAGTTTCGAAAAATTGTTTTTTTTTACTACATTATGAGGAATATGATTTCTAGTGAAAATTGTTCAAAATTTTATAAAAACAAGTAAAATCAAGACTTTTAACATAATAATTTTCATGATAACAAAAGATCCAATTCAGTTTCGAAAAATTGTATTATTTTTACTACATTATGACAAATATGGTTTCTAGTGAAAATTGTTCAAAATTTTATAAAAACAAGTAAAATCAAGACTTTTAACAGAATAATTTTCATGATAACAAAAGATCCAATTCAGTTTCGAAAAATTGTATTTTTCTTACTACATTATGACAAATATGTTTTCTAGTGAAAATTGTTCAAAATTTTATAAAAACAAGTAAAATCAAGACTTTTAACAGAATAATTTTCATTATAACAAAAGATCCAATTCAGTTTCGAAAAATTTGTATTATTTTTACTACATTATGACAAATATTGTTTCTAGTGAAAATTGTTCAAAATTTGATAAAAACAAGTAAAATCAAGACTTTTAACAGAATAATTTTCATGATAACAAAAGATCCAATTCAGTTTCGAAAAATTGTATTTTCTTTTACTACATTATGAGAAATATGGTTTCTAGTGAAAATTGTTCAAATTTTCTAAAAACAAGTAAAATCGAGACTTGTAACAGAATAATTTTCATGATAACAAAAGATCCAATTCAGTTTCGAAAAATTGTATTTTTTTACTACATTATGAGAAATATGGTTTCTAGTGAAAATTGTTCAAAATTTTATAAAAACAAGTAAAATCAAGACTTTTAACATAATAATTTTCATGATAACAAAAGATCTAATTCAGTTTTGAAAAATTGTATTATTTTTACTACATTATGACAAATATGGTTTTTAGTGAAAATTGTTCAAAATTTTATAAAAACAAGTAAAATCAAGACTTTTAATAGAATAATTTTCATGATAACAAAAGATCTAATTCAGTTTCGAAAAATTGTATTATTTTTACTACATTATGAGGAATATGGTTTCTAGTGAAAATTGTTCAAAATTTTATAAAAACAACTAAAATCGAGACTTTTAACAGAATAATTTTCATGATAACAAAAGATCCAATTCAGTTTCGAAAAATTGTATTTTTTTTACTACGTTATGACAAATATGTTTTCTAATGAAAATTGTTCAAAATTTTATAAAAACAAGTAAAATCAAGACTTGTAACAGAATAATTTTCATGATAACAAAAGATCCAATTCGGTTTCGAAAAATTGTATTTTTTACTACATTATGACAAATATGTTTTCTAGTGAAAATTGTTCAAAATTTTATAAAAACAGGTAAAATCGAGACTTTTAACAGAGTAATTTTCATGATAACAAAAGATCCAATTCAGTTTCGAAAAATTGTATTATTTTTACTACATTATGACAAATATGTTTTCTAGTGAAAATTGTTCAAAATTTTATAAAAACAAGTCTGTCAATAGATGATTTTTCTTGATAAAAAGGTTCCAATTCAGTTTAGAAAAATTGTATTTTTTTACTACATTATGAGGAATATGGTTTCTAGTGAAAATTGTTCAAAATTTTATAAAAACAAGTAAAATCAAGACTTGTAACAGAATAATTGTCATGATAACAAAAGATCCAATTCAGTTTCGAAAAATTGTATATTTTTACTACATTATGACAAATATGGTTTCTAGAGAAAATTGTTCAAAATTCAGTTTCAAGTAATTGTAGTTATTTGTGTTAATGGTGTTATTATAAAAAATATGATTTCTATTGAATATTTTTTTAAATTTTATAAAAAAAAAAGAGTCAAATGATTATTAAATATGAAAACGTTTTAAAATCAAAGAAAATAATAATTGCATTTTAAGAATTACCTACGCATAAATTGTATTGACTTTTTCAATACTAAAGTCTACAAAATGTGTCACGAAGTAATGGTTGTTTTAAGAATTATCTTAGGAGTGGCATTTACCTTGCAATTGAATATGGTTATAGCATGGGGGTTTCCATGGCATTTCAATGGTCGTCACAGATAATTGCATTTCCCAGAAACGATAATCTTAGATTTTCTTGCTTCAGATTTGTATTTACATTTTAATGTTTATCTTTAAGATTATTGAAATTTTATTCAGGATAATTGTTGTTGCAGGTTCCAAAGTGGAAGCGCATACGTAAGGTAATTATTTTATAAATCGCTTTTCTTTTACTTTATAAGGAAATCATTACATTTTCCACGAAAAAAACACGTTTAATTTGATAATCATGGAACATTTGTTCTTTTCTGCGGTGGGAAATTTTAATTTAAAATAATGCTGGTGTCATTTATAATTATTTTCCAATGCGCTTTTCTTTATGAGAAAATTAATTTATATACGATTCACAGAAATATGTTACACTAAAATTCAAAGATTTTCTTTTGATGAAATCAAATAAAATTTGCAAAAATCAATAAGTTTCCTCTGCTAATTTTTCAAACTTTGTATTCACTGAAAATGTGTAACGCGAAAATTCAAATTCGAGCAACAGAGCAGCTGCTTTTTTTTTCTGCGTCGGAAAATCTCTCGGGAAATTTTCTCCGCGCTAAAAATAAAACAATGTTGGTGGCGTTTATAAATGGACTCGCTGCACAGGCTCGGACGATTCCTGCAACAGAAAAATAAATGTAGATACTTTCATTGCGACTTTCCATGGAAATAGAATGTTTCTTGTTATCTTAGGCCTTGTTTTCGGGTTTCTGAGTTGGGAAAGAGAGATTGTAACCATTCTATAATTATCCTAGGTCCGGGAAAACGTGTGCCTAGATAATAAAAGTGCGTCGGTCGGGCCAAAAATAATGTTATATAAAAAAAAGCAGTAGTAATTTCACGTAGAAAACGCTGTATTTTCGGTTCAAGCTTGAAAAACAACAAGTGTACAGATGATATGTGAAAATTCTGTGTTTTTCAAGCTTCGGAAACAACATGTGCATAGAGGAGAGGAAAATAAACTTGGAGTTATCTGCGCGGTTATCGGAAATCCATTTTGTTTTTCCTTCCGAAACTAATCGTTGTTTTCGTGTGTATCCAGTGTTTACCTTTCCGACGATGAACCATGACCTACAATCTAAAGGTCACCGCGTATTTTCGTGGTGCGTTTCGAATCCTCCGCAGTCAGTTTCCGTTTCTTTGTAATTCCAAAGAAACGGCCGTTTCTTCTCCGTTTTCGTCGGTATGGGATGTTGTTGTTGATGATGATGATGGTGGAAGTCGGTGCAAATATAGCGTACACGCATATAAAAGTAAAGGTCAAAGACTGTCTGCCTGCGCGCCAAGAAAAATCGGCTCCTAATATAAACGTTGGAGCCGGAGAGATCCTTTCACAAGGTTCGTTCACGCGCTTTTCGAAATAGATGTCGCATTCGGCGAAGAAGATTTCCCCTTTCCCACAGAAGAAAGGAAGGAGACGAGAAATACAATTTCATCCTGTGTGGGGAGAAAAATGAAAAAAGAAGAAGAACGTATACTTCTTAACAGCCCAACTATATACCCATATCTCGCTTTAAGGCCTACGTTCCACGAAACTTGGCCGCAAAGCGAAAAGCCGTATAAGGAATCAATTATTGCGCTTGCGCAAGATTGGCAACATGTAGATATATCGTCATCGAAAATGTTTTTTTTGCCGTTATAGCAAAACATTTTAGGCCGTCAATCGAAAACGTGCCTAAATTGAAGAGGGCCGTTATAGCGAAATGCCGTATAAAGAGCGGCCGTATAGCGAGGTATGGGTGTACTTTGTGTTGTTTTGAGTCACGGATTGTTGCGATGGTGATTCACGCGATTCCGGGGACCCGCATATCCGACTTGCGTGTATGAAAAACAAAAAGGAAAACTGTTGTTTGTTCTCGACTGTTCTAGAATCGCGGATAGATTGATTACGAATATCTATGGATTCGGTTTGTCCGTGTGTACACACACGCGCATCACCGAAAAACAACGTTGATTAGTGTAGTCTGTAACCCGATAATACGAACAAATATGTTGGATGATCGCTCCTCTCTTTTGTTGTTGTTTGCAGCGACTTTTCCGTATGTTCCTCATTGATTTGTGCAAAACACGTCTTTCTCTGAGAATAATGAGTGTGCTAATTGAATTCAAAGTAAATATTCACGTGATTTTTAAAGTGAACATTAAATAGTTAACATTTCGTTTAATGTTTTATTTGCTTTTATGTGCTTAATTTAATAATATAAACAGACAAATTCATGATTTATTGACGGAAAGACTGCAGTCTTAGGAAAATTCAATACTTTTTGTTAACTATTATATATTTATAATGAATGATTAACAATAATTGAGTTTAACTTTCAAAATTTTTCATGAATTACGTAAAAAAATACATATTGTTTAAAATTAAATAATCATTGTTAATAATTCATTCAGAATGTACAAAAACAACGTTGATTAGTGCAGTTTATAATTCAACAAAGTGATCAGATATGTTCTTTGATTTCTCCTCTCTTTTGTTGTTTACTTAACGCAGAGATTTTTCCGTATGTTGCTCATTGATTTGTACAAAACACTTCTTTTGTCAACCACATTAGTTTTGCAAATTGTATTATAGCTAAATATTCACGTAATTTTCAACGTTTTTCGTTCGAGATTTTTCATGAATTATTTAAAAAAGATTTACTGTTTAAAATGAAATAATCATTGTTAATAATAATACATTCAAAATGTACAAAAACAACGTTGATTAGTGCAGTTTATAACTCGATAATTCGAACAAATATATTGGCTGATCCCTTCTGTCTTTTGTTGTTTGCTTATCGTAAGGATTTTTCCATATGTTGCTCATTGATTTGTGCAAAACACTTCTTTTGTCCACAATATTGGTTGTGCAAATTGTATTCAAACTAAATATTCACGAAATTTTCAATGTTTTTCGTTCGAGATTTTTCATGAATTACTTGTTCTTCAAAATGAAACAATCATTGTTAATAATAATACATTCAAAATGTTCAAAAACAACGTTGATTAGTGCAGTTTATAACTCGATAATTCGAACAAATATATTGGTTGATCCCTTCTCTCTTTTGTTGTTTGCTTTTCACAGGGATTTTTCCGTATGTTGCTCATGGATTTGTGCAAAACACTTCTTTCGTCCAACATATTGGTTGTGCAAATTGTATTCAAACTAAATATTCACGTAATTTTCAACGTTTTTCGTTCGAGATTTTTCATGAATTACTTATTGCTCAAAATGAAATAATCATTGTTAATAATAATACATTCAAAATGTTCAAAAACAACGTTGATTAGTGCAGTTTTTAACTCGATAATTCGAACAAATACATTGACTGATCCCTTCTCTCTTTTGTTGTTTGCTTTTCACAGGGATTTTCTATATGTTGCTCATTGATTTGTGAAAAAAACACTTCTTTTGTCCAGCATATTGGTTGTGCAAATTGTATTCAAACTAATTTTGAACGTTTTTCGTTCGAGATTTTTCATGAATTACTTATTGCTTAAAATGAAACAATCATTGTTAATAATAATACATTCAAAATGTTCAAAAACAACTTTGATTAGTACAGTTTGTAACTCGATAATTCGAACAAATACATTGGCTGATCCCTTCTCTCTTTTCTTGTTTGCTTATCACAGGGATTTTTCCATATGTTGCTCATTGATTTGTGCAAAACACTTCTTTTGTCCAGCATATTGGTTGTGCAAATTGTATTCAAACTAAATATTCACGTAATTTTCAACGTTTTTCGTTCGAGATTTTTTATGAATTACTTATTCTTCAAAATGAAACAATCATTGTTAATAATAATACATTGAAAATGTTCAAAAACAACGTTGATTAGTACAGTTTATAACTGGATAATTCGAACAAATACATTGGCTGATCCCTCCTCTCTTTTGTTGTTTGCTTATCGCAGGGATTTTCCTGTATGTTCTACATTGATTTCGTCCTCATTGAAAACAAAAATATCGGTTTCCTCTAAATGCATGGTTTCTTGGATATCTATCATGGAAAAGATATCTATTGATAATTTGGACAGACTGATAACAAACGAACGACAACTTAAATTTCATTTTGTTTTTACCTAAATTTGAAGTTAGGTTACGTCAATTGTAAGTTGTGTAAAGTTGTTCCATTTATTTTATAAAGTAACGTCCAGATCAAGGTCTTATTTTGATAAAAATGCAAACATATCTGTTTCCTCCATTTGTATGTTTTCCTGCATATCTACGAAATATCAATTGATAATTCTGACAGACTAATAACTGAATTTGAGGTTATCTGAGTTTTCAGTCCTATTTTATCTTTTAAAGAACATTTTATACATTTTGACTATTGTTTTCAATTTTCATTCATTCCATGAATATCTTTAAATTATTGGATATCAATTAATTATTTTGACAGACAGATAAATTGAAGTTACCTTTGAAATTATTTTTGACATTTAACAATTTAATGAAAATTAATATAATTTTCACTGGAAATGAAATGTCTAATGTTGTATTTATTGAAATAGAGAAAATGTAGGTTTTGTTTTTTTAGGAATTTAACAAAGGATTTCGTTTTGTCCTTAACAACGTAAATTTAGAGTTTTTGGAACGTGCAATGTTTGAAAAATTGAAATTAATCCAGAAAGTAATATAATTTACAATAATTTGTATATAATTTATGATGTTTTGCAAACATAAATATTTAAGAAACATTTTTTCAAATTAATGAAAAAAAATTGTTGGTTCATGTTTTTTGTATTCTAAATATATTAAAATTAATTTACAAAATTTGTATTTAGTTAATCATATTTTTTACAAATGTTAAAGAAAACTATTCTACGATTTGTGATAAGTAACTAAAAATTTGTGGTTCTTTATCTGTAAATTATAATAAATTTACTAATTAATGTATTAATTTGATAAAATTCATTTTTTTGTTACTTTTACAAGTTTTGATTCAAAGTAAAGTGGCAGAAAGACCTAAAATCTGTAGTCCTTTGTCAGTAGCTTTATATTTTCTTTATATTTCCTTATTATTATTACATTAAGTTTTTTTTGTAGTTGCAATAAATGTTGTTATTATTATTTGTGTATAACAAACATGCATTTAGTAGAAATGTGAAAAGAGAAGCAAAGGTCGAAATATATGTAAAATAAGGAAAGGAAACAATGTGATATGTTCACTTTTTGCCATAGAAATTAAAATTCGAAGCAGCGGAAAGGAGGATGAGTCACAACGGAAGAGACTTTTTCTGCTACACGACATTCTCAAAAGCAATTATGAAAGTGCTGTTCACTGCGTAATCATATGATTCCTATGTTCCAGCTCTTCACACATTTCTATACACCAACAAAATTGAACAAAAAAAACGCTTTTTTTAAATTGAAATTGAAAATAAATACATCTATTTGTGTATAAACAAATTAATTACAAGAAAATTTAAAACCAAGTAAATGTCTATTCGCAATTATCGTGTTTACTTCGATTTGCGTTGCGACTTTCAATGATTGTTGTTTGAAAAGTTTTTGTTTACAACAAGGCATACAATTATTTTGCGGAAAACGTGTTTCGGTTCACACAATAATCAACACACGGAGGATACCTGCAACGGACACTTGAATTACAAAAATGTATTATTCTGCACGCATACATCATGCAAAAGAGAAAAAAATATGTGCAATTAACGCAAATCGAATCGAAACGAAAAACCAGTTTTCATTGTTGCATATTTCATAGTAACCGAGCGAAAATTGAGTAAGCAGAAATCAGGTTTTAAATATTGATCGAAACCATTTGAAACGTGAAACGCGTTGAATTATTTATCTGAAAGCCTCTTAACTTATCGAAGATCAAATGTTGCTTCAAAAATCAAATACAATTGGTTTCAAACATATTGTTTTTATAACAAATACAGAAATATTCTCATATTTTAGACAATTGTGATGCTCACTGTTACATGCAAATGGGCTACGTAAAACACAAGTTAAATTATTTATCCGAAAGTCTATTAACAAATTGAAGATTAAATGTTGCTTCAAAAATCAACTACAATTGGTTTAAAACATATTGTTTTTATAAAAAATACAGAAATATTTTCATATTTTAGACAATTGTGATGCTCACTGTTATATGCAAATGGTCTACGTAAAACACAAGTTAAATTATTTATCCGAAAGCCTGTTAACAAATTGAAGATCTAATGTTGCTCCTAAAATGACTACAATTGGTTTCAAATATGTAATTTTTATAAGAAATACAGAAATATTTTCATATTTTAGACAATTGTGATGCTCACTGTTACACGCAAATGGACTACGCAGAACACAACTTAAATTATTTATCCGAAAGCCTGTTAACACATTGAAGATCAAATGTTGCTTCAAAAATCAACTACAATTGGTTTCAAACATGTTGTTTTTATAACAATTACAGAAATATTCTCATATTTTAGACAATTGTGTTGCTCACTGTTACATGCAAATGGACTACGTAAAACACAAGTTAAATTATTTATCCGAAAGTCTGTTAACAAATTGAAGATCAAATGTTGCTTCAAAATCAACTAAAATTGCTTTCAAACATATTGTTTTTATAACAAATACAGAAATATTCTCATATTTTAGACAATTGTGATGCTCACTGTTACATGCAAATGGACTACGCAAAACAAAAGTTAAGTTATTTATCCGAAAGTCTGTTAACAAATTGAAGATCAAATGTTGCTTCAAAAATCAACTACAATTGGTTTCAAACTTATTGTTTTTATAACAAATACAGAAATATTTTCATATTTTAGATAATTGTAATGCTCACTGTTACATGCAAATGGACTACGCAAAACACAAGTTAAAGAAAGCTTGATAACAAATTGAAGATTAAATGTTGCTTCTAATATCAAATACAAATAGTTTCAAAGAAAATTATATAATTTGTTGATCTAAAATTTATTTATTTTTTATAAGATAAACTGAAATATGTTCACACGTAATTTGGCTTATGCAATTGTGGAACAATGGTCACTGTTACATGCAAATGGACTGGCAGATAGGATGGGTTTCGAGTGCCAATAAAAACGTTTCAGGATAAACTCCGTTTCACTCGTTCTATTTTTTTTGTGTGTGTTTTGTAAGCTCACACAATAAATCGTGTAATCTACGTACGCGCACGAAGGACGACTTATTCCGTCTGAAAAATATATATATAAATAAATATAGAATAATATAAGTGTATTACCTTTAAAATTTACAACAAAACTTTACACTTAGCATTGACTGAAGCAAATATGACGTAATCGTTTATGTGCATTGGTTAGAGCCTTGGGTTTAGGTTTTTTTTTTGTTTGTGCAAATCGTTGTTTTTTTTGTCATCTTCGCTAATTCTATTCGAACTAAATATTCATATTGGAACATATCGAATTTTGGTAGAATTATTCATGCGATTTTGGTCATGAACGTGAAGACATTTAATGATTGAAAACAATCAATTTAACGATAATTGAATGTTTATTGAGATTTTTGCATGATTTATGTATAAAATGTAACACTAATTGTTAATTGTTTATAGAATCATTATTATCTTTGAAATTTGGATCTTTAGTAAAAAAAAACTACTTGTATACAACTACACCCATACCTCGCTATACGGCCGTCCTTATACGGCATTTCGCTATAACAACCCTCTTCAATTAAGGCACGTTTTGGATTTACGGCCTAAAATGTTTCGCTATAACGGCAAAACAAACTTGTATTCCATGTTGATATGTTGCCAATCTTGCGCAAGCGCAATAATTGATTCTTTATACGGCTTTTCGCTTTGCGGCTAAGTTTCCTAGTCCGTAGATTGATTTATATAAACTGATTAACTAATTTTTATTTATAATTATAGGCGATTTTCATGATTTAAGTAAAAAAATCTACTTATTATATAAAATGCAACATTAATTGTTATTAATTTGAAGGATAATTCAGAACGTATTTATCCATATTGAATCACATTTGTGATGTTTTGTTGTCTAGCATCATTTATATAAACTGATTAATTGCGTTTTATCATATATTTTTCACGTTCTACGCAAACATTTTACTGATTGTAAAAAAAAACGCAGCTCATTTTTCGCATTAAGTTTATTTACACCAATTGCACTCGTGCTGCTGTCGTTTTATTTTCGGAGAAGCGTGGGGTTCCACGGAAAAGCATCCGGCAAACGGAATAGCGAATTGTAAACAGGTCGTGGAAATTGTAGTAACCTTTCGTATCGAATTGTGAATTGGAAAAGTGCGTTTTTCCTGTCCACGGGTTTTCCCTCCGTGTACACAGTTCCATTTCATATTTATTTTCACGCATGAGAGCATTGCTTCGGTTATTTGCCAATCATCTCAGATTTTTGCATAGAATCCGATTAGTATTTGAAGTCTGAGAATTCGGAGTTCAAACGGCCCCAACTTAGAGCCCTTTTTAATGCATTCAAAAGAGGCTTCCCCTTTAAAAAGAAATGAGAAAAAAAAACGAACCGTTTTCAAGTTTTGTATGTTTTCTCTTTCTTCATTTGTAATTGTATTTATTGAAACTGTGAACAGACTCAAACTTAAAACATTTTGATTCCTGATTCACTTATAGTACTAACTTATATAAACTAAGTTTAAATTGGAAAAATATTAATTAATTGTAAACAATTAGTTCAAGTAGTGGTAGTAATCAGATATATATATGTATATTGTAGTCTTATAGAAAAAAAACTAAATTTATTATTGAACAAACTATTCTATTAAAGAATAGTACAATTTTGATTCGATCAGTCCTGATTCACTTATAATACGGTTTGGATATTCATCAATAAACTGACTTTGAATTGGGAAAAATATAAATGAATTGTAAACAATTAGTACAAAACTGATTTTATTAGACTAATTTCAAGTAA
This sequence comes from Nicrophorus orbicollis, assembly GCA_018845635.1. NCBI lineage: Eukaryota > Metazoa > Arthropoda > Insecta > Coleoptera > Silphidae > Nicrophorus > Nicrophorus orbicollis. Next base: position 1,306,788 of record JAFMTC010000158.1, read on the forward strand.
TCAGGGTTATTGATGTAATCCGTACTATGGGAGGTATTGCTGTATATATGTATAATGTAGTCCTGTTGAAAAAATATTCTAAAAGAATAGTACAGAAATAATCCAGTTTCAAACAATCCGGGATGTGTATGGAACACGCACTATGCGAGGTATTGTATTCTGTAAATATGTATATCGATTCCTTTAGTCCTGATTTACTTATAGTCCGGTTTAAATATGTATAAACAAACATTTTATAGAGGAAATTACAAATAAATTCTTAATCATTTGTGCACCAAATTATTTTGATAGTCTGGATTTAAACATTGTTTGAAACCGCACTATGCGAGGTATTGCTGTATATATTTATGTACAATCCTAATTAACGTATATTTCGATTTGTATATTAATAAATAATCTACATTTTAATTGAGAATAACAAAATTTAATTTAAAAAAATTAGTGCCCAAAATGATTGTATTAGTCCGGTTTCAAATAGTCCTGAATATTGATGGAACACGCACTATACGAGGTATTGCTGTATATATTTATATTCTATTCATATTTATAAATAATCTAAATTTTAATTGAAAATAACAAAATTTAATTCTAAAAAAATTAGTGCACAAAATGATTGTATTAGTCCGGTTTCAAATAGTCCGGGATATTGATGGAACTCGCACTATACGAGGTATTGCTGTATATATTTATATTCTATTCATAAGTCCTGATTAACGTACGGTCTTACTTAAATAATTACAAATTAATTAAATTTTAATTGATGAAAATACAAATAAATAACAAGATGGTTTATTTGAAACCACACTATGCGAGGTACTGTACTGTTGTACATATTTATGTATTCAATAGTCCAGTTTCAATTGCAGTGCTGTTAGAATTTGTATTTGTATTTTATGAATTATAAAAATTAGTGCATAAAATTAATTTATTAGTCCGATTTCAAACAGTCCGGATATTGACTGAACCCGCACTATGGGAGGTATTGTTGTATATATTGTTTTCATTAATCCTGAATCACTTATAGTCAGCTTTAAATATTTATAAAGAGATTAAATTTTAATTAAGCAAAATGCAAATAAATTCTAAAAGTTAATGTATTACTCTTGTTTCACATAATCCGGAATATTGATGTAACACGCACTATACGAGGATATATTTATCTTAATTAGTCCCGGTTTGAATATTTATAAACAAACACAATTTTAATTGAACAAAAGAAATAAGTTTTAAAAATTTGTTCACAAAATTAATTTATCAGTCGGGTTTCAAACAGTCCGTATATTTATGGAACCCCAACTAAGTGAGGTACTGTTGCATACTGTTTTCATTCCGTTTTGTCGTCTGTCCTTTGTATTCATCGAAGCAGTGGCAGTAACTTTTCCTCTCACCAAACTTTTGTTTTGCTTCTTTTTCCGTTATTATTCTCTTTCTCTTTACGGAGTGATTTAGTAAAAGTTTCATCTCTTTGTTTACTCATTTCCTACTCGTCTTGTTGTTTCTAAATATATATATGTATATGCGCGTTCATTGTTTTCGAATTTCATCTGTTCGAGTCTGGCGACCTCGCATTCGACCTTACTTCCACCAATTCCAGCCAATGGTCATAATCTGAACTCAAAGTCTATTTGCCTTTGTTTTTTGTCATATTTGCAACGATCTTCTTTCGATTGGTGCACGATTCAAAGTAGGTGTTTCCCTTTTTGGCCCAATCGAACCAAAGGTCCAACTCACAAACAAAAGTTACCGTATTTTTCTCTCATGCGCGTTTTGTTTTGTTATCTATTTATTTATTTAGATTGACGGTTGTTGTTTATTTTTAATTCTCCGTCGTTCGTCGGCCATGATTAGTCCACAATAAATGCCGAGCGGTTCTTGTGGGATAGGAGTGGTACAAATCCAGAGGTGGTGGTAGTAACCGAGCAAGCGCACCAAGCTCTCAGCCTGCCTGGACTCATTGTCCTCGCTCCTAACAAAATTCCCGTTCAGTTTTGTGCCAGCTTCCTCCGGGTACGTTTCGGAACGTTCTCAACGTTTTTTTTTCTTTTTTTTCTCTCCTCGAGAACTCAGCCAACAAAAAAATAAGAAGAGTCGAGGGACTAGGTAGAGAAACGTTTATTCTTTTCTTTTGTAGACGAAACGCGCTTAAGTTGTACGCGTCAATTTTATCTTTTGGGAATTGGATACGAACTTTGTGGAAAAGGAGGAGTGCAACTTGTGCATAGAAATAGTGCCCTTCGAGTGCGGGGGTGGAATCCCTCCTAATTGCAAGGACCCCTTGTGTGTGTCGTACAACAGCTGATCAGGTTTTTCCCCTGATAGGAATAATCGAGTGTGCCATCTTGTTCCATCGGAATTTGTGTTTAGTTAACTCGCTGCAAAACTCGGGATCAATCCGGGTCCAGGTTGTGCAAATCCGACGAAAGGATAGAGAAGGTAAGGAAACGTACTTGAGAAATTTATTATGTTGTTATGTACACACGCATTTCGGGCCACATGACGTGGTTGTAATTGGTTCCATTATCGCCAATATGGCGACTCGTCGGAATTTCCAAGGAGCGTTTAGTCATCGGATTTCGGCGTAAAGACGTGGTGGAATTGTTAAGAAGGCTGTGACGAAGAGATCCATCTTGGTGGGAGAGTGTTTTTCGGGAGGACGAAGGACGCTCTCGTCGGGCGTTACGTCCGTCTGCACTTGGCTCGAGCGGAGGCGGCGGGTCGAAAAAAAAGTTCGGGGAACTCACACTTCGTTGACCTTTGCGAGGTCACAGTCCCGCCTCCACGGAGGGTTAAACGCGCCTGCTTTTTTGTTGTTGTTGTTGTTATTGTTTGGTCCTTTGTTGTCCTCCGAGTCCAGGGACCTCTTTGTTTTGGACCTCAAAGTTCAATAGCTTCCACACATTAAGTTTGTTTTTTTGATTTTCTTTAAGACATTTGCGCCCGAGGCTCAAGAGAAGCTATTGCCTGCAATTTAATTCCATGATTAGCATATTACTGGCGCAATTGGCCAAGAAAGAAACAGAATTTATTCCACTTTCGCCTCAAATTCCATAGAAGTGAAAGGACTTCTTTTATCAAACGCGCTTTTGTTTACTACTTCGTTGCCTCAACTGTAATAATAACGGATAAAGAGGCTTTGATTTGTTTGTTTGCTTCCTTCTGGAACTGCAGTTTCGAAAATGTGTTTTGAAATCTAATCAAAAGTTGAGGTTAATGATGATTTATTTCTTTATAACTTCGATAAAACACAAACAAGTATTAACTAGTTTGTTTACCATTGAAATCGCGTCGCCGTAGTATTAATTTCAAAATTGTGCAATGGAATCTTAAGATTCAACAAAAGTTAGATATTTGAAATGTCACAAAATATTACAAGAAACTAAGGTAATAAACTTGGATTTTTTAAATACTTTGTGAAATTTCAAACACCTACGTTATATTGAATCTTCAGACTTTCATGTAAACTTAAAATCGATTCTTATTTCACTTATAATATGAATTCACAATGGAAACTTCTTTGTTTAAGAAGCTTTCATTTACTTTGTTAAAAATATTCAACTTTAATTATGTGCATCCTATTGAATCTTAAGAAATGGACCGACCATTAAATGTTAGAAGCCTAAATTGAAGATATTTCTTTGTTTAAAAAGCATTCATTGTTTCTTAAGAATATTATGTGAAACTTTAATTCTGTATTTTTTAATGTTAGAAATATTCATTATGTGCTATTACTAAACAAAATCTTCATTTTCTTTAAAACTGCTATGAATAGGATAAAACAAAGTTAATATTACCGGGTACCACCCGGGGAGACTCAGGTCCAATTCCAGGTCACACCAGTCCCAGACAAAAGGGTCTTAAGATCCTAAAACTCCTCCTAGTTTTCAACTAGTTTTCAGTTGGCAACGGTTCCTAAAATAAGAGTCTGCACGATGGTCGATTTTTTGAACGTCCGAATGGACAGATGGTAAACGTCGTGGCAATTTGAAACACACACAAAAAATATAAAGTTTTTTCAATTTAGAAATAAGTAAATTTAATTTTCGGAGATTCGTTTAAATGAAAGAAATTAAACGTTGACTGTTGTGAATATATTTAAAATGTATGTTGTTTATTTCGGAGTTCGGTGATCGGAATAATCGTTTTTAAATTTACACAAGTTGCAGCTCTTGTTTTTACCTGTCCGGTTCAATAAACTATCATCGCTTTATATCGACCTTCATTGTTCGTGGACAAAGTTTATTTTCATTCTCGTCGAATACCACACACAAAACGCGAAACTGTTGATGCAATACCGACGAAATTATGATTCATCCTTCGTAATAGTAATAATATCTAATCAGAAAAAGAAATGGTGTTCCCAGATAGTAATCACGGTTGTTTCAGAAGAAGGGAATGAGCGGGGTTCGACGAATCGTGTTTGTTATTCATCGTATTTCTCTGAAATTCCGCACTTTGTTTTTCGTCTGATACTGACGATCGTTGTTGTTGTTTCATTTAATTTTTTATCCGCATTTGTAAACATCGATTAGAAGACGTTTGTTGTGCGTAGTTCAAGGAAATGCAGTTTCGGACGCTGGGGAGAAAGAAAGAGGCTGTAAAAATAATTCCACTTTCCTTGGAAGCAGAAGAGTAAATTGATTCTAAGCTCCGAGCGGACACAAAGAATGAGAAGAAGAAGAAGATGCCGGAGAGCACCTGTCATTATGGTATAGCCTGCTTCCTATTATGTGAACGCACCTGGCCTTCCTCCTTTTATTACACTCTACGGCCTTTGAAGACGTAGGACAAGGGAGAAGAGCGGAAAAGAAAACATGTGGAAAAGTGCATTGGTATTATGCGTGCTCCGAAATTGCTGGTGCTTTGTAAGCTGTTGCGCTTTTCGCTCCGCGTTTTGTTATTGTTGCGGCAGCGTGCGAATGACGCGCGTGTCGTAAACTGTTTGCACAAACTGTTGGGCAACTCGCTTCGTCGTGGTCAATTTGGAAAGTGCGCAAATCGATCCGCAATAAATTGGTCGGGAGGGCCGAACCCGATGCTGCTGCTGTCTGCAAGACACAGATACCACAATGTACCACCACCACCACCTCCATCACCAACCCGGTCCGGTCGTAATAATCTGCTGGCCGAGATCTGCTCTCCTCTGCTGCTGTTGCTCCACTTTTGGTCGGCCGCGGAATGCTTCTTTATTGCGTTCAATTTGCCGAAGCCGTGGGCCATCCGCAGAAGAAGAGATGCACGCAGAAAAGAATACCGTTACCCGGGGAACACCCAATTCGCAAGGTATTGTCGGTCGGTCGGTGTTGTTTTCTTGTTTCCTTTCTCTTCTTTTTCTCCTCCGTTTCGTTTCTTTTTCGGTTACATTGTATTTCGTGAGTGCGTGTGCACCGAGGAGGCATGATTGCTCCGACCTTGTGGGGTCAATCCACTCTCCGAGCATCTCCACCACCAACCGTCATCACCGCTGCTCCTCCGATGCAATCATCATCATCTTCATCACGCGCACAGGATGCTCGGCGGATACCGAAAGAAAAACAAACCACGAAACGCATTTAGAAGTCAGGAGCTCCATTCAATGCGCCTTTTTGTGTGCTCGTTTTTCGGGACGGTGGGGGAGGATGGTGGTGGTGGTTCGGTGAAGAAGTCGACGTGCATCGAAACGGCACGCAACTTTATGTACGTCGTTAATGGAGCAGGTTTCCAAGGCTCGGCTCGCGCAACTTTCCAACATTAATTACTATTTTGAAACCATACGTGTATTACAACAACAACAACAACAGCAAGTGCTTATATAAAAAAAAAAGAGGCGCTCAGCGGGATGAGCGTTCTGAAAAGGGAGAAAAGAGCAAAGGCCCATATGTTAAAGAGCTCCACCCACTAATTTATCGAAGGGCCCCGACCGTTTCTTTTAAATTTCAACTCGCCTCCGCTTTTGATTAATGTCTGCATCTGCGAGAATTAAAACTAGTCTTCCCCGACGTTATTACAGAATCAACACTTAATTAATTTTTTGAATTGCTTTTTTTTTCTCAGTATATGTTTCCTTTCGGTTACAAATCATGGCTTCGCGTTAATTAGACTTCCGCCAATTCGAATTCCACCAATTCTTGCGTAAAATCATTTCACTTACGGTTTGTTAAGAAATCCATAACACAATTTACATTTTGGTTTAACCAATATCCAGTAATTACTGTACACAATTTACTCTTGATTTGGTAAATTTTAAAATTTTCTAATTACTTGGCAAATCTTCCATAATTGCTTTACATGTACTACTTTTGATTTGACAAATATTTCATAATTACTAAACACAATTTACTTATGATCTAGTTACTTTTTTCATCATAAACGAAACAAGTGATTCGCCAGACACGTTTACAATCTCCCAATAATAATAATACAAAAACATCTCCGAACAGTCAAGTGTTTAAACGAAATATTATTATTATACATACTTTTGATTTGACAAATATTTCATAATACTAAACACAATTCACATATGATTTGACAAATCTTCCAATTACTAAACACAATTTACTTATGATATGGCTAATCTTCAGTAATTACTTTTGTTTTGATAAATATTCCATATTTTCTATACACACGTTACTTTTGATTAGACAAATCTTTGATGATTACCAAACACAATTCACATTTGATTTGACAAATCTTCCGTAATTACTTTTAATTTGGCAAATATTTCATATTTTCTATATATAATTTACGTTTGGATTGACAAATCTCCCAATTATTAAACAAAATGTACTTAACATTGGGCAAGTCTCATAATTACTTTACACAAGTTACTTTTGATTTGACTAAATATTCCATAATTACTACAAACATTACTTTTGATTGATCAAATCTCTAATAATTATTAAATACAATTTATTTTTGATTAGGTAAATCTTCCAATTACTTACGATTTGACAAATCTTTCATAATTACTAAAGATAATTCAGCTAAGACAATTCTTCACACACAATATGCTTTTGATTTACTTCCAATTGCTAAACTACAATTACTTATGATTTGACAAATCTAACGTAATTACTATACACAATTTACTTTTGACTTAACAAATCCATAATCACTAAATATATAAATAACAGTCCACCTCCATTAAATTCAGAATTTTATGAATGACGCAACGCACGTTATTATAAGTTTGGTTTCTTTGATTTAATCGCTAAAATGGAAACACGCAGCAACTGTTGCGCCTACTTAATTAGTTCCAATTAAAAACTTTACCAGGATTTGAATGAACCTAATTTAATTCATTATAAAGTTACACATAAAGCGTATTTTTATGAATATTACTACATAAATGTTTCCTGTACATTAATTTAACGGATATAACGGATAATTTTAAGAACATCTAATAATAGAATAGTGACAAAACAGATCAATTATTTCCTGTACTGTATTTTATCATTATCAATGTTCTGTTATTTCTTGATATGTTCTGTTTCTTCTAGAAATACGCTTTAATACCTGTGAAATTATGATATTTAAATTGTTATGCGAGGATGACGAAAATACAGTCTTTGTGAAGTTTTATTGTGCTATACAGATTACGTCCTTGTTCAGAGCGGTTCTTTTTTTTTATTCTGAGGTGAATAAACCATTGGAGATTATCAAAGTGAGCGAGATCCGTGTTTGGGTTAACGTTGGAGGAAGTATAAATGTTTCATGTGTCTCAACTGAAATGCAGCAGCCTTCATTCTTGTCGTCAACCCGTTTCCCGCTGCGTCAGCTGTTAATTGTTCCATTATTGAAGTGCACACAACAACAATAACCATTATATTCCGATGGTCGGACGTCATCGTGTCGCGTTTAATTCCGATTAAACCGAGCCGCAGTGGAAAAAAAGGTACAACAACAACAACAAAACTAAGGTTTATTTGTAAATGAATCTATTGCAATGGTTAAAGTGTTGTGTGTGCGTTAGTAATCTAACGAAAAGCAAATTCGTTAGATATGTGAGACCTCCAAAATGTTTTGGTTGTATCTAGTGTGGCGTGGTATCGTGTACATGTATCGTGCACGTGTAAGCACTTGAACTGTAGCGCTCCGCATTCTGCACTTTGTTCTCTGCAATCATCGCCGATGATTTGAGCGACGTCGACTACGAGGAAAACGTTGTTGTTTCGTGCATGGTGGTTCATCGCATTTGATTTGATAGCAATGGTGATGACTTGCGTCATCCGGTATTGCGAGTTGGCAGCTCCAGCTATGAAGCCCGGGGTTCCTGGTTTCTATTTGGACTCCAAGTGGGAGAGGAGGTCCTCTGCGATGATCGGATTCACATGCACGGAGCACACCGCTTCCGCCCACAGGGTTTCATTTACAACGAAAAGCGTTGCCGCCGCGTGTCCTCGCCACTGCACACTCTATTAATACTATCGATCTGCTATCCTTGAATCGCCTCCTTCTTCTACTCTCTTGCCGTGGGCGAAAGTTCCGCTTCCTGTTCATCATCATCATCGGCCGATCCTCTATTTTCGACTCGCTTCACTTTGTCTTTGTCGTTTCAACTTCTTTTTTCCTCTCTCTCTCTCTCCGAACATCAGCTTCGTGGTGGTGGGCAGCTGTGGGGATCCAAACGAATCTGGGTCAAACGAACCTCTTGTTTATTTTCATATATATGTGTCTGTTACAAGCTGCTGCCTCTTCCACGGCCCAAAATAATCTTCACACATTCGTACACAACTTGATGCAACTCGAACGTTACATCAAATAGCTCCCTTTATACATCATAACTTACAGATTTAACTGCTTAACATGCATTGGCATTCCATCATTTATATAACATGATATTTTCTGTTTACTTTACTATAATATGAAATTTTAAATGATGATCTAGTTAGTAATCTTTACAAGGCAATAATTTTGCCTTGTCACAATAATTGATTTCAACATTTGTTGCAACAGACACAAACCTAAAACAAAAGGTTACAAAGGGTTATTTCGCCCTCAACATTATATTTTCCTTGTTTACTTTAATTATTTTGAAATTTAGAATCATGATCTATTTTTTTTGTTAATTGGAAGGTTTTCTTTGGGAAATCATGACTTTTTTCTCTTCCGTTATGTCATTATTCTGCCAGACTTTGGCAAAATGCAAATAATTACATAATGGTTATACCCTCGTTATACGGCATTTCTCATTAACGGCCCTTTTCAATTAATTCATTTAAGACATGTTTTCGATTTACGGCCTAAAATGTTTCGCTATAACGGCAAAACAAACTTGTATTCCATGTTGATATATCTACATGTTGCCAATCTTGTGCACAATACAATAATTTATTTCAACATAATATTTTTCACTCTTTTTGAAATTTGGAATCATGTTCTAGTTACTTTTTTTCATCACAAACTAAACAAGTGATTCCACCGCACACGTTTATAATCTCCAATAATACAAAAAGGCAAGTGTTTACGTCAATAAACCAAATGTTTTGAGAAGTCAAGTGGTTGTAAATAAGTAGCGAAAACGGTTGCGTATTTACTTTCTTCGCTCAATATTTCGGTTTCCGTTTACATAAACTTTATCATTGTTGTTGCCCTTAACTTTTTTTTGATTTAACTAAATCTGTACATAAACATGTCTGTGGTTATTTCGCACCTAGTAGCATTCAACGCACAAAGCTGTAAACGTTTTTATGTCTAGACGAGACGCGTGTTGCAATATATTGTTTAGTGTACGTAAATAAGCTTATTGTTTCAAATGGCAATATAACTTTGCATGCGTATTTTGCATGTAATATAATGCTTTCGACGATTCCGTAAATATAAGTTATTGTACAAGAACAATGCGTTTGAAAACTTTTTTTTTTAATAAACTTTGTAGCATTGATTCTAATGCTAAAAGTGATATGCACTTTAGGAACTCGTTTGCAGTGAAATTGTTCCATAAGAAGTGACATGCAACATGAAGATTCAAATAAAAACGTTAATTGCTTATTTGCAAAATTTGGAGAAAACAAACTTACGAAACGAAATGTTTTCTATTGAAAGATTTTGACTGATTCTAATGTAACTTTAAAAAAAAAATCAGTGAAATTGTTTCATATTAAATAAGTAGCAAAATTAGGATTGATTACTTATTTGAAAAACAAAAACGAAGGTACTCATAGTAACTGGTTTGCAGTGAAATTGTAAGATTCAGATAAAAGTGTTAATAACTTTGCAAGATGTTAAGTGAATCTAATACGAAAATATGAGTGAAATTATTTGAAAATGAACAGAAAAATGAATATTTAGATTGATTCTTTATTTGTAAGATTTGTAAAAGAAATGAAACAAACAAAAAGGCGTTTCTCGGTTTGACCTAAAAGTAACTAGAATTAGATGTGTACTTTACTTGGATCAATGTGACCTACTAAAAGAACCCGACAAGAAAACAAATTGTTGCGTCACGGACGCAAATTACATTATTTATTCATAAATTAAGATGATTAGTGGCAACCTTTTTCGTTTCGAAGGCGTCGAAATTTTGTTTCCCAAAGTGGACGCTTCAAGGTGCGAGCTTACTCGAAGCTCTTTGTTTGGTGATACGCGAATGGTTTGATGGTTGTAGTCGAAATACGAAATAAACTGTGATGTGTTTACCAATAAGTAGTTTCAAGGTAAGAGTGGACTTCTCTAACGAGAATTGGGTTGGTCTTCATCCAAGGAGGCGACCCACGACCGAAATAGCACCGACCGAAATGACAGCTGTCAATTTTTTCTTGGCGCTCCGATGATTCCTGACTGAGAAATTGATGTACGTATTTTTATCTGTGACTGCCCAGTGTCCACGTGAAACGGAGCCGCTTAGTGGGCACAAGCTATTTGAGTGCTGCATTCAAAATTGTTGAGTACACACACAACACTCTACGATGGGGGGATCTGCTAATAAATAGCAACAGGACTCGAACCTGCTGCCAACTGTCGACCTTCAGGAAGTTCAAATGGACGATATCGATTTTTCGGTTGTGTTTGTTTCTGTATCAGACGGCCTTCGTGACCTGATAACAAACGATTGCAGTGGATGTGCAGCGCACCTCTAATTTGATGATCAATACCAATCAACTAACAATGCTTTTTTCTGCTATGAAAAGTTGACAATATAGCAATGATTATGATTGCATCTGAAAGAAGATCTAACTATGTAAGAAAATGTAGCAATGATTGTGATTGGCTTTTTCTTGTATGTAAACTTTTGTGATTCGCATCCGCACATTACATAATCATGTAAAGCGATCGATAGATGTCAAATTGAAATTAACGTTTGATTGCATACAATGCAGGAGCAATCGTGTGTCGTTAATGGTAATATGTTGCACTGATTTTGACAAGACACCGACCAGCTGACTGATTCACACACACGCCCAGCAATCTAGAGGCACGTGAATTCGTGCTGAGTGTCCCAATGGTTTCGATGGATCTGGGTCGAAATGCAAGTGATGTGTCTCCTCTCCTCCTAACCTGAATTCTACCGATTCGTCTCGCATACGCGATCTGGAAGCAAAAGCCCGTTAGGAGGTCTCTCCAACTTCTTTTCTTTCGTTCTTTCTCTTTTGCTTATTGCAAGAAATTAAAAGTTATTATGCACGACGTTCCGTTGCGAAAATTGATTGGCCGGAGAGAAACAACAAATTTCACTTTGCGGCGGTGAAAGTTCCTCGAAGTCGAAAATAAAGAACAACCCAGAGAGAAAGAGAGAGATGCAATGCCAAAAAAATTGGGCAACGCGATTTGAAGCAATCCGAAGGGGGAAGGAGGCGAAGTCCGGCAAATCGATGAGCTGTTACAAGATTGCAAACTTCGTTTCTTTTGTTGTGTTCTTTTCCGAAATGGATTTTCTCACCAACTTCTTTGTGTGTTTTTTTTGTATATAATTTTTTGCTTCGATTCGTTGGACTTTTGTTAACGGGACAATGGAATGCGGATAACCAGATTTCTGTCTTACTTTGGACAACTGCCCTTTCGGTTCTCTTTTTGTAGGTTACCCATTGGAAATTTAATCCAACATCTGCCGTTCTTGTTCCCCTGCGCGAATGCTCTTAATGAGCTTAATTTCTGACGTTGCGAACCATGTGATAATTAGCAAATAATAGAGTAGAGAAAACTTTGTATTGTAAATAATCTTCTTTAATTTGTGCGCAGTTTTCTCTTAATTCTATTTCACGCCTATAATTTAAACTAGATTTGTTTTGCTTAAGTCTATAACAAACTTTAAAGGAGTTGTTTTTCGTGTAGGAAAACTAGTTTTCTTCATTCCTCAAACTTGTTACTTGGAAATTGATATTTATTGTTGTACATTAGATTTTGTTATAATGTTAAGTAAATTTAAACGTTTTATTAAGCAAATAACTTGTGAGTTATCTATATTTAATTTTATAGTTGCGTTCCTTGTTATGCCTTGGTTTGTTTATTGAAATACTGTTTTCGCCAAGTGACGTGTTGAAGATGTATCATCTTTATGACTATTTTTCACGCTGGGTTAATAAGATGTTAGCGCATTTATATTAATAAACAAGTAGTGTTTGTGACTAACACAGCCTGTTTCGTACTTTCACGAGGTACTTGCTAAGTATCTAGTGGTCGTTAAGGATGTTATTTTTAATTACGGCATCGTCGAAAAACACAGCGCTAAGACTGGTGGGATAATTGCGAGGAGAATAAATGAAATAACGCGTTGATAATGTGCATGTTAAAGCAGTGGATCGACCTTCTGGCCTCTTCTCCACAGACACAATGCAATTTGAACGCTCCTGCGATCTCGTACGTACGGTTATTCTCTACATCTCAGTTCCTCTTCATTGTTGTTGTTGTTGTGCTTCGTGCCAGTATATGAGAATACGAAACGGGACATTTGTGCTGTGCCCTACATACCCGAGATCCTTATTGAACGCGTCTCTCACTTTTCACCGTGAATTATGCAGCAGGATCATCACAGCTTCCCGATTGTGGGTCACTACGAAACGTAGCACACATTAGCTTCGGTTATTTAAGAGGCTTTGCCTTACGTCCTATTAAGCCGGAAGCAGGTTTCCGGAAACGTTGCGCGCGATTTTCCGCATCCTGCCACGCCTTTCCTCTCGCATCCTACGAAAGATGCACGGAAATAGTGGTCAATCCTTGATGCAATTAAGATGCAGCAGCGTTTTTCTTCCTCTTCTCCGGGGTGCTGTTTCGCAGAATGCGCGTTTTTATTTATAAACCTAGGCGCGACTGCGCGATGGCTTTCTATGTAAGTGGGACACGCCGCGCGTTGCAATCGCGTCCCACATTTCGCCCAAACAACGTTATATAACGGATTATGTTAATGCCTGGCTATATGTGTGTGTGCGTAGATAAATTGCACGAAGAACGAGTGAGAGCGGCCCCAAGTGACAGTGTCCCACTATTCCGAGTCGAAGATTTTTCCTTTCTTCTTCCACGAAGAAGAAAAACGCCCACGCGTTTCTTCTTCTTTCGCTCTCTTCATCTCGTGCAAGTTTCCAAAAAAAAATGCACTGGTTTTTCAATCACACTTGATAATTGCGGCTTTCACTTTCACGCCGACATATTTTTCGAATAATAATTCTCCCGCATTGGGTGCTCGGCTGAAAAACGGGTTCAACGTCCGTCTACAATACACCTTGACCACCATACGTGTGTTTTTTTAAATTTTATTTTGCTCTCGTTTTTTTGTTTCTGTTGGCGTCAATCCACTTCCTGTTTCAAAGCGTTCTTTTG
>JAFMTC010000158.1:1324216-1341256 GCA_018845635.1 Nicrophorus orbicollis
AAAAAAAAAAATAATAATAAATAATAACAAAAAATTATATATATATATATATTATACATAGAAATTTCAATGAACCTATAATTATATATAAATATATATACATATATATCTATATATATTATATATTGCAACAAGAAAGTAATTGATGAAACGAAGCAAGGAAAAAAAAAAGCAAGATTTTTATGAAGCGTGTTCGGATTAATACAAAATATTATTGGAGTGTGAATTGTTGGGGTGTTTCTTCTCTCTTTGTTTATACTTCTTTCTCTTTCTCTCTCTCACATTATCCCTTAGGCCATTTTTTCTTTTTTCTTTAAATATACATTTTGTTACAACTCTCCATTTATTAATTTTTAATTCAATCGCCGTCGATATTTATATATATATATATATGTGTATATATATATATGTATATTATTGCAGTTATTATTTGATTTTTTTTTTTGGATTCCTCAATACTTTTCGTAATTGAATGTCGGAAGATCTTGTGCCTAGGAGCGGAGGTGACGACGATAGTAGTGGTCGATTAACAATGTATCGGTTATAACTCCTTCTTTGTAACTTAGTTTTTAACGAATTTTTTAGGTACGAAGTCTATATACATATATATTTGAAGCGGTACTACAGTTGAGGTCATTATTGCTAGTTTGTTTTATGTTTCTGCAAAACAACCAAACGAACATCAATCAATCAATCCGGTAATTTGCTATGTGTATATATTATATATATATATATGTATATGAAATCGAGGAAAAAAACAAAAACACAACATGTCTCTTTCTCCTTATTATTTTTTTTTTAGATGGATTTATTATTATTATTAATATTCTTCTACTTATTATTATTATTATTATTTTATTGCGTTTAGGACTTGTAATGATACGATATTTTTTTTGGGGGGCTTTTAGCTAGTACATTATTATTATATTATGTTTTTTTTTTGTTTGGACACACTGCCTACCTCTACAAACCTACCAACCAACCAAAAAAATATACAATAACAAACAAAAAAAATATAAGGGATGATAACAAAATAGAATAAAAAAAAATATGCAAACAAACACAACCGATCTACTACTTTATATCGAAGGGGAAAAAAAAACTCTAATTTTAAATCAATTGATTATTTTTTTGGGGGAGGTGTGAAAAATTTGCAACACACTAATCAATTATATATATATATATGTGTATATATATTGAGAAAAAAAACAACAACAACAACAACCTATATATTATCACTGATAGTTTATATTATTATTATTTTCTTCTGTTTCGTATTTGTACATATTATTATATTATATTGTTTAGTTGGTAACTCGTCTATTCATTTATTTACTTTTTAATTTATTATTGTAAGGATGTTTTTGTTTTTCTTCCTTCCTGTATTTTGAAAACGATTAAAAAAAAGTACGATTAATCTCACCGAGCGAATTTATTGTTTTGTGATCAGTCTTCTTGGTTTTCATCGAATTCCCAAATGGGAAGTACCACCATCTATTGAGAGCGTTTGTAAACTTTCAGAACTTTAGTTATATAAACTAATTAAACTGTTATATACATACATATATTTATATATATATATGAGACTGTTCGATGTTAATGAACGGGAATTAGATTCCATCCAGTCGCAGCTTCGTTGATACAGGGTGACCATCGGAATTTTACTCGATTGTTTGCACCGTAACGTAGACCACCCTGTATTTTCTTTCAAGTATTTTCTTAACGGAGGACATTCAGCTTCACTATAGACCAACACCGAACTCTTCTATTGTTATGTTCCATCAATCAAAGAATCAAGAAGATAGACTTCCAGTGCTTAATATATGCATATTTACAATCGTTTTTTTTTCAGTGTGTATGTAAGAACTATTCGAGTTTATTAATATATTATTATTATTAGTTTAATTTTTCATTTACTAGTTGTGATGTTTTCTTTATTACATTATTTCAGTGCAATATGTATGTATATATATATATACATATATGTGTGTATGTGTATATATATAAAAGAAACACCAGGAACAAGCAACACCTAGGCGCATTCTCGATTGGCAGTTCCGAGCGTTCCATTGCCTCTCGTGTTTATACTTTTGATTTTACTCTTTCTTAAATTTAGTGAAATTCTGTGTTATTTGATTTATAAATAAAAATAAAATTATATTAATTTTAGTATAATTGGTTGCCTAGCATTAATATCCTTACATCACGTCTATTGGCAACATAAGCCAATCATCATTATGTTACAACAATTCCGTTCCTCTGCACATTCAAGTACAATTCAATCTGTTAAAACTATTGATTTATTCATTCAAACACTAATTAATGAACACATAACTAATTAAGAGAGTAATTTTGTTATGCGTAACGAAGAAAAATTATAAATCGCGAAGACAAGATTTTCAAATAGATCATTTTTCTAAGTTTGATAGGACCAAAACGGTGCCAGTAATACTTAAAAATAATATGCATTCAACTTTTTACTGTTACATGGTAACAGAGAAAGGATAAGACATAAAGAAATTGCTTTTACAATTCTTATATTTTTTCAAACAAACTGCGATAATTC
Source organism: Nicrophorus orbicollis (assembly GCA_018845635.1). Classification (NCBI taxonomy): domain Eukaryota; kingdom Metazoa; phylum Arthropoda; class Insecta; order Coleoptera; family Silphidae; genus Nicrophorus; species Nicrophorus orbicollis. Next base: position 1,326,783 of record JAFMTC010000158.1, read on the forward strand.
AAAAAGTTGAAAACTTTTCTCAAGGACTTACTTTAATTGGAATATCATTTTTTGTTTGTGTCACGTGAAATTATAGAGATACACTATGAAACATTAAGCATTTGTTCAAAAAAAAATCTATTCAACCTTAACAATTATTTACAGTTAATTCGTAATAGTTACAAATTTCAAATAAAGTTTGCTGAAAACCCTATTTATATGAGTGTTAATTGATATTTGCGTGTTATGTAAAGTTATTAGATGTTTTTGTTCATTTTTACACATTTGATTTGATTTTCATTAAATTTTACTTTCATTTTATTATCATATACACCCATACCTCGCTTTACGGCCTCGATACGTTCCACGAAACTTGGCCGCAAAGCTAAAGGCCGTATAAGGAATCAATTATTGCGCTTGCGCAAGATTGGCAATATGTAGATATGTCGACATCGAAAACGTTTTTATTGCCGTTATAGCGAAACATTTTAGGCCGTAAATCGAAAACGTGCCTTAATTGAAAAGGGTCGTTATAGCGAAATGTCGTATATAGAGCGGCCATATAGCGAGGTATGGGTGTATTCAAAAAGCTCCTTTATTATCACATATTCATGCAGTAAAACCCATGAAATATTCAATCATTTTCGAGATATTAATACTTTTATTTTGAAACTTTTCAATTTATTTTAAAATGTTCATGAAATCTGTAATTGTTTTCTTCTTTTTGATTGATGAATCCAATTAATTGAGAATGTTTATCAAATTGGATAAGCCGGGAATGAAAGTCAACAATATATAATTTTTTTATTAATATTTTTATTTTATTTTTTTCAACAATTACTAGCGTGCACCGTCATACAAAATACGAGTGTTACGTAACGCTTCGCATACTCACTATCTATAATATATATATATTATGTATAAAAACCATCTGAAATTGTACTAAATAAAAAAATATATTAATAATTAGTATCATTACAATTGCAATAAAATTGTGGCGGTCCGCTGCATCGCGTTGGCTTGGCATTACTGTTTTGTTTGTATAGATTTTTGGTTTCTGTTGTGAATCTGTTTGCATGTGGTTTTCGGTGGTATTAGACAGACAAAACGCGAGAGTGCGGAGTCGCTCGTGGCAAGTGCGAACGATCATCAGTCCTTCTTGTTGGTGAGGTGGATGTACTTAGTGGACTTCTTCCCGGTGGACCAGATGCAGCTGTTGAGCTTCTCGCCGACGGCGTAGAGGGCCAACGAGAGCCCGAGCAGCGAGAGGAAGAAAACGATACGAAGCGGCAGATTCAGCACGTCGAGGATGGGGTAGACCCACATGTTCGTGTAGGCGTGGATCACGTGTATCCACACCAAGTAGACGAGCATGAAGACGGAGAGGATGCTGTATCCAATCTTCTTGGGCGGATACCTCGCCTCCGAGGTGAACATCTCGATCAGGATGAAGAACATGATGTTGGTGTGGACGCACTGGTTAAGCCACCATGGGAAGTATTGGTCTACGACGCGCGGCAGCACCAGCTCCCTGTCCACGAAGTAGATGGCCCAGAAGGTGAGGCCGACGAAGAAGGAAATTGGGAATGCCAAACTTGTTTGCAACTAGAAGAAAGACAAAGTTAAGTAAAGATATAATCAATAATGACGGGATAACTAAGAACAGAACAGCGAACAAGTGGTCTATAGCCGTTGGTCATTTTTATTATGATTATTAATCATTTTCCAGTCCCAGTTCTGTTTTCGCTGTTCAGTCCTAAGTTCTGTATCATCTGGGAACCATAACAAAGATAACTCACGTAATCCTTGAACTTTTGCAGACATCCTTCGTGTCGTTCCGTCTTCTTCTTGCAGCCGAGGATGTCGTTCAAGAAACAAACGCTGAAGAAGAATGCTTGCAGCACCTGCAAAGGAAATCAACGAATTAGAATAGATTAACGCAGATGAACTCGCTATTGTACGCCACTTATGTAACTTCCTGCTGCGTATGAAACGAGTGAACGCTATAATTTTGCCCGTGTAATGTACATGACGTTAATGCGTTTTTTTCTCTTCCAATAACTCAAATTAAACCAATCATTAAAATTATACTAATTATATAACTCTCAGTATACAACAACAACAAATACACATCAAAATATACTTTTTTGGTGAGTGTCTTTATGCAAGGATATTCGAAATGAAAATTGAACTTTCCTCAAGTATTTTACTTAAAAGTTTACTTTAACTTATGAAATGGACCAACTCTTGCTCGGGTCGTTAAGAGTCCCTTCATCACAAAATCTGATGTAAAATGGTGCTGGTTCGAATCCCATAACTGATCGAATATTCCAAATTAAAGGACTAAAAGTTCAGAAAATAGAAGCATGACTTATTCATATTTGTTCAATAAAGTTATTGAAGAACTAAATTCTACATTTTTACTAAATTTTATCGGATAACTTTACCGAAACTACATGTTTAAACGAAATAAACCACAAATCTTTACAATAAACAATATTACATGACGTCTGCATTCCGCAGACACATCCTATTTATACAATTCATGAAATTATCTCGACAGAATTTCGTAACTCAGACGAGATAAGAACGTTCTAATTATAAAAACGATTTGATTGCAATGTATCATCATAACAATTCTATACGTTCTCTGCCGTATTTTTCTTCAACTCGAATAAGAAATGAACCGTATTAAAAGTGAAACAAACAAAAAACAACAACAACAACCTAGATAAGATAGTAACATTTAATGTAAACATTTGCAGTTCAGAAACAACAAATATAAATATTATAGTATGTAAAGTAATCATTTTTATGTTCTGTTTCAGTTTTTGAATTCTCAATTTACAGAGTTTTATTATATCAATTGTATTTTATAATTGGAAAATTGAAGTCAATAACCCTTTGCATTTGAGAGAAATCAATACATTTTGTTTACTACTAACATTTATAACAAGAAGTATACTATAGATATCAACCCCTTTGTATTTCAACGAATGTTTACTGGTGTTTTACTTGACATAAGTCAAGAAGACAGTTGTCAATTTTTCATGAAAAAACAAGCTTACTTTGAGTTGTAATTCATGTGTTAAGAAACACTATTATAGATTGTATAATTGTAGCAGCGTTTCTCAAACTGTACTAATAGAATCAATAGCAACGTTTCACAAATTGTGCAACTATTTTATTCAATACTTAAATGGGTAGAAAATATACTACAAAAATGATTTAAATTTCTCGTTCTGAAGTTAAATATCAATAATTTCATATAATTAATCAAGAAACAATGTTAATTAGTTTAAATTATTCAACAAGTATCAATATCTGGAGGATTATTTATACAATTCTCAACAATATGAATTTTGCAACTAAAGAAATAAAAACATTACTATATATATTTAGTATATTGATCAAAATCTTACTTAATATCAAATTGGTTATACTTAGTACAGGAATGGCTTCAAAAATGGAGAATGAAGGTCAATGAATCAAAATCAGTGCATGTGACCTTCACCACGAGAAAAGACTACTGCCCACCAGTGACTATCAATGGAAAAATTATACCGACAGCTAATAAAGTTAAATATTTGGGTATGCATCTGGATAGAAGATTGACCTGGAATGATCACATCCAAGCAAAAAGAGAACAACTTGAAATCAAGTTCAGGAAGCTGTGCTGGCTACTACGAGAAGACTCACAAATTTCAAAAGAAAACAAGCTGTTGATTTATAAGGTAATCTTAAAACCAGTCTGGACCTATGGAATACAGCTGTGGGGAAGCACTAGCAAATCTAATATAGCTATTATACAAAGATTCCAGTCGAAAAGCCTAAGAAGAATCATAGGAGCTCCATGGTACATTACAAACAGGAGAATACATGAGGATCTTCAAATAGAAACAGTGGAGGAAGCCATTATGAAATATAGTAGCAGATACCAAAATAGGCTAGAAAAACAACTTAGCTATCAATATTCTTGATAATAGCTTAACAACCAACTGATTGAAGCGATGTAATTTACTGGATCTTCCAATAAGATTTAACATTTAAGTAGTATTTAAGGGAAAACCGCCAGTGGGCGCTATCCATTATTCATTTGTCATTTGTCAACCATTTACTGAATGTTTTGTTATAAAATAGATTGTAAATAAAAACACACGTTATACAAAAAAAATGGTTATAATTTAATAAATTTTTTGAAGAATTTTGTTTAATAAAAACAAATCCAACAATCAACAGTGTTTGAATGATTACTAAGTGTATATTTAGAGAGAATCTAACTTAAATTCAATGTATTTCACGTAAAGAGAAGTGAAGGCAGCAGCAGGAAATATCGAGTGTTCTGTGACAACGATGAATGAATTCAAAGTGGAACGTCGCCCGTCGTCATATTTTGACCGGTCGAAACGAATGCAGAATCAATAATACACAAATATGTAATATCTAGTCCGACCCCGGACAGACGGATCCATAAATGCAAATAGGGAGTAAAAAGACAAAAGATTGATTGTCCAATCGCGTTCGTCCGATCCACGAAATGTACATAATTCAAACTGCAATCGATGCTTTCGAAGAGATCATTTTCATGCTGAAGAAACTTGCACACTTTGAATTGCAGCAGCAAAGTGAAGATATAATTGAATTCTGTGGGTTGCATATGCAATTAAGGAGGCACTCCGGGATGGATTAATCGAGTTGATGAAGCGGTAAAACCGTGCGAGATTGGGAGGAGACGAGAGAGTCTCGAAATTGTCTCCATCCTCTCCAGCAAATTCATTCAAGCGATATCTTAATTAAAGTTATACAAATCTCAAACGAGATGGGAATATATTTGTACAAGTAAATAGCTAAAACTAGTTAATTTGTACTGAAACTATGTACAACATTAAGGAAAACAATTAATAAAGTTTTTAATGAAAGTAGAGAGTAATATCTGTTATTGCAATATAGTAGTTTACTAAATATAATTTTTACATTGCAACTTTATTTACTTTTATGACACTAAGCAAGTTCCACTATAATTCAATCTTATTAAACTATAATATATCATGTACAGAAACGGAGAAAACGATAAAAAAATCTACTTTCAATTCCATGTTTTATTTCAACTTTGAGAATGAATTGCAAAAAAACCGCGATAGGAACAAATATCGTGACTTGCTCATTAAAAAACTTGAATATTTAGCTTTAATTAGAGTAGTAACTTATATTTCTGTCACGTATAATTACGGAAAAACACAATAAAACGTAATAAAGCGTTGCAGCAAAAAGATGCACTCAACTTTGATAAAAAATCTACAAATCTCGCAGAAAATCCTATTAAATTGCTTATAATTAAGAGTGTTCATTGATATATCAGGAAAATGATGAAACTTTACTATTTTTGTAATTTTGCATATTGAAGTACATATTATCAACTATTTATATAGCAAAAGTAATTAAATGTATACTAATTATGGAAACTATAACACGTTTTCTTAAAATTACTTCAAAAGTATTAATATTACGTGTTTTTTTTGTAAAGTAAAATGAAAATCTATGAAAATTTACTATTTTTGTAATTTTGCATATTGAAGTACATATTACCAATTATTCATACAGTAGATTACTTTTATAATGTACACTAATTAAGGAAACAATAACTTTTTCTTAAAATGTTTTCAAAAGAATGAATTTTACGCTTTTTTTTTGAAAGTGAAATGAAAAGAGATCAAAATTTACTATTTTATTAATTTTGCATATCAAGTACACCAATATTAACTATTCATAAAAAAGTGTAATGAAATGTATAGTAATTTTGAAGACACGAATAATTATTTTTTTTTTCAAGAAATCAGTTATTTCTTAATTTCTATTCAAATCTCCACCAAATTTGGAAAACGCTTGTAAAAGTATGCTTAATTTACACTTTAACAAGTCTAGTTTAACATTCTTACTAATAAATACATCCAGAATTGCAGTAAAACTGAAATAATGTTATAATATTTATCTTCAAATTAGAGAAATTTACAAAGAAGACAAGAGCGACATCTGTTAAATTCGTTAAGTAAATTAATAATTAATAGATTTACAAAAATGATATAAAAAAAAGTAGTGGACTTTGGAAGAAATAAAATACGAATATTAAATACACATAATAATTGATATTTCCATAGAAACGCATTACACCCGTTACACTCTATACGGCCGCTCTTTATACGGCATTTCGCTATAACGGCCTACTTCAATTAAGGCACGTTTTCGATTTACGGCTTATAATATTTCGCTACATATTGCCAATCTTGCGCAAGCGCAATAATTGATTCGTTATACGGCTTTTCGCTTTGCGGCCAAGTTTCGTGGAACGTATCTAGGCCGTAAAGCGAGGTATTTATTATACGAAATCATGCGTCAAATAATTTATGAATTGATAGAGACATTGGTGCTTTCAAATGATATGTTTAACACCGGTTTTATCAAGAATGCATTGAACAAAAAACACCTGTTCTTTAATTGTTGATTAAGACAGTAATTGACGAATGCATGAAACATGTCCCGGCGATTAAAGCGAAGGTTGGAGTGTGTTTCACTTGCAGCAATTTCCTTGCTGAACGTGAACGTGAATTGTGATGCAAACCTATTACTTGCATAGACAAAAAAGTAAAATTGCAAACGAGAAACGTGAATTTTTCCACGCGCTTCGCGGATGCAACATCACAGCTACCATGATTCATCCATATGCATAGTACAATTGATGACATAACATCGAAGACAGCAATGGAAAACAAAAACAAAACAGAAGAGAGGAAGAGGGGGAGGAAGAAAACAGAACGAAGCGTTTTAATAGGGAAATTCGACTCGGATTACGCAATTCCGATTTGCGGAAAGATCTGATTTCATTGCGACTTTCTAACTTTGCACAGCAATCAATCACGTTGCGAAATTGAAGCTCCGCAAATGATTTGAAGGAGAAAAAAAAGTTAATTTGGTATTGAATTTCTTCGTATTAAATAACATTTTATTCGTTTATTGTGATTCTAATATTCAGCATAAAAAGTTTGTCATTTTGAAATCAGTATTTTTCAACCTTGACACAACATAGTTGTTTGCAGTTAATAACTAATTCATAACATATTTTTTTACACTTAAATGTAACTGTTTTTAAACATTAAACAAATTAAGTTTCAAATTATTATAATTTTCTAATAAATTAGAATTGACGCACTTTACTTAATTGGTGTAAATTAAAATGGTAATTTCATTTGTTACAACAAAAAATAATCATGATTCCATATTTCTAACTACATTGAACAAAATTGTTTCATTTGCACATTGAAATCGCTTCTAAAATATGATCAAAGGTGCTGTTATCAACGAAAACAAAAAGTATTGTTTTTTTTTTGCAAGTCAACATATTTTGTTTACGATAAAGCAAAAATCGTTTGGAACGGAACTTCGACACGTCCAAAGTGAACTAAGTCTATGCAATTCGATTAATAAGCACGATCGACCCTTTGACATTTCAGCTGTGATAAAACGGTTTATCACAGCGTGACCTTCGACGTTGATTACAGCAGTAACCACTGTGTAATTGTTACGTTGGCAAATGGAAAAACAAAGTCTGATATTCGATACAATTCCTAGCAGAGTTCCATCGATCTGTCTCCAATAAGTCCCATTGATTCGTTCCAATAGTTAATTATTCAATAACCGGTATTCTTATAAATACCAAAATCAATGATATCGTTCTCAAATTCGTTAAAGATCAATTTAATTGAAAGTAGTTATTAGTAAAAGTTATAAATGCACAATAAAACAAAATGTGTCAACAGAAACAAATCATTATTAGTGTAACACAAATAATGAGTATTTTGCTAAAACTAAACTTAAACGCCAATTATACAAAATTAATTATTCAACAGTTCTCATTATGAATAATAAATCATTCCACTTCGATACGTACAAACAATAAAACGTACTTGTACTCAATTCAATCACCCAGAAAACTGAAATATTACATTATTATCATTAATTACTGTAATAATTAGATAGATATTCACCATTTTATTTCATAGTTTAATTTGATTAATTCATGATTTCTAAACTTATTTAATCTTAAGACTCTTAACTTCTACAAGAAGCTTTTCTCACAATAAATACGTGTATTTCGTTATGTAATTGATTCAGATTCGAAAACATGTCGCAAATGAAATATTTTACATGTAATTCCTTATAATAATATCAATTTTGTTTGCACACCGCAAATGAAATATCAAAGTCCATCTAATAATTAGCTAATCAATGCCGCCAGTCATCGATAATTGATTTTCTACGATCGATTCGAATGCAACGAACAATCTATTAATTCCATAAACTTGTTTGTTGCAAATCTAAAGCATGATGAATCGATATAAACACAAAACGAAATCTATTACGAACACATCAATATAGTTATAAATTGGTTTAAATTCGAAGTGATTCCTACGATAAACTAGATTATTGTTACGTTTACAAGAAGTTGCTTAATTATTTTAAAAAATGTGTTTGTTTTGTCATATTTTACGATTTAGTCATGTGAATATACAGTAAATCTTATGGCATTACATGTAAATAAACTATTGACTAACAAATACAAAAAATATTCATAAATTATAAAGATCTGTTTACAACTGTTCAATTTTGTCTTTTTCTTATTAACGTCAAAAGCATATACATATGAAATTATAAGTAAATTATGAAAATATGTACAATACTACCTCGATATACGAGTGCCCTAATATACGAGTGTTTTGAGATACGAGCGAGCCATATTTTGCTTTGAGATGAGAGCAAGGTTTGAGATACGAGGAATCGCTGCACACGACACCAACAGTTTCTTTGAGATACAGCAATTGCTTTGAGATACGAGCAATTTGATATACAAGCAAGGTTACAGAACGAATTAAACTCGTATGTTGTGGTACCACTGTATACAGATTTATTATAACTATTCAATATCCGTCCTGAATTAAAGAACGTAAGTCTGTTTAATCACTTGTTTTGTAAATGCAAATAACATAAAATATTGGACTTTGATTTTATTCGATAATAAATCACTTATAATTGTATCTGTGTTCTAATTATAACAAGTTTAATTGAACGAAACTGAATAAAACCATAAAATTTTGTCTTAATCAAAGTGTTGATTTATTTTTAATTATAAACTTATTTTTGTAAGCAAATATTATATATTAATATTATTATATCACATTATTAAAATTCAATGTTTACATTTTAATTGTTTGTTAAGTTAATTAGAAAATTCATTGTGGTAAAAAAAGAAGCATATTTGGGATTTGCTTGATTTCCTCCTTAAAGTGTTTATTTCACGAAAATTTAGAAAGTCTGCTTTTTTTCGTGTAAAAGTTAAACTATTAATTAGATTTCAGTAATTATGGAATTAATCATTGTTAAATGAATTCTATTCAAAAGTTTTGTAGTGGACTGAGATGAATGTAATAGAGAATGAAAAATGTAAAACGTGAATTTGTTGTTCTTTAAAGTGTGAATTTCATGAAAAGTAAGAAATGAGAAAGTTTTTTTTATAAAAATTAAATTGTAAATTAAAATTCATTAATGATGGAATTCATTTTTGTTAAACGAATTTTATGAAAAAGTTAAGGAGTGAGTGCACTAAGTTCTTGGAGAAGAAGGTTATAGATAAATGTTATGGAAAAAGCGTTAAAACAAAAATTTTTTGGTATAAAAAATGAATGAGTAAATCGTTGCTTGATGTTTAATCAATAATGCTTGAAAATGAAAGAATTGTTAAGTTTGTGTGGTTACTATTATACAAAGTATAATAGTAAAAGTATAATGAATCCTATGAGATGAAGGTTTATTTAAAATAACGTTATAGAAAACAATAATTAAAGATTTTTGCTTTTCCTCAAATTTTATTTGATAAAAATGTAAAGGATTAAATAGTTTCTTCTTTTTTTATAAGAAAATTTGTTTGAATTGGGAGATTTTTAAGTTATAATCATTGAAAAAGTTGGTTAAAACAAATCTAATCGTATTAAATCAAGATTAAAACGTTAAAATATTAATTGGAATTGGTTAGGTTTAAGTGAATGATGTACTAATTCTTGTGGTTTTAAGGGAAGGATACAAATTATGGAATATACAATGTAAAGGACTAAATAGTTTCTTCTCTTTTATTAGAAAATATGTTTGAATTGAGAGATTTTTAAGTTATAATCATTGAAAAAGTTGGTTAAAATAAATCAAATCGTATTAAATGAAGATTGGAGTACTAAAACGTTAAAATTTTAATCGGAATTAGTTAGGTTTAAGTGATTGATGTACTAATTCTTGTGGTTTTAAGAGAAGGATACAAATTATGGAATATAAAATGTAAAGGACTAAATAGTTTCTTCTTCTTTTATAAGAAAATATGTTTGAATTGGGAGATTGTTAAGTTATAATCATTGAAAAAGTTGGTTAAAACAAATCTAATCGTATTAAATCAAGATTGGAGCACTAATTCATGTGGTTTCAAGGGAAGGATACAAATTATGGAATATAAAATGTAAAGGACTAAATAGTTTCTTCTATTTTATAAGAAAATATGTTTGAATTGAGAGATTGTTAAGTTATAATCATTGAAAAAGTTGGTTAAAACAAATCTAATCACATTAATTCAAGATTGGAGCACTAAAACGTTAAAATATTAATTGGAATTGGTTTGGTTTAAGTGAATGATGTACTAATTCTTGTGGTTTTAAGGGAAGGTAACAAATTATGGAATATAAAATGTAAAGGACTAAATAGTCTCTTGTCTTTTATAAGAAAATATGTTTGAATTGAGAGATTTTTAAGTTATAATCAGGGAGAAAGTTGATTAAAACTAATCTAATCGTATTAATTCAAGATTGGAGCACTAAAACGTTAAAATATTAATTGGAATTGGTTTGGTTTAAGTGATTGATGTACTAATTCTTGTGGTTTTAAGGGAAGGATACAAATTATGGAATATAAAATGTAAAGGACTAAATAGTTTCTTCTTCTTTTATAAGAAAATATGTTTGAATTGGGAGATTTTTAAGTTATAACCATTGAAAAAGTTGGTTAAAACAAATCTAATCGTATTAAATCAAGATTGGAGCGATAAAACATTGAAATATTAATTGTAATTGGTTAGGTTTAAGTAAATGATGTACTAATTCTTGTGGTTTTAAGGGAAGGATACAAATTATGGATTATAAAATGTAAAAGACTAAATAGTTTCTTCTTCTTTTATAAGAAAATATGTTTGAATTGGGAGATTGGTAAGTTATAATCATTGAAAAAGTTGATTAAAACAAATCTAATCGTATTAAATCACGATTGGAGCACTAAAACGTTAAAATGTTAATTGGAATTGGTTTGGTTTAAGTGAATGATGTACCAATTCTTGTGGTTTTAAGGGAAGCAAACAAATTATGGAATACAAAAACGCACCTCATCCCAATAGGTCAGAAACTTGAGTTTGTTGGTGTTGCCGAATGTTTTTCCCATGGGGTGAACCTCCACAGGGACGTTAACGTAAAACCAGTCATAGTAAGCACTGAACCAGAAGTGGAGGGCGGCAATCAGATGGAAAGCCGGTCGCAGCATTTTCAAAAAAAAAAACACTACTCGCGTTGATTCTGTCAATTGTATCAGAGAGCTACCGGATGGATGGATAACTTAGGTCGTCGAATGTCTCTTCCTTTTGATCACAAACTGTCCAAAAAGGCTTCCTTCCCCTCTTCTTTCCTTTTCTTCTTCTCCTGCTTACTATTATTTCGTGGCAGCGAGGAACGCGATCGGCGACTGCCAAACGAATCCCGACGATTCTCTGGGATTGGTCCGAACCTCACTGTTATTGCTGCGTGATGCGCCGCAAGTCCCAAAAACAGAGCCGCACATCCACATCCAACGCCACCGACGTCCTGCCCCACCGCATTTTATTAATAATCACACATCACGATCAACAACAACTATACACAAATAGATGTACAGCGTCTAATTTGTACAGCAATTGCTAATCGCAGAGCATAAGTAAAGTTTGTTTGTTTTTTGGTAAAAAAAATATATTTGATCTAATATCAAAACTGTATGTAAAAACGCGGATGATGCAAATGTCAGAAAAGCTACGCCGACGCCAAAATTTAGTACGCGACGCTACCGCTGCTATCGTCCTTTCCCTTGGGGGAGGATTTTTCTCTCGTGACGTAATCCCGTTCTTTCCCCCATCGACTATGACCAGTGGTAAATCGGCGAGTGAGTAAACTTCGTGTACAAAGTTGTTTTCGCTTCGCGTTTTCGCTTACTTTTTTTTTCAAATTTAATCGAAGATATTTGAAAATGTCAATGATAATTGCATCCGTAGATAATAGATGTCGATTGTTATTCTTGCCAACCTTAATCCATATAATAACTAAAAAAAATAGATGGAGATTGTTATTCTTACCAACATTAATTTAAATGATAACTAAAAACGTAACTGATTTGCAAAATATTGTAATATCAGTTCATTCTAATTTCATATAAAACTGGTTAATATTGTTTCTTTCTGTTTTGGGGCGTCTAACAATAAATTTTCAAAGGAAAATTTATTTCAAATGCACAAAATAACATGATTTTGTATTTACATAACATAATTTAATCAATTAAAGATTCGTGTTAACAGTAATTCATGTAATTACAAAAAAAAATGTAATTTGGGACGTAAATACGTTAATTCTATAATTAACTTGTTAATATTGTTCTGATTTGAAGTGTAACATACTATTAGTTAATTTTAATTCCTTATTCAACTGGTTAATGTTACTTCATATCGATATTGGAAATCAAATAAGAAGTTTTCAAAGGAAAATGTGTTTAAAATATACAAAATAACATGATTTTGTTATGTAAATGCTTTGATTTAAGCAAATAAACAAATAAATATTTATATAATAATTAACAAAAATATCTAATTTGTAAAATACTATTAGTTAATTCTAATACGCCGCTCTTTATACGGTATTTCGTTATAACGGCACTCTTCAATTAAGGCACGTTTTCGATTTACGGCCTAAAAACTTTTTTCCATGTCGATATATCTACATATTGCTCATGCGCAAGCGCAATAATTTATTCCTTATACGGCTTTTCGCTTTGCGGCCAAGTTTCGTGGAACGTATCTAGGCCGTAAAGCGAGGTATGGGTGTATTATATAAACTATTCTGATTAGAGGTATAAATGATGAAAATCTTTGAAAATGTGTTTGTAAATACAAAGCAAAATGTTTTAGTTATATAAATGTTATGTCATTTAAGTTATTGAAGAAACTAAATATTTAAGTAAAATAATATTAGATTCAAGATTTGGTACGTAAAAAATAACTCGATAATTCGACATTAAACTGAAAAATATTACCTTATTCGGATTTGGGAGAGTATGAAAATGCAATTTTTGTAGATTTATTTTAAAAAAATATGAAAAATTACATTAATTTGTTGTAGAAAAACAACCTAATAAATTATATTGTAATTGTTACAAGTTGTACATTAATAAAAACACAAATATGCACATTTTAAACTTATTTGTAAGTTTTCAATAATATTTAATAATATAAAACATTTTTTGAAATGAAAGAATAATTAATTTATTTCTCAATTAACAATTCAAAGTTATCATTCTTAAATTTTAAAGTTCTATAAAGATATCTAATTGAAGAAACTGTTTTTGTTTAAATTTGATTAAAAAGCCACTCAGAATGTTCCACTATCCTTCACTAAACCTCCGAAGAAGTAAAGAGAACGGTCATCGATGAAGATCCGGATTCGTAAGAATCCAGAGCTTCTGCCTCACGCTCAGATAGCAGAACTACGACTCGTCATCGTGGTTTGTATACATGTCACGTTTGTGATATGTGTTGTGAAGATATACTACAGAAATGATCCCGTGAAGTATGATCTTAATTAAAAAAAAAAAAAAAGTTGGGAGCACTTGCACGGGTATACACCTAAATGTGCAAACGAGCTAATGATACGCCATCTATTGACAGAAACTAACATATATTCACTATAATTCACAATTTAAACGTATAACAAAATGAAAATGTTCAAGTTTAAGAAATACTTCTATTAATAATTAATTGCCATAAAGGAATCGTTACTAATTTGTTATGATGCCATCAGTTTTCTTTTGTGTTTGGCTATGTTAAATGTATGAGTCTTATAGTTCGTATTGTAAACAAACCACCCAAGCCGAATTCCATGGGAACGCTTAATCATCAAATAGTAACAAAGCCCTACTCCCAATCACCCACCCCTTGTTACATAATAATTAACTTCGTAAGTAGATTATGTATTTAGAATTAGTAGAATCAGTAGAATCCCCAACGAATAACTAAGTGTCAGTAAAATCTCCAACGAATAACTGTCAGTAGAATCTCCAACGAATAACTAAGTGTCAATAGAATCTCCAACGAATAACTAAGTCTCAGTAGAATCCCCAACTAATAA
>JAFMTC010000158.1:1341283-1364479 GCA_018845635.1 Nicrophorus orbicollis
TAGAGTCCCCAACGAATAACTAAGTGTCAGTAGAATCCCCAACGAATAACTGTCAGTAGAATCTCCAACGAATAACTAAATGTCAGTAGAATCCACAACGAATAACTTAGTCTCAGTAGAACCTCAAACGAATAACAAGTCTTGGAAACACTTACCTTCTATTGAATAACAAAGTTATTATAAAACCAATTGAATTTACTTAATTCAAACTACTAAGACTCCACAACGACATCACCAGACATTATTCCACGGTGTCCATAATTCCATCCCTGGGACACAACAATCATATGAACAAAGGAAATATACACTAATAATAAACAATTAATGTTCTAGAATTCTGAACATTTGTTTTTCAACCATAGGCAAGTGTAGCTTCAATTGAAATCGGTTATACAACCGACGACGATGTTTACACTTAAATTACCTAAACAACAAACCGGTTTCATTTAATGTCAATTACAACTTACTTCTGATAACGAATACACTGTAAAGTACAATTAGCACACAAGTAATTACATGTCAATTTCTTAATTAAACAATATAAATTAACATATTTCACATACATCAACACTTCTATTATTGTTTTTAATGAAATAAATCTATAAATAAATAATAACAATTTCATTATATTTATTTAATTCAAGGTCCAAATAAAATATTGATTGGATATTGATAAATACTAGTTGTTTCCATAATTCATTATTCAATTGTAATTTAATATTTTCAATATTCCCTTTCTGTTCGCATTCATCAACATTTCCATTAAGTTTCAAGAAATTTCATTCAAGTCTTATTAATGGTTATTGTAGGACGATGTTTATTTTGTATAGAAACGCAAAGTGTATCAAATTCCCTTCTCAAAGCAATCAAATATTTACCTTGCTTCAAATTACATGCATTAACAAATTGAATGTTGTTTTGCAGGATCAAATGAATATATGAAAAGTAAAATGATAATAGAAACGATAAATTTAAAGTGCATGAAAGAATATTAATAAGAAATTAATAAGAATATTACAATGATTCTTATTTCAAAACAACTAATTAATATTTTCAGTATTATTCTTTTTTTCATTCAGTACTATTATACTGCGTTTCTCAACCTTTTTGTTGCGCTTCAGTATCATTACACCGCGTTTCTCAACCTTTATGTTGCGCAACCCAATATACTTGTTTCGAGTAGTACAACGAACCAATCCATTTTTTTGACGTTTTAACGTCAATTTTGAATTCATTAACACGTTGCAGACGAGGATTCGCCACATTCTAACAAAGTTTGTTAAAATTGTCTGTACACGGTTAAATATTTGTTAAAAGCACAAATTAACTTCAATATAATTACATATAAGTCTAAATTTCATTATATAATTACTGAAAAACAAACTAAGTGTGTTTTAGTGTTCATTTTTAAATTTAATTAAGTAAAATAATATGAATTGTCAAACACTTATAAATACGAGTTTTGTTCGTTTTTGTACAATTGTTTAATATAATCTTGCAATAATCTGCACTTGGTTCTACTATCGTGTATTCGATAATATTTCGATGCCGAATTAGACAGTTGCATAATAGGGATAGATAAATGATACTAGATTAGATACTAGTCTTACATTGTACTCTTTTTCAGTATTTTGGAATACCCGTATATCTAAGTATTAATACAACCTTGAGAGTGCTATTAAGAAAATGTGGTCGTTGTGGTCTCTTTCAGGGCATTTTTCAGTGCTTCTGGACTAAACCCATTCATTCATAATAAAAACAGTTTTCAAAGGATTAGAGTCAATGTTTATTTAATAATAAATAACTGTTACAAACGGCTATTGACCATCCAATAAAATCAAATAACTTTTTAAACAATTCTCAAAGAGATTTACACAATTAATTTATGTATTTCATCATTTAGAAATAAAAAAGGTTTATGTTAGTCAAGGATATAAAAATAAATATAAAACGTCGTTTTCAATTGCATACAAGTAAGAAATAATTGTGACTAATTATATAGTAGTTGAAAGTGATAGAAATAAACGATGGACTAAAAACAACATTGATTTTCTTTTATGTGCATGCTTAATTGCTATAATTTAAAGGTAAATACTCCTAAATCAAAGAGTATACGCTTATATAGATATAACTTATTAGATAAACTTAAAGTTTTGTTGACTGTAAATGTAATGAAACTTTTGTTTTACTTTCATCAACTAATTCATTAATTATTTCCATCATTTATGGTGTCAAATAGGAAGTAACAATCATTATGTTTTGTAATGTTTACTCTTGATGTAGGCAACCCGATTTGCTGTCAGTACAGTTATTACATTATTTGGACGCAATAATTCCATAACATTCTGCAATCGAAACTGAATTGTCAGATTGTCATCTTAGTACTGGGTTTTAAGATGCGTTCAAAACTCGCTCGAAGCTGTGGAAAACACGTTGGAACGAAGTTAATGAATTAAAATTGTTGTAATGAGCGAATGTGGAGCATTCGCGAAACCGAGATCGATCCGGCTGTTTTTTGGTCAAGGTTATGAAAGTGAAACAAAAACAAGGAGGCATTCACTCACCAAATTCCAGACGGTCAAGTACTTGAGCTTGCCCCGCGCAAAGTCGATGTCGGGTTTGGTCATCAGATGCCTGAGATCCACGTAGGTGTAGTCGTACCAAAAACTGAAGGCGTCGTGAGCGAACGCTGCCAGATGGAACAGACTTCTCAACGACATCATCTTACTTGCAATTCTCTCACTGCTTTTTGTTTTAGAAGAAAGTAATTACTAAACTTTTCGAAAGCAAATCTCCAACTACCTGTGACGGTTGCAACAATAACAAACAAACAAAAGTGTAAAATAAAGGCAAGATAAGATCACACATGCGCACTCTAATGATTCCAATTAGATTGAAGCGTGAATTGCGGAGAGGCTACTAATAAAGAATGATCGTGTTGAAACTAGGAAACGGCTGCTGCGCTTTTCCAAAACTGGCTGAGAGAGCTTTTCCACGGCGACTGGCGCATCTAATGAACCGAATTTGTGGGTCGACGGACTGCGATGGAACTAAGAGAGGAGCCCCACGTGTGCGCAACAAAAGGATGTTCCGTCGTGCGGCGTGGCGTTTCTGACGACGTCCTTTTCGTCCATCGCAATTGAGACCACAATAGCCACTGAATAGGATAATTGACGATGCCAACGCCTGAGCCTCTCTTTCTCCTTCTGCCAAGTGTGAATTTGATTTACTTTAAAGGACCCGCTAATTGCTATTCGGGACGCACACCATCCGACAGCAGGAGATCACCATAGGAACGGACACCGTTCGACCTCGATGGACACTTCTCAACTCAACTGGAAGTCAACAAAAATAAACAATCTTCAGAACAACATTCTAAATTTTCGAGGTGTAGACTTTCTGAATTGCTTGTGCAATTGATTTACAATACTTGGAAAAAATGACATTTAAAAAATATTTGGAAAAAATAAGCATTTTCTCAACGTAAAAATTGAAAATTCTTCATAATTTCACTAAATTTGTTAATGTTTTGAATGAATTTAATTGTAACATTAAAAAATTACAATAATAGTAGTAAATTCATCTTATAATTTTCCATGCTTTTTTCTAAATTTGTTGTGAAATTGTGAACATTTTTATATTTTCTCATCATAAAGCAAGTAATCATTAGTGAATCTATTTACAACACTTGAAAATTCTATACGAATCTTCAATGTTCGACAAAATAAGTTATTTACAACAATAGTAGTAAATCCATCCCATGAAATTCTGTTGCTAAATCATGTATTTCTTCATCATAAAACGAGCTATTCAAATAATTTTGAATCAGTTTAAATCGTTAAAATTGTAAGTGTTTACTGAATATAAATTATAAACAACAATCGTTAAATATTAAATTAGCACTTACTTCATAATAATAGTTGGAAATTATTGATTTACGATTCGTTTAGTTTTTCAACACTTTGTATACTGCATACATAAAAATTGATAAAACGTAATTTTGACATTTCTAACTTTGAAGTCAGTTTGACAGATAAAATAAATTTGTGAACATCTAGTTACGACATGATTGATTTTAGAACAATAAAAGTGAATTGAAAGAAACCAAAATCTGAAATAATAACAATTCAAGGAAGCTTGAATCTAAAACATTAAAATTATGATCGTACAACAATCATCAAGTATTGAAATCACATAATAATGCTAGTTAATTAAACGATAATCTAAAAACTAAAAATTAGTAAAAATAGATCAGTGAAAATACAGAATATTACAAAAAACAGATTTATTAAACACGAAAAAAAAACAATAGAAAACTTCATATCTTGTTTTTTCACAGTAATATGGGTGATCAGAGGTCTCTCCAAAAACATGTTTCTGTTTTCAGTTTGTTCCTGTATAGTGTTTTGTACCTGTTCTGTTTGTTCGATGTTCTTTCTTTGGCTGTTCTGATTGGCTAAAACAGATTTATTAAACACGAAAAAAAAAACAATAGAAAACTTCATATTTTGTTTTTTCACTGTAATATGGGTGACCAGAGGTCTCTCCAAAAGCATGTGTCTGTTTTCAGTTTGTTCCTGTATTGTGTTTTGTACCTGTTCTGTTTGTTCGATGTCCTTTATTTGGCTGTTCTGAGTTTTCGAGGAACCTAATCAAGCATCATTTTGCAAAAACTTGTTTCTGTTTTCTGTTTGTTCCTGTATAGTATTTTGTACTTAATCTGTTTGTTCGATATCCTTTATTTGGCTGCTCTGAGTTTTCGAGGAACCTAATTAAGCATAATTTTGCATAAACTTGTTTCAGTTTGTTCCTGTATTGCGTTTTGTACCTGTTCTGTTTGTTCGATGTTCTTTATTTGGCTGTTCTGAGTTTTCGAGGAACCTAATTAAGCATAATTTTGCATAAACTTGTTTCTGTTTATTCCTGTATTGCGTTTTGTACCTATTCTGTTTGTTCGATGTTCTTTATTTGGCTGTTCTGTTCTGAGTATTCGAGGAACCTAATTAAGCATAATTTTTTCATAAATTTGTCACATTTATATACGGAACATACATATATTAAACAATCAATCTTTTGTCTGCATTTACCTACTTTTCATCAAAATTGAAGGATTTAATCCAATTTTTATAAACTCTCTTGGTAATAACAATGATTTATGTGTTTAATTGATAATTAATTACATAATTATGTTTTTTGTGTTTATTATTAGCATACAAGAAGTCAAGTAAAGAAATTCTACTTAATTGATTTTAAAGAAATAAATAAAATCATTGCAGAAACCTTAAAACGGAAATAATAATATTGTAGTTTAAAGAAACGTTAATGTTTCAAACATTAAAAACACTTGTGTTTACTTATTACATAGTATTGTGATTACGAATTAATCACTTAATTTATCAATTAACTGTCATTACTGTTGTGTAACATGTATTGCATAAGCACAATTTATGTTTGTGTTCAAATACTCACTTTTTTCATTAAAAAATAGATGTATTCAATCAGCTTTTTCATAATTTCAATAATTTCACGGTTCGATATGATTTTTATTGATAAAATTAGAGTAATGACACGTTCGACTTTAGAATTATAAATGCAAATTTTAAAATTAATTGCAATGAGAATCAACATTTACTGTCTGTAATTAATTTTGTTATTTAACAATTATTTAAATCAATATTTTGATTATAAATTATGATTATAGAATGTATATAGAATATATTTAGAATGTATATTTGGTATTAATAAAAATGATGTTCGAAAAATAAGAAAATGTAAGTTTGATGAAGAAATTGGTAGAAAATTGTAAAATTTTGATAATTCTATGATAAATAAATCTCTTTAATACATTT
Organism: Nicrophorus orbicollis; assembly: GCA_018845635.1. Lineage (NCBI taxonomy): Eukaryota > Metazoa > Arthropoda > Insecta > Coleoptera > Silphidae > Nicrophorus > Nicrophorus orbicollis. The sequence goes on from JAFMTC010000158.1 coordinate 1,347,133, forward strand.
TGAATAGAATTCTAAACACAAAATTGATAATTTTGGAAAATATTTTGAAAAATCCGTATCCAATCCAAAATTGAAAATTGGAATTTTGAAAATTCAGTACTTAAAATCACTATAATTGAAATTGAAAAAAAGATGATTTCCAATCAAAAATTGAAATGAAAAAATTGGTTATATCGAATTGAAATTCATGAAATATTATTATTTTATTAAATAAATTACGAAAAATCTTGTTTTAGTACACAAAAATAGAAATTTTGGAATAAATTCTTAAAAAAATCTTAGTTCGAAACAAAAATTCAAAACTTTGGAATAATTTGCTAATATCTAATCAAAAATTCAAAGTTTTTGGAATAAATTAAAACAAATCCTAATAATTAAACCAAATTTAAGAACTGAGTACATATTTTATACGGAAAACTATGATAAAAAAATAAGAGAAAGAAAACTCGCACTCATTCACTGCACATCAACCACAGAAGAAAAGCGAATTGGAACGGTTAACCTCGATATTCGCCGGCTGAAACATAACTCCAGATAATGCCGAAGATGATGGCTCTATAAAAATCGTAAAGAAACGAAAAATTCGTCGAGGAGAGAAAAATGCAGCGCATAAAAAAAATGTAAATATCTCGAGTTCTCGGACAGGTGAAGACTGTAAGATGATTTCTTTTTGTTATTATTATTGTTTTCAGGTATGAAATCGTAAATTGCCGGCACTGCAGAACCAAAAGAGAAATCTCAACGAAAAAAAAAACAAACAAACTGGTTCATAGCTGTCCATTCCAAGTCGCACTTTATTATTATTAAACTTTTTAGTATCGACTGAAAAAAAAATGTAATCATCCACCTTTATTACGATATTCTGTTGAAGCACCACAAATTTCAGTTTCGTTTTTATTCACTTTTTCTGCAACATCTGCTTCATCTTCACTACTTAACAATGTAATGTTAAAAATCGCACATTTTATTAACATCTTTTATAAATTATCTTTCTTCATTAGTTTCTTTCAACAAAACCTGATTCAGTTAATGTTGAGATGTTTTTGTTGCTGTTGATTTGCCAATAAACGTGAAAGCAAAATAACAATACATTTCCTTCTTGAAAAGATAATATTTAATTTAGTTATTACTAAGTTGTTAATAACTTATATAAGATGTTAATAAATCAAGTTTATTCTATTGAATCTAAGTAATAGGATATTTAATTCATTAAATTATATAAAAGTCTCTTTAATTAAAGATATGTTTCAAATTAATTTCTATGTTACGTAATTGATTATAACATTTCCTAAAACCAAACGGACAAATACGGAACGAAACAATACGGATTTCCATCCAATTTAGGCGTTACCTAAAGTGCACGTCTCGAGAACGTAGGTTACGTGCCTTGAGCGGAAAGGAAATGAGCGGTTTTCCTCGTATCGGAATTAATAAAAACTTATTGTTAAGCTAATGTCTGTAGACTCGGTGGTGCACGATTATTGTCTACGCCGATGTTCGTATTGAATCTGAAATAAGCCCAGACATAAACGCAATGTTATGCAAAGAATAGCTACAGTATTCCAGATAGCCGATGACACACTTTAAAATGTATCCCATTTATACATATGTACACGCATTGTGAGCAACGGAAAGAAATCGACGACGTTTGAAATTGATTGCGTTTAGTTTCTCCACGTTAATAGAGAGAAGTGAAGAGAGAAAAAATGAATGGAAATAAATCTATTGGAAATCTTCAGTGTTATTTATGGAGGAGACCTCAAATATCATGCGAAACCTACTTCTGTGCACTTTGATGAATGCAGTTTTATGATTAGCGGACGAAGAAGTTGATCGCATGAAATTATGATACTTCGTTATAATATATTGTTACATCAAAAAAAAAATGGTGTGTAGAGAGCGTTGATTGCGAAACATATCGTATGTCAATGTTTTATCGGTTGAATGTATTTGTTTTTCTTCTCGCCTGATATCTAAATTGCGTTTAGCTATTATCAGAATGTTGTATTTACTTGTATATTAATGCATATCCGTAAATGCGTTTTTAAAGGAAAGTGAAGACAATAAGTAATGTTTTTTTTGTATTGAACTTTTCCACTATAATTGATTAAGATGACATAGAGAAATAGTGTATTGGATAACAAAAATGTGGAAGTTTAACGAGTATTTGATTAATATTTATATTTAGTCAATAGAAACAAGAATTAGAGTTAACGTTAAAAAACAAAATACACGAAACTTGGCCGCAAAGTGAAAAGCCGTATAAGGAATCAATTATTAAGCTTGTGCAAGATTGGCAACATGTAGATATATATCCACATGGAAAAAGTTTGTTTGTTATAGCGAAACGTTTTAGGCCGTAAATCGAAAACTTGCCTTAATTGAGGAGGGCCGTTATACCGAAATGCCGTATAAAGAGCGGCCGTACAGCGAGGTATGGGTGTATAGTTAAAAATACTGAAAACAGATGTATTCGTCTAGCAAATACTAAATCTAAAAATTTGTTACGTTTTACTGTCTCTGCTATAGCCATAGTGTCTAAAAATGACCGATTCGTTTTGGCGGCTATTGCCGTCATGTCAAATAATGAACTTCACTTTGACGGCTATAGCCGCAAGTGTCCGACAACGTCAACATAAAATTACTTTGCAGCAAAGGAATAGTCTAAAGATCGAAGGTCTTTCTGCCCAAATATACATAAAATATAATCTTATCTATTAAATTATTAAATTTAAAAAACTTTTCCTTTTAGACAACTTTCCACCATTTACTGACACTTTCCTTTTGATGCAAAGACAAACAAAAGAAAACTGACAGTTTTGTTGTTTACAAGCACAGAAACAAAATCATTAAATGTCAGTTGATCTGTCAAAATAACAAATTAAAAAAAGACAAATTAATTTATTTTCCTAATTAACTATAGTAACTTTAACATATGCACTGTGTTACTATATAAATAACTTTTTAGACAACTTTTCTTTATGTATCGAATTTACACCTTTCTTTTGATGTAAGAACAAACAATATACTAATGGCAGATTTGTTGTTCATAACCATAAAAATAAAATCATTAATTGACAGTTGATCTGTCAAATTCTGTCAAAATAACAAATTAATAATAATAATATTTAACAATAAAAAAATAATTATTTGTTATTTAATTATTGAAATTTTAATAGAAATAAAAAACAATTTTCAACGTTTTTTTTAAACAATTTTCATCTTCAATTTACTAAATGTATATTGAAAATAATGACTCATTTATTGTATATTATAATATGTGGAGTCATTGAATCAGAAATGTAAACAAACTTCTTATTTTATAAATAAATAATCGAAACTAGTTAATGCCAATTTCATTTCTGCAAGCTAAAATAAAACTTGCAAAATGTATACTTATTGCAACAAGTGACTCATTTCCAGAATATTACAATGCAGTAAGTCGTTGAACCAAAAATCGAAGAAATTGGTATTCTTTTATTTTATTATGCAAATCAACGCCTTTGTTATTTAACAATAAATAATTGCAACACGTTTGTATAAATCGTTTTTTTAACTTATTATTAAGTAATTAAGAGAAAATATAGAATTGATTTTTTAGAGATTTTTAAAAACTAACTTAGTTTCTCAAAATTTATTGTGTGCTAATAACAAGCAGTAACAAGTTTCGTATGGAACCTTAGTAATTAACGAAATTGCTTTCAATATATCGAAGTGCTAAAAACTTAAATATAGTTTGATTTTTTTCATTAGACTTTCAGAAATAAGATGTTACAAGTGTAAATACTATTAGAATTATCCATTAAACGAATTATGGTAAACCAAAGAAAATCAATGGAATTATACTACTTGACGCACTCTCAACACTAATATTTGAGTGTTTAGATAATATTTTTAATTACCTTTTTATAATATATAAATAAATTTATTATTATTACAAAATTTATAGTATTCATAGTTTTTCCGACCAAAATCTAATGTAAATTATACAAAAATATCAGTTTTGAATATTATTTGGTTTTTAGTTAAATTAAAATGAGTATGCAATTTAGTGATAATAACCATAGAAACTTAATTGAAATGATTAAATGTCACTTGACTTGTCAAATGTTGTCACTGTGAAGTTGTAAGCTAAAATTGGTTTATGGAAATACTCGATACATCGATTATGGAAAAGGGATCAATTATGAATGTAAGGAAAGGGCTTATTAATAGTATCACCACTAAAAATGTGTTGAGTGAAGCAGAGACACGTCCAATAGAAGCGAAGTAGCGTCAGCAGTAATTAGAGTTGCGTATGATGGATCGAGAAAAGCGTAATTGAAGGTATTAACATGTTAGTTTCCATTTTTCCACCTCGATTCTCAACTCTTTGGAAACTGATAAAAGCAAAGCAAAAACTGGATTCGGTTCGTATTACGAAATAATGATATGTAGTATGTAGAATCAGACAGCCTTGAGGGAGCGAATCAATACCGTGTGATTCCAGTGAAATGACGAATCCGCGTACAATTTTTAATCTTTCACTCCAAACGAAACCCGAAAAATCTGGACCGATCATTGGTAGTGCGATAGCGAAACGTTCAGATTGATTCGGTTTGATTGTGAAAAGTGTTTCAAAGTCGAATTGCAGGTGTACCACTGTCGTCGCCTCCTTGTTTGTTGTTGTGGTGATTTGTTGTTGGTTACTGTTTCCGTTACTCTTCTTTTTTTTTCTACGTTGTTGTTCATCGGCTTCTTCAATTTCTTTTCGTTAGTTGATATGAGAAGTACCGTAAGTGAGCCCGGTGCGTGTAAAAACCGCAAGTGACCAATGGAGGAAACCTTGTAACCAGGTACATGGACTGAGCCTCCCACCACCAGCAGCAGCTCGAATCCTGTGGTGTGGGCTCCCCACAAGTGTACAACTGGTATGGAAGTGACTCATGTAGACTGGCTGCATTGGTTCGACGAGCGAGTACCATGTATGGTCGTCCTGTGTGAAAACGCGATCGTGACCCATCCGTGCAGTCACTGGTGAGGATTATCGGGAAAATAACATTGTTATCAAAGAATCGGTGGTGGTGGTGGTGCTTCACCCGAGTGAATGATAAGGGACCCATCGATCGAATACCGACCGCAGCCACGACAGTGTCCATTTCTGCATGCAGTGGTCTTCAGCTCTTCGCCGTCCGAAGCAAACCCGTTCAGCACTTAAGTCGACTTAAATCAGGTGAGTCGCCATTCATTGGGAAGAAGCTAATCTATCGGACGGGCCTCAGCATTCAATTGCGCGCTTATGCAAATCGGGAAAAAAAAACAGCGATAAAGTAATGGGACGACGAAGCAGCAAACCATCAGATTACGTAACTCGTTATTGTTTGTTGAAATTGTTGTGTTATTTTTCGCTTCGGGCGAGGCGAATCGACGGACGGAAAGAGCGCCGCTAATGAGAGTTAACTCGAAAATACGGTAAACTATCCGAAATGCTGGCTTTCTCCGGCTGCTGGTGATCAAATCGTTGCGCAATCGCCTTTTGTTTTGTCAATAGATAGTTGCAACGCGCCGCACCGAAACGAACTTTAAGCTGAAATACAATAGGTAAACTTCGGTAACTACCATATGCTCAGAATCACGAAGTTTCGGACAGGTCCGAACGGGTACTAATGACTCACCTGAAGAATATCAAGTTGGTAGAAGTCATCGAACCAAAATTTCGCTTAGCAACGTAATTCAGTAAACAAACCATATATATTTTTGCTGATTAGTAAAATAATCGATGCCCTTTGCATTGCAGCGTTTTCAAACAGCCAACATTCACTACTTAGTGAATTCAATAATTTAGTATACTACTATGTATTTTATTGAAATAAAACTTTTTTCTAATCTATTTATAGCTTATATTGTCCCTTTAAACAAAATTAAAACTGTATAGTCTATATAGTATATAGTCTATATACTTACAAGTCTAAATCTACTATGTATTTGAAAACAAACTAAATTATTATTAAGCAAAGTGAATAATAATTTTTAAAAACTTTGTACACTTTATTATTTCTATTATTACTTAATGAAAAAGTCTGTTTTTTTTTATCTCTTTAGTTAACATTTTAAAACTATATAGTTTATATATTTGCAAACAAAACTGAATTATAATTGAAACATAATTTTCCAAACTTATTACACATTGTTTTATATACTTGATTGATTCCGATGTCAAAATTTGAAAAACTGTATAGTTTATGTAGACCGATTTCAAAACAAACGAAATTGGGTAAAATAAAAAATGGTTTTCTAAAACTTTTTTTTTTAATAGTAAATGATCGTAAAATGAAGAGTTCCTCGATTAGTACGGTTTCTAACAATTTGGGATGTAGATTATCCGCACTATGCGAGTTATTTCTGTATATTTGTATATTTGAATAATAATTTCTAAAAACTTAGTACACTTTATTATTTCTATTATTACTTAATGAAAAAGTCTGTTTTTTATCTCTTTAGTTAACATTTTAAAACTATATGGTTTATATATTTGCAAACAAAACTGAATTATAATTGAAACATAATTTCCCCAACTTATTACACATTATTTTATATACTTGATTGATTCCGATGTCAAAATTTGAAAAACTGTATAGTTTATGTAGACCGATTTCAAAACAAACGAAATTGGGTAAAATAAAAAATGGCTTTCTAAAACTTTTTTTTTAATAGTAAATGATCGTAAAGTGACGAGTTCCTCGATTAGTACGGTTTCTAACAATTTGGGATGTAGATTATCCGCACTATGCGAGTTATTTCTGTATATTTGTATCATGTAAACAATTATTCATTAATCGTTATTTTGTTTTGAGAAATGAGTTATCTAGTTTAAATATTGCAGGCTATTATCTGCATTTGTAAATCACCATGGAAACTTAATGGAAAAGCAACAGTCAACTATATTCCCCATCTTTAAGCACTTTAATTTTCGACAAAGTTTAATGAATCTTTTGTAATTAATTTTATCTAATTACAAACTAGCTGTCATATATAATTTTAGATTATAATTTCAAAAAAAAAACAAGAAAAACTAATAATAACAATTATTGCAACAACAATTACAAACAAAATTAACTCAAGGAATAAAGAAAAAGAAAATTTTGTTGTTATAAATGACTATTGACTATTGGTCTTTCTGTCCAAGAAATATTATTACATTAAAATTAGAAAAATATTTCATTCTATTTGGAAATTATATCCTTTCTTATCCAAAACTTGTATCCAAAAAATACATTTACAATAGTTTAAATATACTTATACACATAAAATTGAGTTCGCTACAATTAGATGTGTTCTAATTGGAAATGAGTACTATATTAGATTTTATCCTCTAAACAAGTTGCTTAATATTCGTTAATGATTTAAGAAATATGTTGAAAATTATATTAAGAAATTATACTGTAAATACGTTTCTTAACTTTCAATTATTTATCAAGAGTGTTTAGTTATTTTGTTGTTATAAATGACTATTGACTATTGGTCTTTCTGTCCAAGAAATATGATTACATTGAAATTAGAAAAATATGAGAATTGGTCTTTGAAATTTGTATAAGTAAGCATATTATGTATAAGTTCTGTAAGCTATATTTTATTTGAATAAATAATTATCAATTTTTTAAATGCTTTGAAAATGAACAATTAGTAAGATTCCTTTAAAGTTGTTAAAGATTAGTAACACATAAACAATAGTTGTTTATACAACAATGTAAAAAGTAAAGTACAGAATTACCATGGAGACAGACTGGACGATTATTTGTCTCGTGTTTCTGGGAATCCATTAAAGTAATGAATCGTTAACTGAAGAACTTCGAAGCACGTTAATCCAAATCCAACAGAGACCGTTAATCCACCTCACAGATTGAATTTAAGATATTATTATTAACTAATATGCAAATAGTACATAACTAATTGACTAATATGCAAATAATATACTTCTAAGAAACGTTAATTATTAAAATTTTGATGAAACTGAAATGTTAATTTGATAAATAATTGAATGCTGATAACATAATTGTCAAATGAATTATTTTGTTCATTAATTTTGACGTTTTATTAAGAAAACTAAATATATAACACTTACACTGAAATGTTAAATGTTAGAGATTCAAAGAATCGATTGAATCACATGTTAAAACCTCAAGTGAATGATGATACAAATCCGGTATTGTCTCGAATCTTGAGTCGAGTCTAAGAACAAAACAAAATGCAATGAGTAAATATGTAATTACTTATCGCTAAACTAGTTAGCTTAAGCATATACCAAGAAACGTGCATTGTTTTAGTTCACTTAACTTCATTTATGAATCACTCACTAAACATTAAAAGCATCTTTTGTGTGGAAAATGAGACATCTTCGAATCTACACGTAATTGATTCATATTGTCTAATAAAGTGGTAAATTTAGTTTAATACAATAGTATTAAAGAATAAAGGATCACATTAATCTTAAATTTAAGTAATAAGCCAAAAAAATATTTTTTATAAGTAGATTTATATAGTTTTGAAATGAAATAATTTAATCGAATTGCAAGTTAAAACTAGATTTTTTTTGTAATATGAATAGTTTTAAATCTCTGTACAGACTACAGACCTTGGGATTTTGTTAAATGTGTGAATTTGCTAAGTGTTAAGTAAATCGTTTTCATTCTATTTGGAAATACGCACCTCTTTAAATTATATCCTTTCTTATCCAAAACTTGTATCCAAAAAATACATTTACAATAGATTAAGTATACTTATATACATAAAATTGAGTTCGCTACAATTAGATGTGTTCTAATTGGAAATGAATACTATATCAAATTTTATCCTCTAAACAAGTTGCTTAACATTCGTTAATGATTTAAGAAATATGTTGAAAATTATATTAAGAAATTACACTGTAAATACATGTCTTAACTTACAATTATTCATCAAAAGTGTGTAGTTACATGAAATGTAAATAAATGACATTTATGAATGTTTTTTTTTATAAACTTATAAACAGAAAGTTGAGTTAGTGACTATTAGATGTGTTCTAATTGGAAATGAGTAATATTTCAAATTTTATCCTCTAAACACTTTTGTTAATCAAATAATATAATTTGTTATAAAGTTATTGAAAATTAAGTTAATAATTTATATTTAAAATGTAATAAAAATGATGAATTTTTATGTTGCAAAAGTTTTGAAAGCTTTACCATTGTGTTACGACATTCTGCATGCATGCTAACTCATTACCTCATTCAATAAGTTCGTTGGATGACATGGTTCCTCTATCAACAAATCCATACTATTTTTAGGATGTACCAACCTTCAGACGATGTCTGTCAAAATTTCATGGAAATCTTACATTAAGTTCACACTTTACAGTGGTTTTAGTGACGCTACTTTTGTCATTTTCAAATAAGATATTTGTTATGAAGTTATTGAAAATTAAGTTAATAATTTATATTTAAAATGTAATAAAAATGATGAATTTTTATGTTGCAAAATTTTTGAAAGCTTTACCATTGTGTTACGACATTCTGCATGCATGCAAACTCATTACCTAGAAGAAAAAAACTCATTGTCTCTCTGCAGCAGAAAAGCAGATATTATCCAAATGTGTCACGTTCTGAATCCCCACGTGTAACCATTATTTAGGCACGTAGTAACCAAAAATTGCGTGAAATTAACTAACTGGTCTTTTCTTTTCGAAGAACCTTTGTCATTTGCAATTATTGAGAATCGTAGATTTCGTTAATATCTGGTTGATCTGGAGAGGCTATACGAATACGTGAAACACATCAATCTCGAGTGATCTAAAAGTGGGATTACCTCGAGTCCATTAATGAGTTAATCAGCGAGATGTAACGAGCATGGAAGTATGCAGTGTGGATGCGCGATATAGGCGAGGAGGAAAACTTTCACGAGCGTAATTAGAATACGTTTTCAACTTTCTAAATGGTTGATCCCGGAATATGAGGCTATTTTATTTACACGTTTCACGTACATTTTTCTCTCCTTTCTTTGCAACCGTTTCGCTCCTCTATCCTCGGTCCATGTTTATTTATTTATTCTGAAACAAACCGAAACGGTTATCTAAAAATATACACTCAACTTCCGATATGACGAAAATTGAATAAATTTGATTTAATTTGACTACTAATTAAACTAAAAACTTTTCCATTTTTTTAATAATTTGTGTAAACAGTTTTTCAAGTTACGTAACTAAGAGAGAAAATACCTAAAGAAAAATATGAATCGTTCAAATTTATTTATATTTAATTACTAGTTTTGTTTTTTTAGAATCTGATACGAACAGCATGGACTTTGGACCCTTAATGCGTATTTAAATTTACTTTGAACTCGATACGCTAAACGCCGGGCATAACGTTCTAATTATAGCAGACTCAAGTTCGAAAAAGTCAATCAATATGTTTTCTCTTTAAAAAAACAAGACGATTTCTTCTTGCAGAGGAAAATTTCGTCGTGCCGCAAAAAAAAAGTAAACACGTGGGCCATGAAACAAATTCATTCGAAAGTACCTTGGATTGCGTGTCCGTTCCGAAAAGCTCGAATCTTGCGACAGAGCAACAACGACAACAACGAAAAAAGAAGTGTATTCCGATAATCGAATGCAGCAACTATTGGATCGAAGAATGTTACTCGGCGAAGGACGTAGGCATCATAGGTCAATATCTCATTGTAATTGGATGATCTGATATTTGCTTCACTCGCTACGTTTGCAAATTGCGCCACCCACTTTCAATAATACTCTTGAAAAAAATAAATTGAAAGTTTAAATGACTTGACTTTTCATTAAATTGATAATGACATTACCGCTTTGTCACTTTGACTTTGACGTTTATTTTAAACGAATTGGAAGATATCAACATGTTGCCTAGGTTACTAAAGAGTCACAAAGTATACTTGAAACTAATTTACTATTACTTTTGAGTTTTCAAAACTTGGTATACTGCTTTACCTTGAGTATCAATAGGGATGTGGAAACTGCTTCTCAGTTGAATGTTGAGATCCGGTTCGAAGGACCAATGTTTAGTTTCCAATACTTGTGATAGTTCTTTACCAAGAGTATCAATAAAGTTGCGTAAATTACTTCTCAATTTAATGTTGAGATCCTTTTCGAAGGACCAATGTTGAAATCCGGTTCGAAAGATCAATGTTGATATCTGGTTCAAAAGACAAATGTTGAGCTTCCACATTTTTGTTGATACTCAAGGTAAAGCAATATCACAAGTACTGGAAACTCAACACTTATCGGTAATTACAGTGGTACCTCGAGTTTAATTCGTTCCGTAATATTGCTCGTATGTCAAATTGCTCGTAACTCAAAGCAATGTTTTGTAAATGTACAAAAAGCAAGAAACGCAAACCCAACTTATCAAAAATTCTTCGAAAATGAGGGAAACAAGCACACAAACTGAGGTCTAGTCTGAGGTGGGAGAAACTGTTGGTATGTTGTGTAGTGTGAGATTCCTCGTATCTCAAATCTTGCTCTCATATCAAAGCAAAATATCGCTCGCTCGGCGGCTCGTATCTCAAAACACTCGTATATTAGGGCACTCGTATATCGAGGTATCACTGTATTATATCAAATTAAGAACTTAAGTTGTAATTACAGGTCTTGGGAATACTTTAGATCTGGTTTTGCAGATATTACATTTACGTGTTTCATAGAAAATACAGTTTTGTCTTGTATTTCTGTTTCTTAAAAAAAAATTGTAAACTATCACCTCATTCAATAAGTTCGTATCGATGACTCCTCTATCAACAAATCCATACTATTTTTAGGATGTACCAACCTTCAGACGATGTCTGTCAAAATTTCATGGAAATCTGACTTTAAGTTCACACTTTACAGTGGTTTTAGTGACGCTACTTTTGTGATTTTCAAAACAATGGATTAATGACGGAATTGACTTTGGAGCGTAATTGTGGATCCAGGTTTCATCCATTGTTACATACTGCATGAAAAATCCTTAAAAAAAAACACTAATAATCTTCAACTCGTTGTTTCAGAAATTCAGATTGTTGTTAGAATAGTTCCAAAGGTTATGGAATGTTGCACATTGCAGTACAGATTATAAACTTTCGGCTTATGTTATGTAACATTGAAAGAATATGCAAGAAATATAATCCTCGAAAGTAACGTTAATATTTACGTAATAAACTAATTATAAATACGATTACAACGAAAATAATACGACGAGTTATGTCATTACGTTGCAGTATTGCATTTGCAACGAAAAATACGTGTATTAAATGTAATTTCGATGTTGTTCTATGCATTTTCAATTGGTTGTTTATGCGTTGGCATGGCATAACCATGGTAATGAACTAATTACTTTTAAGTAAACGAAGCGACGAGCGCAAATACACAACCTTTGCGGCAGTGAGCCCATATAATAAACTCATAAAGATTGTTGTTATAAGATCTTTCGAGTTCTGGTAATGACCCAATTACAATTCTTCATATCATAACAACGTTCTTAGTACACATATCGGTATTCCATAGAATACCTAGGCTTAATCTGATATAAACATAAAATGTAGCTTCTGTTGTAACCAATATATAAAACATTGTTTTACGGTTTTGGAGTTTGAAATTTGATTAGTCTGTTTGAACCATCAAATAAAACAATTGAATGTTTATAGGCTATTGTTAAGAATTCGTGTTTTTTTTAAATTATTTCTTCAAATTGCATTTTCGTAACTTATAATAAACTTGTTTAATTACCTGTGGAAATCCATTAAAACAGTTCCAAGCCTTGATTAACTTTATTGTTCTGCTCTGCGTCACCGTGTCGTTGACATTTCCATCTTGGAATTGTTATTATAAAAAAAAGTATCCTTCATATCCTTTTCACGAATGCGAGTAAATATTTTTTTTCTGAAGGAATTATTTTAATTGCTGATTAAGTTGAGTCTTTTTGTTGAAAGCAGCAGCACAAAGCACGCCGTTTATTCGTTTAATATTCAATATTTCATTGCGGAGAGATTAACGAACGGAAACAAATACAGCTCTTTTCTTTTATCGGTGGTTGAGCATAGTGAATAAATACATAAGTCAGTCCATTGTTCGATTCCGAGTGGTGCGTTTCATTTTCTTGGTCGTGTTGGATGGTGTTTGATTTTGTGCATTTTTCTTTGGTTGCAGAATCATGGCGGAATATTTGGAGTACGATTGGAAGGGTGGGTTGATATCGCGTGATACCTTCGCCAGTGAGTTGATGAGGTGTCACAAGGAGGTGGACAAGGAGACGACGATTCAGAGTTTGCGGACTTTGGTGCAGCAGTCTGCGGACATCGAGATGAAGCGGTCCATCCAAGTGGACGATAGGAGTCTTCTGAAGTTTCTGTACGCAAGGAAGTTCGATGTGGATGAGGCTTTCAGCCTGATCCAAAGCTACTTCGGGTACAGGAAGAAGAACCCGGAGATCTTCAAGAACTTCAACACGGATGCGGCTGATATAAGAAAGTCCTTGGAGGACGGTCTTCCCGGGGTGCTCGATTCCAAAGATAGGAAAGGCCGATGCGTTCTGATACTGAACGCGAACAACTGGGACTGCTCGTACACCCTCCTCAGCGTGTATCGTGCCCTCCTGTACACCCTGGAGGTTCTCATCAACGAAACGCAGTACCAAGCGAAGGGCTTCGTCGTGCTCGTGGATTGGACTGAATTCTCCTTCAGGCAAACGACGAATCTGAAGCCGAGCGTCCTGAAGCTGATGATCGAAGGTCTGCAGGACTGCTTCCCCGCGAAATTCAAGGGCATCCACTTCATCGGCCAACCGTGGTACGTGGAGGCGGCTCTCACAGTGATCAAGCCCTTCCTCAAGGACAAAACGAAGGAGAGGATCTACGTGCACGGAAACAACCTGAGCACGCTGCACGAGTACGTGGCCAGGGACATCCTCCCAACGGAAATGGGCGGAGAGCAGGCCGGATACAACCCGGAAGTGTGGCTCAAGACCATACTGAGCGCAGAAAAAGTCGAGGTCATCTAGGGAATCACAAAGGAGGAAGAAGCGCTTAACAAGAAGAATTGAGACGAAAGAAAAAACGGAAGAGATCGTTCTGAAATAAAAACGGTGGGCAGTTCCTACGCGCAAAATTTATAAGCTCGAAATTCCAAAAAATATTAATACTTAAGTTGAAGTTAAAACGTAAAACATAAACAGTCAAGGAGGGAGAAACAAGAAGGTGGAGAAAATCCTGATTCATTCGGATCCTCGTGGAAAGGAAACACGTCCAGAAATAAATTAATAAGCAATGCAGCTCTTTCGTATTCACGAATAAACTCAAATATATAAACAAAGAGTTCATTGTGTTTATTGGTGTTACTCATGACATTACGAACGATCCGACCTATAGGCAATGTCCTACTGAGTGTGCACGACGGGTTGCTCGAAAAATTACATCATATATTTTTTTATACACGTTAAATCACTTTATATTTGTGATGCAAGTAATTAAGTTTTTTTTTAATATATAATTTGTTCTGTTTCGCGTTCGATTCGTTATTATATATTTTTTTTCAGTTTCTTGAGACGCTGAATGTGAAACCTCTCGATATTATTAATTACTTGTAAATTTTTATACTAATTTATTTATACGCGTTATCTCTCTGTAAGTCACTTTGTGTACATTTAGTTGTAAGTTACTTCACTTAGGTTGTACGAGGCGAAAACACGTATGTTGAGATGGAAAAAATGTGCAGAGTCGACGTGAAAACAATAATATGAGACAATAAATTAGACTTTTTTTGAAAAAAATAAATGATTTATTCTTACCCTGATCCATTTCTTCTACGACTTGAATTTACTTAAGTATTCGTTTCATCACTTCTAATTGTCAATAATTTTTGAAGTAGTAGAATCAGTCAAGTGTTGTTTACAAACAAATAGCTTAGTTTATAAAGAAAATTAATATTAATGAAGGAAATAGTATATGAAGAAAACGTAAAATGACAAATAAAATCTGATTTTCCAATTTAAAAAGAACATTTCAAGAAGGGAAAAGCTTTTGTTTAAACAATAATAACAAAAACTCAAAAGACAATTGAAACAAAAAATATGAAGAAAAGGAAATGCTATTGCTTCAAAGGTGCCCTATATAATCCATAGATTTTTCTACGCTTTTTGTTTAAATTTAATTAAAAAGCCACTCAGAATGTTCCACTATCCTTCACTAAACCTCCGAAGAAGTAAAGAGAACGGTCATCGATGAAGATCCGGATTCGTAAGAATCCAGAGCTTCTGCCTCACGCTCAGATAGCAGAACTACGACTCGTCATCGTGGTTTGTATACATGTCACGTTTGTGATATGTGTTGTAAAGATATACTACAGTAATGATCCTGTGAAGTATGATCTTAACTTCTCAAGTTTTAAATTTATTATCAGCGTCGGGTATGAATCACTTCTAACAGAAGTGATAATAGTAGCGCCATCTTTAATAAAAACGATGCAGTACTGCGGATTGTTGAGATCATGTAATGAGTTTCAGACAATCCGCGCATTTTATTTAATTATTCAACTTTGAGTGTAAATTACAGGGTATTAGCTACAAATATGCAGAATAGTGCATTGGAAGCCTGTTCATGCTTAAGTAGGAAGTTGGAAGTAGAGAAAGTGTTGGAAATAATATAAACTGAATGATGAAATCTTGGTTAATGTAATGCAATTATGGGAAATAGGAATTTAATCATACAGCAAGGATAGAGTGGTAATCAGTAAATCAAATAAATCGAATTGTGTAAGGTATATGCAATTTAGATCAAACGAACAAAGGAAATGTACACTAATAATAGACAATTAATAGTGGTGTTCCAGAGTTCTGAACAATTTCGTAATTTGTTTTTTGATTCATGGATATATGTAGTAAATGATTTAAAGTAGTAAAGCAATTTTAATCTCTAGTAATTGTAATAAATTTATTTAAACGAATATAATATCCAGTTTCAGATACGAATCAAAATATTTATCAAAAGTAATTTATAAAATTCTTCACAAATTAACTGTTTATTTAAGTGTTTGAGTTCTCTTCAATTAGTTTTCTCCTTACATTTTCTTTAGTATTAAAATATAATTCAGTTTGACTTGTCGAAGTTGAAGCAGATGTAAAAATCTTTAATAACTTTTAAGATTTTCAACACATTCAAAATTTCTTCTTCTGTTTTATAAAAAAAACAGTTAAGCTAATTGTTCTGACGAAAATTAAATTAAGTAGGATACGTATTTCTTTTAAGTACGTTTTTCCATAAATACGACTACATTCAATTCACAGGAGACAATATAGTTGCATATGTTTAATGTTGTATTACGAAACAAATTAATTAGAACCATGAGGAGCTACGTGAACAACGGGAAGCGGATTTCAATAAGGATGTGATTGATTGTGTAATAGATCATAATACATAAATATCCATGTTTATATTGATTTGTGTGATTGAATATAGAAGTTCTATATATAGACATTTTAACAGAGAGTTATTTAAATAATTTGCATATAGCGAGCTATTTTGTTTCAAAAACATATTACGAATTGTGTAAAACAGTTATTTTCCTATCGTACAATTGATAAAGAATATATAATTAGGTCATACTTATAAATATGCAAAAAAATATTTTTTGAAAAATTCTATTTGTCTAACAATTCTAATCTAACAAATAAAATTTACTAATTTGCTTGATAGGAACTAATTTGCTTGATATACAAACCTTAATGAAATAATCACTAATTCTTAGAGTTTTCGATAATTTTGGTAAATTGGTAAGTAACTGGGCAAATAAAGCAAATAAAAATCTATCATATCTATCAGTGATTTTCAATTTTATTTACTATAAAAAATAGCGTTTTGTTTCTGTTTAGAAAATTCAATATTTAAAAACACAACACTTAATTTTTTCAGTTCTAATTACAAAACACACAACTTTATTCATTTTTCAATTACACTACACTTCAATTTTTTAAATTTACGGTAAATTTAAGGTTTTTGAATTTTACCGTAATTTTTCTTGCGAGATGAGACCTTGCGTTGCGTTTTAGTACATCTCGTTGCGTTGCGAGAAGAGACCTCGCGTTGCGTTTTAGCTTACCTCACGTTCCGTTGCGTGAAGAGACCTCGCATTGCGTTTTGTATGACGAAAATGTTTAATCTTGAAATTTATAGTAAATTTTCAATTTTTGAAATTTATTGTAAATTTTCAATTTTTAAATTTTACCGTAAATTTTCTTGCGAGACGAGAACTCGCGTTGCGTTTTGCATGACGAAAGTGTTTAATTTTTAAAATTTACGGTAAATTTTCAAATTTCGAAATTTACGGAAAATTTTCAATTTT
>JAFMTC010000162.1:9382-49068 GCA_018845635.1 Nicrophorus orbicollis
AGACACTTCTTTTTGAGACAATAATTCAAGTTTCTCAATAAATTACAGGAAAATGGTTATAACTACAATTCTAAAAGTTAGTGCATATTGAATCCGGAACATTTAACTTTAACTGGAGCTTTCAAATATAAAATTAGCATGGTCAGATGTGGAGTTATACAACAAAATGTAGAGACACTTCTTTTTGAGACAATAATTCAAGTTTCTCAACAAATTACAGGAAAATTGTGATAACTATAAATCTAAAAGTTAGTGCATATTGAAGCCCGACCAATTAGCTTTAATTGGAGCTTTCAAATATAAAATTAGCATGTTCGGTTGTAGAGTTATACAACAAAATGTAGAGACACTTCTTTTTGAGACAATAATTCAAGTTTCTCAATAAATTACAGGAAAATCGTGATAACTACAAATCTAAAGGTTAGTGCATATTGAAGCCTGAACATTTAGCTTTAATTTAAGTTTTCACATATAAAACTAGCTTATTATATTGTCGAGTTATACAACAAAATGTAGAGAGACTTCTTTTTGAGACAATAATTCAAGTTTCTCAACAAATTACAGGAAAATGGTGATAACTACAATTCTAAAAGTTAGTGCATATTGAAGCTCGAATATTTAACTTTAACTGGAGCTTTCAAATATAAAATTCGCATGTTCGGTTGTGTAGTTATAGAACAAAATGTAAAGATTCTGATTTTTGAGATAATAATTCAAGTTTCTTAACAAATTACATGAAAATGGTGATAACTACAATTATAAAAGTTAGTGCATATTGAAGCCGGAACATTTAACTTTAACTGGAGCTTTCAAATATGAAATTATCATGTTCGGTTGTAGAGTTAAACAACAAAATGCTTCTTGAGAGAACACATCACATCAAATTACAGTAATTAGTTATAAATCTACAATATTAATGAAACGTAATGCATATATCTCCTGCAGTAAAAACTTGTAAGCTGATGAGGTTTTCTTTTTCGAGAGCGAATGTAAACCGAGAGTGGAAATTTTCCATTTTCCGCGCGAATTTCTTTCGCTCGTCGCTCGGACTCGGGTGTTTAAAGCAATTAGCTTTTGCATAATAAAGGAGGGCAGTAATTTTTGGGAGGGCAGAGATTGTGTTGCTCGTTAGTAGAGGAACGCAAAGTGGTCATAACTCTGCTCGCCTTTTCCACCCCTCCCACCCCCCACATGCGATCTTTTAATAAACTAAAAGCGCATGAAATACTGCCACCCGCCCGAAAAATCCCGCAACTCCTCTTCTCTACGTGCTTTAATTCCGTTGCCTTTGACCTTCCACATCGAAATACACACGTGTCGTGCACGTGCCCCAACTCTTCTCTTTGTTACAAGAAAAATTTACCCTGTTGCAATATTTTTTTGTCTGTACAAACTTTGTAGAAACGTATAGAAATCTATACATTTTTTTTCAAATAATTGCATGAAATAATTTGGTAAATTTCATAAAAATGGTATAAAATTTGTAATATGTAAAATATGATAATACACATTCATAATCTTGATAAACCACAGTTTGGGAATCGCTGATACAAACTAAACACCAACTAGATCAGTTGCAAAAGAACGCTCTTTATTCGATTTCCATCCAATGTGTTTAACCGGTAAAACGCGTTGTTTCATTAGGGATAATAGTTTAAAAGCTGCCCCTGATTTCGCTTAATACCACTAAATTGATAGATGGCCGTTCGGTACAAAACGCAGGGAGGAAAAGAGTGCAACAAACACGGGATGAAAAACCTGTTGAATAATTCAATCAAAGCAAGTTTTTAGTTCTCAACCCCATTCTAATTACGATTTAAATTTTCGGATTCTCACGAGATGGCGTTCCTTGATAAGACGCGAACTTGCTGGTCCCACGTCGGTCGCCATTCCGAACGTTACTAACGAACCTTTCAGGAGGAGAAACGGGGAAGGGTTTTCCAAACGAGGAATTGATATCGCCGCCGTTCAGGAGGCTGCGATTACCATTTTAATCCCGAACATGAAAGACATTAGGAAGGAAGGAGCGGAGCGCAGCCCGGAAAACGATGGATATTAAAAATGAAGATTTCCACGCGCATCGTAATTTTCAATTTAACAATGATTTTTTTCAAGAAAATCACATTTTTTTTCAACATTAATATAGATTTTTAATGATTGAATTCAATTCAAGTTAAGACAGTTACTAGAACAGAATACACCCATACCTCGCTTTACGGCCTAGATACATTCCACGAAAAAAGCCGTATAAGGAATCAATTATTGCGCTTGCGCAAGATTGGCAACATGTAGATATATCGACATGGAAAAAGTTTTGTTTGCCGTTATAGCGAAACATTTTAGGCCGTAAATCGAAAACGTGCCTTAATTGAAGTGGGCCGTTATACTAAATTGTGCTTTACTTAATCAAACTTGACTTTACTGAGAGTAATCTGCAAAGTTTAAGCTTCGCCCGTTCGGAAACGGAATCAGGCAGGTTTCGGTGGAACGAATGAAAAATAAAAAGGGATTACGCATTTCCATTTTCATCCACTTCCAACCGCCACCTCTTTCACGCCCCGACGACGACGCAGAGGGAGGGAAGAAAGAAGTGAAGGAAAAAAAGGAAACTTTAGTGCTTTACTTATTAAAATATTCAAATTGTCCGGGCACTCAGTGCACTGAAAAATTGTCCATTTTCCTTTCTGCGTTTTCCCCCATTTCCCAAAACCCATAGAGAGCGAGAGAGAAAAAGCTGCAGAAGGAAAACAGAAAGAATCGCATTCCGGGAGGGCAATTTTTACTTATTTCCGCGAAACTTTTCCACCTTATTTCACGGTCGAGCGATAAAGCCCTTTTAATCGCATCGCCTTCGAATGTGAGCAAGATTCAATTGCTTTCAAACGGAGAACGAACGAAAAACTATAAGAAAAGCAAAAGTGTTTTCGGCCCCCCCTAAGGCCCACCTAAGGCTTTACGTAATTGATCGGAATTCGTTGGGCCATTAGTGCTGGCACCTGTAGCCACCTGCGTTCGGAACATCGCTCTCAATCACGTTGACCATTAAATTGCGGAAAATTTTTGCTGAAAATACGATTTTTTCGCGTGTTTCGTGTTGGTTTTTCGTGTGCGGATTTGCGGTGTTTTCCAGCGAATTAACATCAACACTGATGTTAATTAATTCAATTTGGAATTATTACATAGTTTTGTTTTAATGATAAAAGCGTTTTCGGTTCGCATATTTAATGCATTCGCAAAAGCAAATAATTACCCCGAATTAATGCTATGAACTCGCATTCATTATCTCCGAAATGCGGGCTCAAACGTTGATCATCAACAGTTTTACGCAGCATTCCATTTGCAGACTTTAGTTTAGATCGTTAAATGACAATATTGGAATGAGATTCGTAAATTTCATTCTTTATTCTTTTAATCTTAAGAAACGACATGTATGAAACGATTCATTGAATGAAGTGCTTGTAACGAAAATCCGCTTCATCTTTCCCCGGGGAAAAAGATACTCCGAAATAATAATTTTCCGTCTGGAGTTGCGTTGTGAAAAATTGCTGAAAAAGTAACTGGGTGGCACCCGCTTATGAAATACTTGTCGTGGGTTTAACGTGCAATTACTTTGTGTAAGTGAATGGGTTTTGCTATATAATAAACCCAGGAGAAACGAGTGCGAAGAAAGGACAACAACTAACTACGAACAAACGAGGAAATCCAAAGAAAATTTTAATCAATGTCTGAGATGATTTAGTGCGATCCTCGGGGAAATTTTTTCTCTTAAACGAATCCAATTTGTCTTTGATCTTTTTTTTTCTGGAAGTCGTGAGATTTCGGTCATTGTTTGAAGATGTGTGGAAAAGCCAAAACCTGGGATAAGGAAAATCTCGTCTTTATTTATTTATCTGAATGATGCATTAAGTAAATTGTATGTTTTACGGCTGGGATTTACGTGCAATGAGCGGATGCATCCAGTTTGCAATTAAAGTGCGTTTCCTCGTCCTTACGAAGGAGTTTTACGAGGAAAACTGAGGATCTGCGATTAATTGCCGTTTTATACACATGAAAAAGACGAGACAAAAGTTGATCACTTTATATGGATTAAACTTATTTTTTAGTAAAGAACTGAAAATGGAGCAAGTAAATGATGACTACACAATTAATTCATCAAATGGGTTCTACTTCTATAGTTGTAACCAATATTAGCAGAAAAACTTTGCAGAAATTGAATTTTCTTTGGAATTTCTTCTTGACTTTCATTGTATTCAATTCATTTTTTTTGTTGCAATTAATTAACAAGTTATTATTAAAAATTTGTTGTTTACATATCTTCAAGTTTCTTCAAAAATTTCCATGAAAATCTATTGAAAATTTAGTTGTAACAATTGTCCTTAAACAATTATTGATTTCTTCTAAATTGTTTTCAAAGTAAAATTATAAAAATAAAACGTTCATAGATAATTATTTAGTTCATTATTCTTGTGACAAATGTGAAAATATTGACAATTTTCTCAAAACTGTTGCAATAATTTAAGTTAAATTAATAAGTAATTCCATTTATTACTGAAAATTTGCATATAATTAGAAAAGTTTGAGACAGAAAGACCTAAATCAACTTTGGTTTAAATTGGAAATTTGAAATTGCAATGAAAGTAATTGTGAAAAAATAATTAGTTTTTTCTTATAAACTAGAAATTACTGTTGAAAACTAAGCTTCATCATTAAACTATTCGAAACTGCATGAAATTAGTTTTTTTTTTCTCTCTCTCTCTGAATAATCACATCTGCTGTTTCAGGACTGAAAATCCTGAAAGTTGTCGGTCACCGGATCCGAACTGCTTAACTTTTCAATAACGACCGCAACATCCTGGGACGAAACCAGCATCGATCACACATCCATTGTCCGAAGATTGTGTACAAGTTATTACAACAACCGCATTCACCAATTACTACGTTACGAATCGGCAATTTTCTTCTCAACTTTTTCCGAATGCATTAATCATCCGGCAGGAACAAGAACTTCGATAAATCCACCAATTATGTATAAAGGAGGCTGTTCTGTTTTTGTTTTGTTTTCTTGTTGTTACTCCACTGCAACTTATTTTACGTCCGAGCCACAGATGCTCCGGCCAGGGTTCTTTTTGCCCTTACTTTTCGGATATCTCTTCCACACTTTTTTTTCTGTTGCATCTTCCCAACCGCTTTGCTCTGTTTCGGTTCTTTTATGCAAGTTTTAAAAGCACTTTGTAATTCGCATGAAACGGTGCTCGTTTATTGATCCAGACACTTCAATTATGCCGATACAATAAACAAAATGTAGGTGTAATAAGTAAAGCATAAACATTATCTATTTAGGACAGAAAGTCTTATGTTCAATAACCCATTCCAATAATGGAATTTTAAGTGTTTTTTTGGTGTAGTTAGTTTTGTTTCGACAATTTGAATCAAGATGATTATTATACAACTATGATATCATTTCTAAAGTTTACAAACTTTAGATTGTAATTCAGAAAAATTGTTAAATTATTAAACTGAAATTTACATTAAAAATGTACTAAAAATACTATAAATTAGTTGATTAACATTTGTGTCTCTTATAATGTATAATTTGGATACATTTAAATATAGAATTACGTAATTTTGCTATTTAATATACAATGATTTAAATGAAAAGTTATATAATGCAATTAACATATACTTATTTCTCCAAATTACTAATACTAATTTTTTTGTTAATTAAGTAATTTGTCTAGTTTAAGAAAAAAAAACTACAGTATTGTGCTCATCTTTATACGTGCAAACTACAAATGCTTTTAGGAATTACGTAACTTTTATAGTTATTTCAAAGTGTTTATAAGCATAAATCATGTAGTATTGAATACAATTGACAAATATTTTATGTTTCTAATTAAGCATAGTATATTTACATATTTAGACGTGTAAACTACAAATGCTTTTAGGAATTACGTAACTTATCAAGTTTTTGCAAAACGTTTATTCCAAATCACCTTTATACAAGTATACATTTTGATCCTTTATACATGTAAAATACATATACTTTTATGAATCATGTAACTTTTATAGTTATTTCAAAGTGTTTATAAGCAAAAATCATGTAATATTGAATACAATTGGCACATATTTTTTGTTTCTAATTGAATTTGAGTGAATTTTAGGAATCAAGTAACTTTTATAGTTATTTCAAAGTATCTATAAGCAAAAATCATATACAATTGATAAATATTTTCTATTTCTAATTGAGTACAGTATATTTAGATCAATAGACGTGCAAACTACAAATACGTTTAGGAATTACGTAACTTTTCTAGTTATTGCAAAACGTTTCTTCCAAATTACCTTTATACAGGTATACATTTTGATCCTTTATACATGTAAAATACATATACTTTTAGGAATCACGTAACTTTTATAGTTATTTCAAAGTGTTTATAAGCAAGAATCATGTAATATTGAATACAATTGGCACATATTTTCTGTTTTTAACTGCGTGTATAGTTACATCTTTTGACGTACAAACTACAAATACTTTTAGGAATTACGTAACTTTCTAAGTTATTGCAAACTGTTTATTCCAAATCACCTTTATACAAGTATACATTTTGATACTTCACACATGTAAAATGCATATACTTTTAGGAATAACGTAACTTTTATAGTTAGTTCAAAGTGTTTATAAGCAAAAATCATGTAATGTTGAATACAATTGACAAATATTTTCTGTTTCTAATTGAGTTTGAGTGAATTTTAGGAATCACGTAACTTTTATAGTTTTTTTTCAATGTGTTTATAAGCAAAAATTATGTAATGTTGAATACAATTGACAAATATTTTATGTTTCTAATTAAGAATAGTATAATTACATTTTTAGACGTGTAAACTACAAATGCTTTTAGGAATTACGTAACTTTTCAAGTTTTTGCAAAACGTTTATTACAAATCACCTTCATAGAAGTATACATTTTGATCCTTTATACAAGTAAAATACATAGACATATAGGAATTACGTAACTTTTCAAGTTTTTGCAAAACGTTTATTACAAATCACCTTCATACAAGTATACATTTTGATCCTGTATACATGTAAAATACAAATACTTTTAGGAATCACGTAACTTTTATAGTTATTTCAAAGCGTTTTTAAGCAAAAATCATATACAATTGATAAATATTTTCTATTTCTAATTGAGTACAGTATATTGACATCTTTAGACGTGCAAACTACAAATACTTTTAGGAATTACGTAACATTTCTAGTTATTGCAAAACTTTTATTCCAAAGCACCTTTATACAGATATACATTTTGATCCTTTATACATGCAAAATACAAATCCATTTAGGAATCACGTAGGAATCTTCTAGTTATTGCAAAACGTTTAAATCACATAACACTAAATCCGTGAACATCTAAATATCGCATAAGCGACGAAGCGAAGCATTTCTTTCCCCATCATATGCTCCTTAACCTTGCGCCCTTTTTATCTTCACCATAGAAGGAAGTATTGCATTTCCTGCCTCCTGCTTTTCATCCTTTTACACACACACGCGTTTTCGGAAGGAACGGAAAAATTCCAATATGCGATAAACACCGGTAAGTGCCAAAAGTATTTTTCAATATCGGTCGTCCTTATTATTGCCGATGATTGCCGGCATAAAATTCCATTTCATCCTCGGTGCCCCGCACCCGGCGCATCCACCAGATGCGCATCCAGCCGCCTGTTTTTTATCCCAAAAAAAAACACACACACACACTTTCAAATATATCTATATATATATACATCAAGTATATCTATATAGATATATAAAGGAGAGGAAATAGGAAGCGAGAGATAGAGGGAAAATCCATCGACAGTTAGGGGATGATTTATTGCCTCTCTCCCTCACACACACACACACTTTTATTTCGCGCTTCTTTTTATCCTCCTCCTCCTCAACCCAACATAATTGCAATTTCCAAAATGCTCCAGATGCTTTCCTCATTCTGCACACACACACACATTATTTTCTTTACACTTCTCCAGTTACGTAATTCAATTTAATTTCCGCGTATCGGCGAAAATCGGGAAATCTCCATCTCGATATTATTTCACTCTCATCCTTGCATTTTCGCTCTTTTTATACGTGGAAATGGGAATTCAATAAATCCCAACTTTATGCGAGCCGCCCCCCGGGGGGGACACCGTGCAAAATTATTACGTTTCTATGAAATTTACATTCAATTACTTTGACGAGTCGAAAATCCTTCGTGTGATTGGAAACGTCGCCGAGGGAGAGAAACGACGTGGGGAAGGGGGGAAATACGCCGAGTGTATTTGATTTGCCCAAGTCTCCTCTCCATTCCTTCCATTATCCATTCTTCTACGAAAAAACCGACGCTTTTAATATACCCAAATTTACTTTACTTCAGTCTTAACAGTTTGAAAGTAGATTGATTCATCTTTCGATATTTTCAAAGAAATTTTAAGAAATCTTTTTTTTTTAATTTCGCATTAACTTTATAGATTTATATTATGATTAAATCATTCAATTACACATGCAATTTCTATCAAATAATTAATCTCAATTCATAATTGAAATATTGCGATTATTTCAATTCATTTACAAGTTTACAAATTTCATTACTAAAGTTAATAATTAAAGAAGAAATTATGAAAAAACTTCAAATTTGTAACTTATATGAATTGTTTTGTTATAAACTCTCAAATATGATTAGAAAAAAAAACTTTAATTTGTTTATTAATTTTTGTAAATTATTTCTTATATTTTCATATTAATTTTTTATAAATTTTACGATCACATTAGAAGACGTCTTTAATTACTCATATTGTGATATAATTACTATTACATAATGTTACTTATTGATTGAAATATCGTGATTTTTTGATTCAATTAATCTATAAATTCGTTTCTAAATTATATCACTCAAAATATAAATAGAAGAAACTTCTAAATTTGTGATCAACTTAATTATCTAATTATTATATAAAAGTATAAATATTTTGTTTACTAATTAGTTGCGGATACAAATTGAATTTAGTTTAAGGAAGTAAAGTAAAAACACTATAATTTGTATGAATTTGAGACAAAAGATGTAATTAGTTGTATTTAAGAAGAATTGCGAAAGAAAGTTGGTTTTATATAAGAAAAAGAAAACATGTTGTTTTTATGTATAAATTTGGAAGAAATAATAAGGGTTACATCAGAATATAAGAAAAATACATATTTCTTTGAGCTTGTTACAATAATGATTTGTAAAGGGTGGAGAAAGAGAGAGAGAAAGATTAAGGAAATAAAGGGGAAGCAAAAGAAGGAATGCTGCCTTCATCTTATTCCACTTATTAAGAATTGCTATTAGGCTTGGTGGGGGGGGGTTGATTCAAGAATGTTGCCTGCTTCTAATAGAGTGCGCTGGAATTTATGACAAAGCGTTATGTAAATAACGAAGCAGAAGAGTGAAGGGGAGAGGGGAAAAGAAGCGAACGGCTGGGGTAGGCTGAAACAGAGGGAGGAAATCAGCCGGGCCAGCAAACATTTTGCCCATAACCATTTGTTATGCTCGAAAATAGGATAATGGAGGGCAAGAAAGTAAAACCTACCCTCTTCTTCTCTCACTCCGACACACACACACATTCACTGTTTGGGTTCCGTGCAGAAGGATAAAACGGGGCTGCATGTCCCTACCACCTCGCCCTCCGGCAAATCCCCCCTTCAGACGCGGAACGAGAATTTATATTCACCTGTAGGTAGTCAAGCAACACGTGCCCTTTATACTAGTTATAGGAAGAGCCATCAATTCAATCCTACGTTTCACAATCTTGATACAAAACTACAGCATTTACCTTCAAAAAATACACCAAATCATACATAAAAATAAGACAATTTTGTAATAAAGAATTGATACTAAATTTCCCAATAATTGCATCATTGCAAAACTACATAAAAACTACAGAATTAATCTTTAGAAAACATACATAATTTTCCAAGTTTTCTAAGAAATTTCATAATTATAAAACTTTAAGAATAAAATTTCATAATTTCACTTAGCAAATTACATGAAAATTACATGCTTAACCATGTTTAACAATAACAATTTCTCGAAAAATTGAAATACAAAGAAAAATAAGTGCACTTTTATCTTTACTAACAAATATAAACAAATTTCAACAAATTCCTTAAAAACAAGAGTAAATGCATTGAAAATACAAACAAAATCATGTTTAGAGTTAAGAAAATTTCATATATTATATTAATAATCTAACAATTATTCATACATTTCATAAATTTTCTAAGAAATGATAGTCAGAATCGAAAAATCAATAAAATTTTATAATTATAAATGTTGAGAACAAAAATTGATGAATTTCGTGAATTCTTTGAAAAAAAATATATACAGTTAATTGAAATTGAATTGAACTGAAAATCATGAAATTCAAATGAACTTTGAGCAAGTTTTCAGAAAGTTAACCCTTTGATACCCAAAAATCCTTTGTACTGGAACACACAAAGACACTCCGAATAATTCGATCCAAAGTTTCGTAATTTCATTACAAAATTAGAGAAAAGTTTAAGACACAGTAAGTTTAAATCATTTGCAAGTTAAATAAGACAACAAAAATATCAAATTAAACCTTTTCTTCTATTATATAAAAAGTTTGACAATAATGTGTTTAATTTGCTGTTAAAAATACTTACTGTTTGCGTAAATGCAGCAACTTTTCAAAAATTAGTAACAAATAAATCAATTGTAAAAACCTACTTGCAATTAAAAGAAATAACTCAAACTTTTGTTGCATAAAACATGAAATTTATCCTCATTTTTCTATGATTGAAACAACAAACCTACTTGCAATTTAAACAAATAACTCAAACTTTTGTTTCAATGTGTGAAACAACAAGGAAAGCAAATTAAGAAATTAATTAACAACGTAAAAGTAAAACAAATTTAAACGCAGAACAAATATCCAATTAATTTTAATCAAAACGTTTCGTTGAGGGTTCAATTGAAAGAGAGAGAGAGAGCGTTTTCGAGAGCGGCGAAAAATAATTATTGCGCGGTTTCCGTTTAATTAAACGACTATTTTGACTTCCAACAAATATTTGTTTCATTATTTATTCGACAGTTGGCTCCAACCTCCAAATTTCTTGTTTCTACAATCATTTGTTTTTGGGTCGTGGAGTGGGGGGAGGCGGGGGTGGCTGTTGGTCGGCCATCGTTATTTTTATGGGCGGTGAAGTCTGTCCTCCGTATATCGATCTACCCGTTACGTTTGCTGCATACTTTCGGTTAACTGACGGATTATTTAACCCGTTAATTTTATCTGCAGGACGGAAAACGTCCTCCGGGGAGCCGCAGCTCGGTGATTCAATTAATCCGCTTTCGTTATCCTTCGCATTCTATCCGCAAGAAACCGACGAAAAAAAAAAGCAAAGCACTCTACACGATTAACTGATTATTTAACAACTAACAATAATTATGTATTTTTTTGTTAATTATTTTCAATTATTTCGAGTTACCAAATTCAATTAATCCAAAATAATGCTTAATTCACTTAATTTTCTTAAAAATTGTGTCAAAGAAATGTTCAATTTACACGATAACTATAGTCAATTATACGATTAAAACAAATGGTAATTAAAAACAACGAACCAACTTTAGTTACTAATTAACTTAATTAACTTGAAACGTTTAATAAACTTTAGTTTATTTACTTATTTACTCTGCAAATGTTAATCCATTTTCAAAAGCTGTTACGTAAAATTCATAAACCATACAAATTATGTAATCAGAATCATTCAATTCCCTATAGTTTTTAGTTTTGATTCGATTATTTTAAAAAGCAATAAACATTGCTTAAATCTTAGAAAATTGCATATAATAATGTAGGGCAAATTTTTGCAAAATCGAGCAAATCTTATATATTTTTTAAATTTTAAGGCACAATGTTATGTAATTCGAATAATTGGATTATTTACCCTTAAGATTCAAATTTGATCATTCGAAACATCAATAAAGAAACAATAGTTAAAAGTCCTTGAAAATTCAAGCTATTCCACTAACATTTGCTTCATTAGTTATATCATTTTGAAAACAAATATCATAAAAATAAAAGTATTATCATTGATTCATCAATTTTACTCTTATCCATCATTTGTTGTAATAATTCACTAACTTTGAACGTAAATTACTCAAAATTCTCAAATAACATACGTATAATAATTGGATTTTCTATAACTTTCAATTTAAACTTATAATTCAAGCTTTTCTTCATTTACAGTTTTCTCATTGTTTGAAAAACGCTTTTCTCAAAATCTATAAATTACATCACATTGTTTATTATATAATTAAATCTTTTAAATTTTACATAAATTCATTTTATTTATTGTTAAATTCTTGAAAAAAAAACAATCAAATTAACAATTCAAGACTTTTAATTTGATTGATTGATGTACATTTCTTCAATTATTAATGGTCTATAACAAAAAAAACTAAAGAGAAACGAAGACTATAAGATACATTAAGGAGATTATAATTGGTAAATAACGTCTAATTCAATTAGAACTACTGAAATAAAATTAAGTAATTAGGTAATAAATATTAAATAACAAAAAAATACACAAAGAAATGTACATTAGATTGATTAGATTATAAGGGATGGAAAAGGAGCAAAAAAATAAGTAGTTGAAGAAGAAGCAAACTGAAAAAATGTCCGAGTAAACTCTCAACTAATTTCCAGCGTTTCATGAAACGCTTCCATTCATTTCCGCTCATTTAAGTTAGGAGAGTTCGTAACCCATTTATCCGGCAACGGAAGATTAAAAACCATTGAGGGAAAAAAAATATATATATTTTATAAAGATAGAAATTGGGGGGATGAAAAATGTAGGAAAAGAAGGAAAGAAATCTTTTAAATTGCATCGCTAAGATTCTCTGTGAGCCATCCGCGTGTCCGTTTTCCTCCCTTCGTCTCTCTTCCACCCTCATACATACAACATCATCCCCCTCTCTTTCTCTCTCACACACACACACTTGCACGCATACGATCTACGGACGGTCCTTTCTTCATCATTCGGGGTAAGGGGATTTTATAATGTGCCCAAAAACGAAATTGGCCTTAAAATCCATGCTGCAAAACCCCTTCCCGACTGTAATGGACCCATAAGTTATATATAAGTTCCGCAATAATCCATTCGGAATGTCCACGGCGTTATATAACACACGTACGTGTATGTATATATATATATATATATATATAGAGAGAGAGAGAGAGAGATCCTAGGATTGATCCCAAAGACCGTATAAACTCGACCATATAATATATAGTATATATATACATATATATATTTCTGCACAAAGCTTTGACCTTACGACCCCCACCACCACCACCACCGCAGCAGCACATACCAGCCCTCTCGATTCCACCCCACGATTCCATTCTCACGTACCTGCACCACTTTATCTCAATTACTTTCCTGTATGCAACCAGATGAAACCCACGAATAACGCTAGGTAAAGAGAAGAGGGGGGGGGTACCAAAGGGCTGAGGGAATTCGTGTAATAATAACAAGTTGTCGGACAATCGGGTAAATTCCTTTAATTGCACGAAATTCGATTTGTAAAAAGCAATTTACTGCAGAAAGCATTTCAGTCTGTGAACTTCTAAAGATTTTTCTTTGTTTCTTGCTTACAAACATCGTTTCTTTCACAATTTATCCATAGAAATTACTCACATTTTCAGCAAGTTTTTAATGAGGAAGACGATGCATTCTTATTAAGACCTTTAGTTCATTTTGATATCACTATTTACTTGACAATTTACTCCAAACTTTACAATTATCCATTCGAATTACTCACATTTCTATCAACTCTTTTTATAAGCAATAGGATATCTTCAATTACTTAACAATGAACTCTTCAATTTTTGTGGCTTATTTGTATTCTTCTTAAGATTTCAGTTCTATCTTTAAACTTGACAATTTATACTTCAGAATTTACAATTATCCAAACGAGTTACTTATATTTGCAAAAACTATTTTAACAAGAAAGATGATAGATTTCACTAAAGACTTTATCTTCAATTACTTGACAATTTACTCCTTAATTTTCAGTTCCCCATACGGATTACTCGTTTATCCAATAACTCTTCTAATAAAGAAGAGGATAATATTACCATTTCTGTGGATTCTTCTTAAGAATTCAATTATATCTTTATTTACTTGACATTTTACTTCAGAATTTACAGTTATCCATATGAATAACTCATATTTCAAAAACTCTTTTAACGAGGAAGATGATGAATTCCACTTAAAACTTTTATTACTTTCTTATCTTCAATTACTTGACAATTTACTCCTCAATTTACAATTCCCCATACGGATTACTCGTTTATCCAATAACTCGTCTAATAAAGAAGAGATTAAGATTACCATTACTGTGAATTCTTCTTAGGATTTCAGTTATATCATTATTTACTTGACAATTTACTCCAGACTTTACAATTATCCATTCGAATCACTCACATTTCCATCAACTCTCTTAATAAGGAAGAAATGATAGGATCACCATTTATAAATGTATTCTTCTTAAGATGTTTGTTACTTTAATATCTTCAATTACTTCACAATTTACTCTTCAATATACAATAACTCTTTTAATGAAGAAGATTATAAGATTACCATTTATGTGGATTCTTCTTAAGATTTCAGTACCATCTTTATACTTGACAATTTACTCCACAATTATTCAAACGAATTACTAATATTTCCAAAAATTCTTAACGAGGAAGATGATAGATTCCATTTAAGACTTTTGTTACTTTTATATCTTCAATTACTTGACAATTTACTCCTCAATTTTCAATTCCCCATATGGATTACTCGTTTATACAATAACTCTTTTAATGAAGAAGAGGATAAGATTACAATTTCTGTGGATTCTTCTTAAGATTTCAGTTACATCTTTATTTACTTGACAATTTACTCCAGAACTTAGAATTATCCATACAAATTACTCATATTTCCAAAAACTCTTTTAACTTAACACTCCTCAATTCACATATTACTCACTTAACCAACAACTCTTTTATTGAGAAATGGGACATAATCCAACAACTCTTTTAATGAGAAATGGGACAAAATCCTCTCCATAAATTTGGGTTAGATTTAGGGAAGCTTAACCCCAATTCCCATTGGAAGAATTTCCATTTGGTGACAAACGTGGGGATGCACGTACCAGCGAAAATAAACAGTTCCAACTGGAACAGTTCTCCCTTCCGAAATTCTCCTTTTCACCGTACATTATTTACGATTTGCGAAATGGAAGCACAATGGAAGCTCCGAGCTTGTACGGACACATACACTCATAGAGAATCTACCGCAATAATCCTTCATGTTCGGATTTCGCTTTTCGGGTCTCCTGCGGTCGCAGAGAGAGGAAATATTATGAAGCTTCATTTGTTAAGCCGCATCGATTCGTTTCCATTAAACTCACAAGTTTTCTCAGTAGAATTTTCCAATTTTCCAACACAATTTTTGGTCCATCCATACTTACAATATCTTCTCTATGAAGTCTTGTACTTAATACTGTTAATTTTTATTTTATTGAGTGAAACACACGAAATGCATGCACAAATTTCGGGGTTGTTCAATTTGGCGCCTTGGGCTTATACCGAACGCGAAGTGGGACATTAACTGGGGTCCACATATTCCATGAATACGAAATCAATACAGTCCCCAGTATAATTGTGCTGTGCTAAACTAATTCCAACTTAAAACGAGATTATCGTCCGGTTTTTCCGACTCCCTCCTCCGCAGCATCCCTCAGGACGGACTCCATTCGTGCCACCAGCATAAATGTTATATTATCACGCACAGCATATTTCAATACAATTGCCACCTAATTATAAACAGATACGTATAATCTGCCGAATGCAGTGTGCGACAAACAGTTCGGATTACGTACAAATCGGATAACGAACGCTTTCGGACAACCAACGTGCTCAGATAACGAACACGTTATCAATGGATGCATTTGGGAGCCAAATCTACAGGCTTAAACAGCTTTTTAATAAACAATTCGGATATCTTTCCATAATCCATTTGTTGTACCAAAAAAACTGGAAATTTGTTATGTAAAAAAATGTTTCCTTTGCACGATCATCAACTTATTTTTTTTTGGTACAAGTATATACATATACAATTCCGTCCATTCCGCACGACTTTTCACGATGCAAACCGGAAATTCCGGACGGGACGCGCTCTCCCTCTCTCTCTCTCTCCTCCGTCTCTTTCCTCAACTTCCTGCTTCCATTTCACTCTATTTCATTTCCATTTTTCTTCCTTTCTTCAGCAACTTTCCGGTCCGTCGCTCGGCACATGCGGCGACTTTTACGGTCACCGATAAACGAACACATTTTATCAAAAGAAGAAAAATTGGACGAAAAAAAAACGACCATTGGGAAATGATGAAAGAAATGGAAATCTTACAAGAATTTTTGATTAAAATAAGTGCATTGTAGTCATACTTTCATTGTGAAAAATAGGCAACTTTTGCTATTATTGAAAGAATCAATTTTTCCCTTAGAAGTAAGAAAAATGCACACTAAACAAACCAAATAAGAAATGATCGAAAATAACGAGAAATTTAGTAGTAAAAAACGTAATTAAATCAATCAATTAATGTAATGTAATTAATAATGTATGTAACATTCACAATTTTCATTAGATCAAAAATTATAGGCATTTTTATTATAATTTTGATGAATTATAATTGCACTGTTTTCAATGGAAAAATTAAGAAAATGTAATAAAAAAACTTGTAACTTTTATTATAATTGTTATGAAATTCATACGACTTTTATGGTTATGGGAAATGGAACACTTTTATCCAAGAAAATTTCCAAGAAAACTCAATAAATAATGATATAGAAATTACGTAATTATAATTGAAATTGTATTGTGTAAACGTGAAATCGAAAATCAAGAAAATTCAATTAAAAAAACATGTAATTTTTATTGTAATTATTATGAATTAAAAGTGTATTGTTTAAAATAGGAAAATTAAGAAAATGTAATAAAAAAAACATGTAATTTTTATTACAATTATTGTGAAATTTATATTCATAGTTTATGATTATGGGAAAAGGAACTTATTTCTCTAAAAAAAGTCAAAAGAAAACCTAATAATTAATGATGAAAATTGAAAATGAAAATGACATTGTTTGAAATACGAAAATCATGTATTTTTTATTGAAATTATAATGTTATATGAGAAATGATAGAAAGAAGTGATGATGAGATATAGAAAAACACAACTGTGTTTTACAAAACTCTCTTTTCAGGACACTCCAAACACTATGTTTTTCTTAAGCATAATTGTGAAATTCATATTCATATTTTATGATTATGGGAAATGGAACTTATTTCTCTAAGAAAAGTCAAA
This sequence comes from Nicrophorus orbicollis, assembly GCA_018845635.1. Lineage (NCBI taxonomy): Eukaryota > Metazoa > Arthropoda > Insecta > Coleoptera > Silphidae > Nicrophorus > Nicrophorus orbicollis. The sequence continues at coordinate 26,824 of JAFMTC010000162.1, forward strand.
AGAAAACCTAATAATTGATGATGAAAATTGAAAATGGAAAATTAAAATACGAAAATCATGTAATTTTTATTGAAATTATAACGTGATTTAAGAAATAATGGATGAGAAATAGAAAAACGCAATTGTAATCAAAATTGCATTGTGTGATAACTCATGAAAGGAGCTGTTGGGGCATAAAAGCTGCAAGAGATTTTGGCTTTTCTCTTAGCAGCAATTGACAAGGAGGAAAAGAATGATCGGTGTGAGGATAGAGAATGGCAAGGGCCATCATCAATCTTGGAGCATCAAAGCAGAAGTTACGCAAGTTATTGTTCAACGTCGATGTTTTGATGTATCAGTCTCATAACAATGATACTTTATATTCCCCAGATATTTATTAATGGATCAATTTTAATGAGAGAACGATGTTTTTTTCGAGCACTAATGGATTTTGTCTCAGATTCCTAGTTCCAATTACTATTTTTTTTGGCTCAAATTGATGAGAAAACGCATGGAAAAGAATATGTAACATCATTTGATTATCAATAAGAGAAATCATTTGCAGATCAAATAATAATTGTTCTAAATTTCCAATATTGAGCTGAAAACAACAAACAAACAAAAATCGTCAAGAAAGAATTTGATTAAATTTTATTTTGCAGTTCGAACAGAACATCCATCGATTTCGAAGCTAATAAAACTCAATTAAAAAGCAATAAAAGGTCGTCGATTCATTAAACTTTCAGCGGACTCTTTCGATGCCGGAATACCACCATCAATTATGGAAAATATTTCGTTCCCGCTCTCTGCGTTCATTATTATTTCCAATTTGCCCTCCCCAATTCGAGAGTTTGTGCCTGTTTCCCCCCCTCTACATAGGGATGTCTTTTAGTTTAGCACCTGTGGCCCAAAATGTTGCCAACCCAAAGCACGTACATAAACATATATAAATACAGGTGAAACCGGAAGTGCGGGTCGAAGGTACGGCACGCGAAACGCAGCTGTCCAGGAGCGGAAGTCAACAAATTAGGGGAGTGGGGCAGGGGGTGGCAATTCGCCCATAAATTCAACATCTAATCGCCGCACTTCTTTGATTCCAAACCCAATTCCGTTAATCCACGAACTTTATACACCTGTTGTCCCAACCTTTCGTGTTCACACAAATAAAGCCTCTCACGAAAAACGAACGCAATATTTCGGCTGTTAACCTGATTAATTCTGTTTCCGTTGCTACTACAATCAAATAACTTAACACTCTGCAAAATCTACAAAATACACCCTTTACGGCTTAGATACGTTCCACGAAGTTTGGCCGCAAAGCGAAAAGCCGTATAAGGAATCATGTATTGCGCTTGCGCAAGATTGACAACATGTAGATATATCGACATCGAATGCCGTGATAGCGAAACATTTTAGGCCGTAAATCGAAAACGTGCCTTAATTGAGGAGTTCCGTTATAGTGAAATGCCGTATAAGTATGGGTGTACTTATTTATCAAATCATTAATGATTCAATTCAAAAAGCCAATATTTCTACTTAATTTAATAGAAAATCTATTACAAGTATACATTTATCAATAGAATACTAAGAAAGTTGTTGATGAATTCAATTGTTTCAGTCAATTTCGAACAATCCGATTATGGTTGAGCATCGAGTTCTCAAGTGCACAATACCACGTCGTTCAGTAATTAATGCTGTATTATATGAAAAATAAATTCGCATCTGTGCACGGCCCTAATTTGTATTCTAACAAAGGAATAATGCGAGCACAAAGCGAACGTTATTTCCGTTTTAATCCTACTACCCCTTCGCTCTCTCTGTGTGTGTGTGTCCCTTCATATCGTCGATGCCGCATCAATTGCATCCGATAGGGCTTATTATTGCCGTAACCAATTTACCACAACTGTTCGTAAACTCCTTTTCGCAATTTTCGAAGCGCCCTTTGTGTGCTCCTTGCGCTTCCTTGCACCCAAATCCCATCCAACGCACGTCCTTTAAAGACTACACTTAACTATGGAATGAAACAATATGTAACTAATAATAAATAATCAAAACAAAATTAAGCTTGACAAAGAAATAATTAAAAAGTAACCACTGTTAATATCTAATTAACCACAACTTCTTCAACATTTAAATTTGATACAACATGAAAAATGTACTCTTAACTAGACAATGTGTAACTAATATTTCAATTTTATTCAACATGACCAAATTCAAAGAAAACATTAAGAAAGAATCACTATTAATAACTAAGCAACTGTGAATTGCAACACTCTCTTTTCATAATACTTCAAACACTATGTTTTTCTTACGTTTCCTAGCATAATCCAACACATCTTTCAAAGAAAATCTACACTTATCTTTAGAGAATAACATAATTTGTAACTGATGATGCAATTAAGTAATAAAGCATATTCAACCTGACCAAATTCAATGAAAATATTAAGAATGAACCATTATTAATAACTAAGCAACTGTGAGTTACAACACTCTCTTTTCATAATACTTCAAACACTAAGTTTTTCTTACTTTTCCTAACTTAATCCAACACATATCTTTCAAAGAAAATCTACACTTAACTTTAGAGAATAACACAATATGTAACTGATGATTCAATTAAGTAATAAATCATATTCAACCTGACCAAATTCTATGAAAACATTAAGAATGAACCATTATTAATAACTAAGCATCTGTGAGTTACAACACTTTCTTCTCAGAACACTCCAAACACTAAGTTTTTCTTACGTTTCCAAGCATAATCCAACACACATTTTTCAAAGAAAATCTACACTTAACTTTAGAGAATAACACAATGTGTAACGATGATTCAATTATATAATAAATCTTGTTCAGCCAGACCAAATTAAAAGAATACATTAAGAAAGAACCATTGTTAATAACTAAACAACTGTGAGTTAAAACACTCTCTTTTCATAACACTTCAAACACTATGTTTTTCTTACTTTTCCTAGCATAATCCAACACACATCTTACAAAGAAAATCTACACTTAACTTTAGAGAATTACACAATGTGTAACTAATGATTCAATTATGTAATAAATCTTGTTCAGCCTGACCAAATTCAATGAAAACATTAAGAAAGAACCACTATTAATAACTAAGCATCTGTGAGTTACAACACTCTCTTTTCACAACACTCCAAACACTAAGTTTTTCTTACTTTTCCTAACTTAATCCAACACACATCTTCCAAAGAAAATCTACACTTAACTTTAGAGAATAACACAATGTGTAACTAATGATTCAATTATATAATAAATCTTCTTCAGTCTGAGCAAATTCAATGGAAACATTAAGAACGAACCATTATTAATAACTAAACAACCGTGAGTTACAACAATCTCTTCTCACAACACTATGTTTTTCTTACGTTTCCTAGCATAATCCAACACACATTTTTTCAAAGAAAATCTACACTTACATTTAGAGAATAACACAATGAGTAACTAATGATTCAATTAAGTAATTAATCTTGTTCAGCCTGGAAAAATGAAAAGGAATCACTATTAACAACTAATTTAAGCACAACTGTTTCACAGCAACCCAAACTTATATACTTCTAGTATTTCCTCATTTAAATTTGACCCAACACAGAAAATCTACCCTTAACCAGAGAATGAAACAACTAATAATTCAATTGCAAAATAAATCTTGCTCAACCCCGAATAGAAAAAACGAACACGAGGAAATCAGAATAGAAGAAATAAAAGAAGGAACCACTATTAATAACCCGGTCGGTGATAAAGTTGTTCCGCATAAAAGATAGAAACGGAAAAAGGGGTCGAAGCAAAATGAAACCGAATCAATCCTCCTCCTCCTGGTCTTTATTCCGCAGTCATCGTCTGTGGTGGGATTTCGATTTGCAATTCAATGCACATACACACACAGAAACTGGGCCCTTTTCAACAGAACGAAAAGAGGAATGAAGCAACGAGTGGCGAGCAAAAAGAAATTAAGGGCTGCAGACAATGGTGTCCCAGTTTCGTGTACGCATACATTTTTTTACTACCATCCCCCCCCCAGTCGTTTTTTTTCCTCTGTACATGTTTGTTTGGCTCTGAAAGCTGAAGGGTTGAACAGTCTGCATGTTTTTTTTTGCGCTATCTCCGACTCGTTTATGTACGTTTTTTTTCTCTCGTAAGTTGTTGTTTGAGTAAATAAAAATGCACACCAGCATTCCCCCGGCCTGTCGGAGGAGGAACAGAATGTTTGCAGTTGCCTCATTTAATGTTTCCTATTTTCGCTGTTCGTTTAGCTCCCTGGTTGGTGGCTTCTGCAGTTATTTGCAGAAACGATTCGTTTTTTTTTGTTGGTTCTTTGAATGGATTCGGATTGGTTTGTTTACCGGTGATCTGGAATGAAAATGTAGGGTTTTCACACAAAAAAAAATGGTCTTTACCTTTCAGTTTTTCGCTCCAGTTTTCATTTTTTTTAACTCATCATTCGAAATTTTCATAATTATATTCATTAATCACATATGAAAAGTATTGTGTTACGTTCAAGTTAATAATTAACTAAAATATTTGGCGATTTTCACTTTATTTCGTTTAGATAGTTTTCAAACAAATTTTGCTAACTTTCACTAACTTTTTGGTAAATACCCCTTTCTCAAGATAAACGAAATACGTATTTATAAACTAATTAATTAATGATTCTATCTTAATTTGTGTAGTGTTATTAAAGAAAATATGTAGATTTATTTATAAACTAATTAGTGTTAATTATGATATCCAATGGAAAGAAAATATCTTGAGTTGTGTAGTGCCACGTAACGTGAACTCATCCTATGGTTAAAAAGGGAGGAAAAGAGAGGAGAGAGAGAGAGAAATAGTTTCTGTAGTGGTAATCCCAAAGGATTGGAAATAGATATCCTTTGGTGCTGCAGGAGGTTTCAATCGACATTCAATTTGCCACGAGTTCTTCTTCAATTAATTGCACACTTGTTAAATAAATTCAAATGAAATGGAATAGAAAAAATCATTGATTTACTTGTAATTATTTATGTTAATGTAATTCACAATATTTTGTTAATCAAATAAAAGACAAATTTATACATTTACTAAGAGCTATTGCTTTTAGAAAAACGTAGCCTTCAATTGATGAATGAAACTGTTGTTACACGTTTACTTAATTTATGAGATAAAGTTGTAAATATAATTAACTTTTATAATAGTTATATGATGAATCAATGAATAATATCAATATTTAATCAATGCACAGTATAGTTTCAATGCAATTCTTATGAAATAATTCACTGATGAGATAGTAGTGATACGTGTAACAAGTAGCAAAGTTTCCTGCTGAAACTATGACAAGCGCGTCTGAAAGGAGCCGGTGCCTGAAAGTTTGACGCTCGACACAATTAAGGTGTCTCCGGGACGATTGCATCCTATCAACACGAACGAATTCCGAGTGGAAACAAACTTGCATTTCGCGATACGTCATCCACTTCGAATTCCGGGAAACTGTTTAGACGTGTCCTCGCATCAAACAAATGTCTTTTGCGTACTTGAAGAATTGCTTCTTTGTACAACAACGAACGAAACAGTTCAATTCCGAATAGGCAATGATACAAATTTCATTCAGTCATATACATTTTATATCCTGTTTCATTGTTCAGTTTTTGTACATTTTCAAATGAAACTACTTAAGAAATTATGTAATTTATATACTTATGCACCACATTTTATAATCTTTTTCAGTTTTCATTTTATAATATATTTAATGCTTCAATTTTCCTCATTTTAGTTGAAAGAGTTTTAAATTAAATACATTTCAGAACAGAAAATTTGGTAATGCATTCCCATTATATTGATCACCTATTTTAATATACTCCTTTAGCATTCAGTTTTTGTCCATTTTCAAACGAAATTATTTCAGAAATGATGTAAGCTATATACTTATACTTGATGCAACACTTTTTGTAATCTTTTTCAGTCTACATTTTATAAATTATTTAATGCTTCATTTTTAGTTGAAAGTGTTTTCAAAATTATTTTATTTTAGAACAGAAATTTTGATAATGTATTCCTATTATATTGATCACCTATTTTTATATACTCCTTTAGCATTCAGTTTTTGTCCATTTTCAAACGAAATTACTTCAGAAATTATGAAATGTATATACTTATACTTGATGCACCACATTTCGTAATGCTTTTCAGTCTTCATTTTATAAATTATTTAATGCTTCATTTTTAGTTGAAAGTGTTTTCAAATTTATTTTAATTTAGAACAGAAAATTTGGTAATTTATTCGTATTATATTGATCACTCATTTAATATACTCTTTTAGCATTCAGTTTTTGTACATTTTCAAACGAAATTACTTCAGAAATTATGTAAGTTATATACTTATACTTGATGCACTACATTTCGTAATCTTTTTCAGTTTTCATTTTATAACTTATTTAATGTTTCGTTTTTAGTTGAAAGCGTTTTCAAATTAATTTAATTTTAGAACAGAAAATATTGTAATGTATTCGTATTATATTGATCGCCCATTTAATATACTCCTTTAGCATTCAGTTTTTGTCCATTTTCAAACGAAATTACATCAGAAATTATGAAATTTATATACTTATACTTGATGCACCACATTTTGTAATCTTTTTTAGTCTTCATTTTATAACTTATTTAATGCTTCATATTTACTTAAAAGTGTTTTCAAATTAATTTTATTTTAGAACAGAAAATTTGGGGTAATGTATTCCTATTATATTGATCGCCCATTTAATATACTCTTAGCATTCAGTTTTTATATATTTTCAAATGAAATTGCTTCAGAAATTATGTAATTTATATACCTAAAAGTTTATAATAGTCTTCAGTTTTTCTCCTTTAAGATTTAGACGTAATAATTTTACAGAAGATTTCCGTTCTTGGTCAAAATATCGGTGCTAAAATATTCTAAAAGTATCCATTTGAAACTTGTAAATGTCCTCTTTAAGATTCTTATTGAGTTACGTAATTATCTTGCGTGGTTCTTACGTAATTAAATGAAACGTCAACGCTCAAGATCAAAATTTTGACAGGTAACAGCTGATGAACCATTGACAGCACGAAGATGAGAGTAGGTTCGTTGGAAAGATAATACTCTCAACTATAATGAGCCGTATTCATTATGTAATTATCTCACGTAAAATTAGAGTAATCAAGGAAAAACTAAATGAAATCATCATTGTTTTATACGTTTTGTTATCATTGCAAGGAGATTTCAATTGAAATTAATTCGGTAATGGATGGCATGAGGAGACCTCGATTCCCTTTTCTGATTACTATTACGTCGGGCAACATAATTAAGGCTGCGACGAGAGAATCCGACGTGTGCGTTACAAAGGATCAAAACACTTTGCCCGGTTATCCGATCCTGTCCCCAAACTAATAGGATGAATTTCAATATTACCTACAGCTACACAGTACATTTGCATACCGTGCGTCACTTGATCATAGAAATTAGATCCTAATTACGCTTTCTCTGTACGAACGAGCCATGCAAAACCGTGGTATTTGTGAACCATTCTTTGGAGCAAATTCTCGCAGTAATTGCTGCTATTTCATTTAAGGACTATAGACTGTAATACTAAAGGTGTTTTATCTAAATGTTCTGTAAGTGTAAGTGTTTGTTATTTCATAAAAAGTAATAATTAACTTATGTAAAAACAGTGATATAAATATCATAAATTTTTACAAATTTCAATTATTTTTCTAAACAATCAGAAAACTATCATGAAAATTGCAACAATTAATTAGGAATCAAGTCGTAAGAGATGTATAAAAATCAAATATATTAATCTGCATATAAAGTTGATTGACTGGAAGTTGAAAAATTCGAAATCGATTCTCGTTCAAATCAAACTTCCGAGGTTAATGGATCGTGGTTAAGAATGTATGCATGTAATAACTGTATATTTCGCAGAGTTATAAAGCTTCGATGCGGATGCTAAAGTTTTCGGAATTAAAAAGTTATTAATTTAATTCCCGCCGGGTTCGTGGGAAAAGTTTTCGGATGCGGAGCGACGTGATAATTGCATCACCGGGTCCAGCACCTTCGGAACACACCCTCTCTCCCCCTTCCTTCCATCCCTTAACCAACCCACCTTTCGAGAGACACACACACAGAAAGTGGATTTTCTTTTCCTCTTCATCTCACTCCTCCATCCATCGTTTAATTTAATTTAACATCATCCGCGCTGACAACCACTTAAACCGGATGGAATCTGGCTTCGGGAAGATATATATGTATGAAGGGATGGGAAGGAAGGACGGAAGAAAATTTGATGGGCCGTCGTCGAAGTGTCCTCTCGAATATCGTCTGCTCAAGTCCCTCTGGCCACTCACCACCACCACCACCACCGTCGAGTGTCCAAAAGGGCGGCTCGGAATACGATTCCGACAGTCGATAGGGTTTAATGAAATTTTGATTGGATCTCCTATTGCAAAATTAACACCATCTTCCCTCAAGGGGATGAAACGCTTCTAACGTATTCATTTCATACACATATTTTATGCAATTCTTACATTTATAATCATTTATCTAATTGCAAATCCAGTTGCTTATTACGTCATATTTTGAATTCCAAATTATATTTATAAACATAAAATTAGAGTTAAACGTTACGTTTCGTCTCTTTTCTCTTAAATTTACGGCTATTATTTACTAATTACATCATATTTTAAATTCCTAATTATATTCATAAACATAAAATTAGAGTTTTAGTAATTTAATTTAATAAAAGACATTTACAATGTATTGTATTAATAACATGCTTCTTGTTCTTTTAACTATACAAATCGTAGTTACGTAACTTCTTTAGTATTTCTATTTCGTAATACTGAATTGTAACTGAACTTTGCTACAGCTTTAATAGAAGCTATAAGTAATAGTAGAATCATAAAAAACGCGAAAAACAGGGAGAAACAATCGAAGAATCGCAGTTTCGTAACTGTTTTGTGTATAGGCAATTGCGTAACACTGAAATCAACCTGAATCTTATACAAAATATGATAATTAATAATAATTATAATAATGTAATTCAGTTACATAATAATGGAGTAATCAAGAAAAAAATGAAAACATGAAAATATCGTGAAAAGCAACTGAAGAATCTACATTTTGTATAGTATATGATATATGTGAACTTTGCTTCAGTTTTAATAGAAGCTATAGGTAATTTAGTTACGTAATATTAGAGTAATACGTGGAAAACAATTGAAAAATCGCAGTTTCGAAACAAGTTTTTGTATAGGCAATTGCGTAACGCCGAATCTTCATTAAAATTATCTAAACGTTAGTTATTTTCAACTTAATAACGCAAATTAGTGATAGTAATAAGATAAGAATAGGTCAGTTGGAAAGGTAACACCTTCAGATTTAATCTAAGTTATAGACAATGCAATTCAGTTACGTAATAGTAGAGCAATCAAGAAAAACACGTAAAAATATGAAAACATCGTGAAAATCAACATTTTGCATTATTATCAACAACATAATGTGTTTCCAAGTTACCAAGTTTTGTTTTAATTCATATTTTACTCTACTTTTTAGTTCATAGCAGACGAAGAAGCCAGTAGATCCATTGAAAAGCTAAGACTTTAAGCGTTAATTAGACGTAACTGATGATGTAATTAGGTTACGTAATAACAAAAAACAAATATCATACTTTTTTTTTCGTAATTGAGATATTAAACATACTGAAACATGAATGTTGTATGGGAAATTTAATGAATCTATTCATTTTGGTATTGTGTTTTCGTGTACCTGAGCGAACGGCCGGATAATTTCACATAAAAGCTAATAAGTTTGTTTTTGGGGGGGAAAGTAAATAATTTGTAGTAAAAGAAGAAAATATCTGGGGTGAATTTATCGTCCATAAACATTCGAGTGGTGTACGCTTGTGTGTGTACGTATATACATATTTGTATTTGTGTGTGTGTGTGTGTGTCAGGGGTTGGAAAGTGTTCGTGGAACAAACTTTTTGTTCCGAACCCTGTTTTTGTGTTCGTTTCCCCCGTAATACGTTGTGCAGTATTTCGGTGTGTGTATGACAAAAATAATGGGCGATGTGCGTGAGCCAAATGGATTCCGATAAGGGGGTGCTAGGTGGTACAAAGCGGGAATGTTTGATGTAAATATGAACTAAGTGAATGTTGTTGGTACGTGTGTATCGCTTAATGGCAGGAGATGTACGGACGAGATTGCCGTTTCAGGAATATTATTTAATGAGACGAACTGCGATTACGCAACGGCAGCTTGCAACATAATTCGAATGTAAACGGATTAGCAGAGCAAGATTCGAATTTACTTTTGCTGTCTCGGGGTATAAATCAGTGTTAAATAGAAGTGAAACGAATGGTGGCCGGATGTTTGTCCTGGGGGCAAATTGAGTTTAATAAATAGGAAAGGAAAGCTCGCACACCTCTATATCACACACGTGTGCACCCTAAACCAGATTACCTCCTTTCTCTTCACTACCTCCTTTCCTTTTTTACATCCCTCCTTCACGTTCGAGAAATATGCTGAACGTTACGAAAAGGCGCATTCGGCTGTCCCTTCGTATTGCCAAGAAAAACCTTACATCATTTCTCTCAAGATTTTTTAAACACATTTCATTCATTCCTCAAAAACAAAACGAATTTTCAAAAAATAAAACTTAAAAATAAGTATATAACTTACTGTTTCAAGTTAATAATCTATTTAACTTTATGTAACTGCACAAAATCGTATTACCTGAAACACAAAGAAACACATAATTAGTATTAGCAAATCGCTTCTATTCTTAATTAAGTTATTACAAACTAAGATATTTGTTGATTTTTTTAAAAATAATTGAATTTTAATTGAATCTATTTAAGTATTAATTATATTTATTAGTTAATTAAAATAATTATTAATACTTTACTAATAAAATTTGGTTGAACTATTATAATTTTAAGTAAATATAAAACTTAAACTGAAAATAGTTATTTTAATGAATAGAATGTGAATAAAACCATTTATATATTTCCAATAATATGCTGCAAAGGGCAATTTTTTGCAATTTTCATATAATTGAAACAATTACGGATAAAATTTAATACAAAAGTGTAATTGAAATTAAAATTACTGTTAGAAAATTGGTGGATGCGCCGGGTACTGCGACATATAAACTTGGTGGATGCGCCGGGTACTTGACATAAGGGTTTGGTGGATGCGCCGGGTACTTGACTTTTGAAATTGGTGGATGCGCCGGGTAATTGACATATGAAATTGTTGAAAACCAATTCAATTGAAATTATTTTTGTTAATTAACTATAAATAATGAATACTCTTTTTGTATATTTACAATTATATAAATAAACGAAAACAATACTTAATTAATTGCATTGAAACTGATTGAAATTTCGTTGAACCGTTAATGTGTTCGTGTTTATGCGCATTTCTAGTCTAGTTACGTATCAGATTATGTACGTTTTACAGTTATCATCGGGTTGTCCAATTGTCGTATGGATAATTACGGAGGTTAAATTGCGGAATTACCAGGCGACGTGTTTGTCGGACGTTTGTTGGAAAGTTTAACGCCGGTTGTGCAGATGCGAGAGTGCAAAGGGTTAATGTATTTCTAAAAGTTTCAAACTTACATGAAAACTCGGGCTGCAGAATAACAGACACATTCACATCATACTAACAGCGAAATTTTACTATATACTATTTTAATGACAATACTAAAAGTTTCGTAGCGTATCATAAAAGAATGGTGCAAATTTCAAACAAGTCTCTTTAGAAAGAATGAAGTTTCATCTTTAATTCGCATATTTTATGATCTAATTAGCGTAAGTGGTTATTTAGTAATTAAATAAAACGTAAATACTTAAATATTATTGAAATCTCTGTTAATATTAAACGTTGGTTATTGCATAATAATAGGCTTATCCAAATAAGAAGTGAAAAACACTAGTAACTTTTACTATTAATGAAAATACTAAAAGTTTCAAAGAATGGTGAATGGTACAAATTTCAAACAAGTCTCTTTAGAAAGAATAGAGTTTCAACTTGAATTCGCGTAATTAATAATCTAATTAGCGTAACTGGTTATCGAGTAATTAATTAATTCATATTCAATATTGGTCCTAACAAAAGTTGCGTGATTGAAGTTATTGTTTCTTTGAATAGAAACGTTCATACGTATTCTTGCGAATATATTCCTTTAAGACGATGTAAATTGTTACAATTTGAACGTTTGCACCATAAAGTGTATAAAATAATGCACAGGGTGGTGTATTTACGTTCATTGCAGCTCCGAACTGCTTGAAATTAGAATCGAATTACAGTGGAACCGTTCGAAGGGCGAGCAATTCCGAAGCTGCGACTGTTTGTTTCCCCCGCTTGCTGCGTTATGCCCTTTTGTGCGATGCGAGTAGTTTTCGGATGCGGATTGAAATCGCAGGAGCGGAATGGGAATAAACAAAAGCTGGATGGGCGCAGAGCTGCCTGTCGTTAAGATTTCCAATTTTGAGCAAAATGGGAATCGGTGGCGCAAACGGCTTCCTTCCCACCGCCCTTCCGCCACCCTCCTGCACCATCACCCGCGGCGCATTCCGACGGAATTCCAAGCAATTCAAGATAAAACGAAATATACGCTAAGAGCGAAAACACTCGGCTTCTTCTCCTTCGACCTAGAAGGAACGAGAACTACCAGGAAGATGATGTTGATGATGATGAAGACTATTTTCTTCCTTGCATGTAATTTAATTTTAAAATTCCTTCAGGTATTAAGTTTGCTGTAATGTTCCAAGCGTAAAGTAAAGATATTAAAGGAACATTGTAGTGTGTTGATTATTATTATAGGGCCATTAGCCCTTTGGACCAACAAAGATGACGTATTATTTAGATTTTAATAATTACATTCATTGCAACAATAACTACGAATATTGTAATGGAAGATGAATGCCCTTTGGCCAGGGTGTACGAATTTGGCAAAAGTAACTCCTGCTTGTCGTAGAAGGCGACTAAAAGGGGATGGATTTGCAACGATTTCTATTTTCTTACATTAATAACATTCCTTGCAACAAAAACTACAAAAATACAATAGTAATAAAGAGATACAAACAAAATATAATGCTATTGCTGCATAGGGCTATAGACCATAACACTTTCTGCCCTTTAGATTATTATGCTGAAATGATATTACTGTGCTCGATTTATCTTTGCTTGTGTAAACAGTGAAATGTGTATTAACTACTTATTTAACTTAATAAAATGTGGTCCAATTTAGGAAACTTTCTTACTATTAAGTTGCAATTTCGGAAACTTTTCGCTACACTTATCTTTATATATATATATACGAGTGCGTGAAAGGTGTTGGACCACACCTTTTCATCCCCTTTTCATAGCTGGAAAAGAGAAGAAGTAATATTTCGCGAAAGTTATAATTGGCAAGTCTGCCAAGCCAAGTTCATAAGTTGCGAGCGGAATGTAATCCTGGGCGGATGTGGGGAAAGGGTGGACACGGCACCTCCACAGCGCCGCCTGTACGCGCCCTCCTGAAACTCCGGTGCACATTAAAGAGTAGTTTAAAATAAACTTCCCCCCGTAAAGTACTCAACAAGTCAAATTCATGCGGCCAACTTTGCGTGTAGGGGATGTAATGCGATTGTCGAGAACAGGAAGCGTTCATATTTCAATAAATACAATTTCGTCGCCTTCCAGTAGTGGGTTCTGCTTTGGTTTGAGGGTGAGTGTGGGTAAGGGTGTATTGTATTACGCTCACAGCTTGGAACACGGCCGCCCCTCGAATTTACGACAATTACGAATTGCATCCGAAAAGGTGCAATGTCGCTGTTATTGCCGCAGTAACTGTATGCAATTTACCCGGAAATGGCAACGCGCCCGGAAATTTGCAATGAAATCCACCTATGATATGTGCGAGAACGAACATACACACGCAAAAAAAAAGAACTATATAGTAATAGTAGTGGAGGGAAGGCGTTTAAATTTTCCGCACGACCCGAAAATTACTCCAAACCGTCCTTTGGACATAATAGTAATAAGGAACCTATAGGACTGCACGTAAAATAGGTCGTATAACACATTGTCTGCACTTACAACATTTCATATAACGCACAAAGTGTACACATTTTCATGAAAAGACATCGAAACGTCTTGATTAACAAATAATTAATTTAAACCTAAACTATTTTTTAATTGACATAATAATTAACTTACGCATTTATCGTATAATTTAATTAGAGGACAATCTAATGAAATATCTGAAGTTTTATTATAAAGGCTATACTTTATGATTTGCAAACACTTTGAGTAGTAGTTATTTTTTTTAATAAAAAATATAACGTTTATTCAAATTCCAGGCGGCAAAGGGGAAATAAGGGAAGAATGAAAAGGAATCGCAGAGGAAAGAGGAAAGACTGAGGGTTTGAAAAATAAATATAACCGTAAGAGAGACCCCCCTTTTAATATTACACTTTAGAGAGAAGCGAACAAGCAAGAACCATTCGCAACGAGTTGCCAACAATAAAAGAAACGAGGAGGAGAGAAAAAAAAATAGTCGTCTGAGGGTTGAAAATCTCGCCTCCGTCTAAATATTTGTGCGCGTCCCGAGGGGACGTCGTCATTTGTTTAGGGCCACGATATCGGGCGTCGCGACGCGCAAGACAATCGCGTTTTATTTTTGGGCGGCGTTCGTTTGTTTGTGTTTCTTCTTTTTTTTTCGCTCTTTATTTCTTCGTTTGTTTCTGCTCTCCCTTTTTGCACATGCACGTACCCCTTACGAGCCTACGCCTCAGCGAAATCTAGATTTCGGTCCGATCCCCGCACATAAATCAATCAAAAAGGGTTATTTCGGTAGCCAGAAATCCCAAGTAATGATGATGGATGCCCGGCGCCGATTGTTTAGCGCCTCAATTTGCATATTTTGACGCGTTCGAAAACAACCAGTCGATTCCCATCGAATGCAAACAAAAACAGAGCAACAACAAAGCATTAACGAAATTTAGATTAGGTTGTTAATTTTAAGGGAACGTAATTGTGTTATAATTGATTCAGTGATTTATTTTCAAGTTTGACAGGGAATTACAGGAAAACCGTAATAGCCACGAAAATTCCGAATAATGCGTTGGAAAGCCTGAACATTTATCTTAAATTAGAGTGCTCATTGATAGTTTTGGCAGTTATAGTAACCGAGAAAATAAATGATTTGTAAAGACACTCAATTTCCGAGGCTTAAAAAACACTTTTTCAAATTTGACAGTGAATTACAGGAAAACCGTAATAGCCACGAAAACGCCGAATGATGCGTTGGAAAGCTTGAACATTTGTCTTTAATTAGAGTGCTCATTGATAGTTGTGGCATTTATAATAATCGAGAAAATGAATGATTTGTAAAGACACTCAATTTCCGAGGCTTAAAAAACACTTTTTCAACTTTGACAGTGAATTACAGTAAAACCGTAATAGCCACGAAAACGCCGAATGGTGCGTTGGAAAGCCTGAACATTTGTCTTTAATTGGAGTGCTCATTGATAGTTGTGGCATTTATAATAACCGAGAAATTAAATTATTTCTAAAGACACTCGATTTAAAATTAGTTTTTAAACTTTGACAGTGAATTACAGGAAAACCGCTATAGTTACAAATATGGAAAGTTGCTTGTTGGAAATCCAGCTTTAATTAGAGTGGTCACTCATAATCATGTCTTTTACAGATTCCGAGAAAATGAATAATTATAAGAAATACGTACAATTCATTATTGCTAATTAAAAATTGTGCAATCCGCATTTCCCGTACAATCTCGTGAGTAGCAAGCAACGCTTGATCTCGGTTTTGGAACCTTGGCGTGACCAGATTAAATTAGCATATTCCGGGCGAATTAAATGAATTAAATCCTCCCGGCGTTCCAGGGAATATCCTTTGGTTATTCAAATGTTTTCATTGTGCCATCCCCATCCTAAAACACTTGCTGCCCTTCCCCACGGCCGACTGGGAGAAGCTCACAATGGCTTACATCCATTAAACGACACCATTAATCTGAATATAAAAGTTCCGAGGGTGCATAGCTTTCAACCCTGCCTGCACACAAAACAAAACACACACCATCATCATAATCATCATCATCATGGAGTAATTAAATTACGTCCAATTTAAAAGGATCATTATTATTAGTACATAGCCTAAAACTACTGTCCCTACTCCACTTCCTGCGTGTGCGGCCTTTGTGCTACGTGCTTAATAATAATACTCGTCACTTGGGAGTTTCCAACTTCGCCCTGAAATGTTTAATACTTGTTCGAGAATATACGCAATATATCAAGGGTGCCCCGATACCAACCACTTCGTAATCCCTCCGACCTTCGACCTTGTCTTCCCTTCACTTTATGTCCACTTCAACGTTTACCTTCCGAACCTCAAGTTCCATAAATTATATACAACAATATCCTCACGCAATAACTCATTTATCAAATCGCACATTCTCACATCAAATTCAGAATAAACCACTCAATTAATTCAATCCATTTTTCTTCTAAAAAAATCTATTCAAACCAATCAATTATTGTATACTTAATTAAAAGGAAAAAAAACTAGAACTTTAATTCAATAATCTGATCAGTATTCTGTGGTTGTTCGAAATCGAATTCAAGCAAAAATTAGGCAATTCTGGGTAAAAGCAAGGGCTAACTTCAGATGCGAAAAGGGTCAGAGAGTAAATGAATACATCGAATCGGAACGGCATTCCCATGGTGCATGCAAATTACGTTGTTACTCGATGTTTACATTATCTGGGATATCATGGGATTTGTTTATTTTATACCGGCGCCATCGATGCTGCATCGTCTGACCTTATTCCACATCGATGCACAACGTAATTCAATACAAATAAATGTTTGCATTAGGAAATCATAAAATAAATGGCAAAAATTCAATACGAATCTACACACCATTCTGTTATTCAGTTCATTGATTCTCTTCTAATCAGAAATTACTTCATGGAAAATTGCGTATTTTTTACGAGTATTTACAAAACTACATTACTTCCTCAACTAAATTCAATCAGTCTATTTTTTGTCTATATTCAAATATAAAATTATGTTATGTTTTCTATAGTTTTACATCGAAATTAATCTCCTATTAATTTAAATTGAAAATCAATCAACAATTGAACGTTTCCATTACGTAATTGTTTGATCTCTATGGAGATGAAACAGTAACCAAATTTTTGAACTCAACGCCTCCTGCAAATGTTTGCAAACGGGTCGAAATTAATGAATTCGTCTAATTTGAATAGTTAATGATCGGAGGATGATCGATGGTAACGACCGGAACTAACGTTACAACGAACGATATCGGCTCCATTCGTTGTAACGTCATTTCCGTGGAAAACCGGAAATACGCATCGTCGCATCAGATTACAGGATCATCGTTAAACGGGACGCCATCTCTTGGGACTCACAGAAAACATAGCTCGTGAATTGATGAACAATATCTTTACAGACGACAAATAATGTGAATTAAACGATGAAATTTAATGAATATTTAACATAATTTTTCTGATTATTACACAAAACTCAATAGCGAATCGCAAAATGCAACAATTCCAATCAAATTTACGAATAGAAGAACAATGAATGAATACATAGCATTAAAATGGAATTAATCGTCGAACAAAAAAACGCAGATTTTTACGTGCTTTTGCTGCGTTTTCATTGTTTCAACTGGAGCTCGTAAATGAAAATTGTTCCATTTGTGCCGTCAAACAATGCGCGATTCCCTTTCATTATCATAATAATTTTAATTAAATTTCCACGCAAAGCGGGAGATAAAAATTAAATAAATAAATTACGTAATGCGAGGCATCAAAACGCAGAAAAGCGTTTGAAATAAAAATTCAACTGGTGTGATTTTATTTTTATAGTTTGCGCTGTTTTCACTTTTTTTTTTCTACGAAAACAACGCGCTGAAAAGGGTGCAAGGATGTACAGTTTTCAGTAATTAATTTACATGAACGAGATGCGCTCTTCCACGCTCTGAAGGACAAACAACAAGCAGTTGTAAATCTGCCTGATATCTCTTCAGCTTTGCTAAATTTCACTGGATGAAAAAAAAAAACGTTTAATTTCATGAATAATTCAATTGTGATACTATTAACTTGAATATGATAATATATTAACCCAAAGATGGAAATACCCAAAAATTTTACAGTTTTTTTTTTACAAAAAATAACCAATATGAAATAATATGATTACACTATATTTGTACTCTAAAATTATTAAGAAAATTAACGAAAATATTCACACAATTATAAAAAAACACTTCTTCAGTTAAATCTTTATACTTTAAAATACACTATAAACTGTTGAAATCTTTCAGAATCTAGCAGATTCCGATAGAAAGCAGTGCCCGGAGCGTCGTTTCTTTAACACTTTTGTGAGTATTTTATGGGATGAAAAGCAGTTATTGAGATGTTATGAAAACTGCGCTCTGGGTGCTCACCGAAAAGGCTTTCGGGGACGTTCAAACACGCGAAACTTTCCAACAAATACCGCATTCGTAAAGGACCACGACGTTTCACAGAGCAAATATTTATGAATGTATCGGCGATCCTTGAAAGGATCATGAATGGAACGCGAATCGTTACACGATACAAGTCATTTCTGCTGCAAAATCGAGCCTCTCGCAGTTACTTTTTAGTTTCATTTCAATGAATTAATGATGAGGCAACATTTTATGTAATCTTCAGCTTTGTAATTATTAATTGGAAAGTAAATGAATGAACACATTTAAGACCTTTACAAAAGAATTAGTACTGGCATAGAAAATAATTAAAGAAGTTGCAAAAAACCGATCAATTTTAAGATGGTAGAGACAAATTGCTTCATTAATACAAAAATAGTTTAGCAAACAAATGTTTTATAACTCCCTGTAAAAAAACAATCATTGCAATTGATTTAAGTGAATGATAATAACTACTTGGTAATACGCCATCTATCGGTTGATTTTTGGAACTAATTTTGGGCACGAACGTTGCGGCAAATCTGTCTTCCCTTAGAAAAACAGGAAGCAATCCCTTAACAAAATACTTTAAAAAAAAACGAAACACTTCCGGCTTTGTTGACACAGCGAAACCGTTATTTCGCGTAACCCAATGAAAGTTATTTGCGAATATAAGCAAAAAAAAGAGTAAGGCAAATATAGATGTATATAAAATAACGGAAACTTTTTCAATCTCTCCCGTTTCGAAACAGAAGGGTGGAGACGAAACAAAACAAAAAAAAAGGCATTGCGCGCCTCGAAACAAAAGGGGCGCTCCATCGATTCGGCGCTAAGTGTATTTCGAAATAAAGTAGTGAGTTTGTTGCTGCTATTTGTACTCTTCTTTTTTTTTGTTCTTATTTTGCTCTCCTCTTTCATGGGCGCTCGCCTTTGTTGGCGCAATTTTTTCTTTCCACCCTCTACACGAAATGAAACCGAAGATCCGGATGGATGCAGCAGGAGTCTCCGGCGAATTTGCGGAATTTCCATCGTAAATTAGACGGTTTTACCGTTTGTCTTCCCAAATTACTTGCACACTCGATTGGTCTCAATGGAATTACGCAACTTCAAAGAGAGCGCATAATAATAGTAAAACACTTATTATTAACATTTCTTATAATTAAAATACTCTACAATAACTTGAATTTTGTAGTAAAATACTTAAGATTTTAGTTATTCTATAATAAACTACTATAAATTTCGAAAATTCTACATAATAAAGCAAACGAATAAGTAATATTTAATACGCCATCTATCGGTTTACTTTGAACTATAATTAACGTTTTTGATAAAGTACACTTTTCTTTAATCAAACAAGTAAATAAATGTATTCCATCCAATAAATATCTACTACAAAGGTTGTTTAACTATCTTAAACTTTCAATTAATCAATCCTCATTACAATTAAGTCCATTTATCAAATGATTTTGTAATAGTAAAATACTTAAAATTTTAGTAAATCTGTAATAAACTACAATAAATTTCGAAAATTTATATAAAAAAGCAAACAAATAAGTAATAGTTAATACGCCATCTATCGGTTTACTTTGAACTATCATTAACGTTTTTGATAAAGTACACTTTTCTTTAATCAAACAAATAAATAATCGTATTCCATCCAATAAATATCTACTACAAACGTTGCTTAACTATCTTAAACTTTCAATTAATCAATCCCCATTACAATCAAGTCTTTTTATCAAATGATTTTGTAAATGTTGAACCAATTATATACACAAAAGAACACACAATTGGAAATCGGTGAACAACAAAAATTAATCAAAATTGTTGGAAATTCATCACCTCCGACAACAACAAATAAAAAACAAGTAGCAGTGAGATGGGAATCCAATCCTGAATTTAATAAATATTTGCGCGTTGTTGTTTTGAACCATGTGTGTGCAGCAGCAGAAATATTTTGGGAATTGCAATAATTGCAACTGTCCATCCGGCTGCAGTTGCTGTTATTATTGTTGTTACCAATTCCTGTCGACAATCACAACAATTCGCATTAATTGCGGCCCGATTTTTATTCGGTTTGCATAATTTTGAATACATTTTTGTTTGTTTCGTTTCCTACACAATCCACCAATTATCGCAGTACAGCAATTATTTGCGACCCCCCAAATCTAATTAAGTCGGTATGATTTTTTCGGCCGAATCAAATTTTAAAGAGAATTGCCACATGGAATACTAAAAATTTGTTCGTTTGATGTTTATTAACAATTGTGTAATACTTTTATGAAAAATTCGTAAATTTTAAAGGCTTTTCAGAATGTACAACATTTTATTCTGAATTCCTTACAAATATTCTCCTGCAACGATAAAATGTGTTGTAACACTTTTTATGAACTGTTCGTTGCGTTTAAACGTTGCTTTTTTTTGTTGTGTCTTCCGTTTTCGAATGTTGTCGTAATAACGTTTCCATTTCATGTCCGGAGGCCAGGAAGATCCCTTTGATTACGAAACGAGTCGTAATGCTTCATGAAAACGTAATGACAATAAACCAGTCGAAACTTGGGGGACCATTAAAAACACTTCCAGGACGACAATAAAAAGTAAACCGAACGAAAGATAATGCAACAACAAAAAAGGAAACGCACGTAACTTTACTCAGAGTTGTTGTTCTCACTTGCATTATGCAACGTGAAAATTGTTACGTAACGGTAAATATAAATTAGTTTTTCGTGTAAATATTTCAACGTTCGATTCGGTTCGGGGGGGCTTTGAATAATAAACACTATTCGAAGCGGCGATAAACAACAATTTATTTCGTAATAAAACTACATTCCATTTGTCGTTTAAAAGGAACTGGAAAAAGGAACAGAGTCTGATCTTGTAATTCCCTACACGAGTTTCTCCACTATTTGCATACAATTTGCCTCTGTTCTCAACACAAACCCATTAATATTGGGAAATTAAGAAGGGAATAGAGTTGAATAGGAAAAACGACATGAATTAATATTATACAATCGAAAAAGTAGGAAATATAAATTTTAAAAATCCATTTAATTTTCTTAAATTACAGGTGAAAAGCGAATTACAGCCAAACGGCTCAAGATACCTGAATAAATTAAAATGTGTTATCTTCCCTAATTATCCTAGTTTTATATGCATCTTTTGGATCTACTCTATCTATTATAGTTTTCGAGGAAATCGCAAAAATGTGAAGACGCTGCTTTTTCGCCTGTTAATTTTACGTTTCTTCAACTTTGACAGCGAATTACAGCCAAACGGCTCAAGATACATGAATAAATTAAAATGCATTATCTTCCCTAATTATCCTAGTTTCATACGCATCTTTTGGATCTACTCTATCTATTATAGTTTCCGTGAAAATCGCTAAAATGTGAAGTCGCTGCTTTTTCGCCTGTTAATTTCTCGTTTCTTCAACTTTGACAGCGAATTACAGCCAAACGCCTCAAGATACATGAATAAATTAAAATGCATCACATTCCCTAATTATCCTAGTTTCATAAGCATCTTTTAGATCCATTCTATCTATTATAGTTTCCGAGAAAATCGCAAAAATGTGAAGACACTGCTTTTTCGCCTGTTAATTTTACGTTTCTTCAACTTTGACAGCGAATTACAACCAAACGGCTCAAGATACATGAATAAGTTAAAATGCGTTATCTTCCTTAATTATCCTAGTTTCATACGCATCTTTTGGATCTACTCTATCTATTATAGTTTTCGAGAAAATCGCAAAAATGTGAAGA
>JAFMTC010000162.1:54202-104997 GCA_018845635.1 Nicrophorus orbicollis
TACACGTGATGGACAGTGCGGATGCACCACTATAAAAATCGAAACTCGGGAACAACACACAACAGTTCAATTTAAAACTGCATTGAAAACCATAAAGGTGTTAACTGATTCAACTGAAGGGCAGAGCACAAACATCATCCCTCCTCTCACTCTCTCTCACACCCTCTCTGCATGGGGTTGATTGACGAGCTTTCATCGATAAACACCTTTTTCGAGTGCGTCGATTCGCCGTCCCGATAAATATTTAACAAGGCAATTACATCAATTGCACCGAAGTAATAAAAGTTTGCATTTCCCTTCTCCTTCATTTCCAATATACCTATTTACTTTATTTTTACTCTTCGCTCTACGCCCAATTTAACTCGCCGCTAATAATTAATGCACGATGTTGACGTTCCATTCATTCATTACGTTCGATTGTTTGATTTCAGACATATGTTGTCGAGTTTTTTTCCCGCAAGGAAATTTCATGTTTTTTTCCTCTTCATCTACAATTAATCAGCTTGTTTAGTATTGCAGACAATATATTCCATTTGTAATTCCATCAAAGTCTCTTTCAATACCCAATTTGGACCAAGAAAGATGTTGAAATGAAATTAATAAAATATAAAAGACAAGCCTATTCTAATACGCCATCTATTGGAAATTCGGGAACTACTGCAAAATATAATTGAAAATCGTCATTACTATCCTGTATTTTCAAATATATCTAATTAATTGTTTTGTTAAATCAAATTTAACAACTTTCTACTGCATCCAATTTGATAAGGTTTATATAGTACTTTTATTTATTGATGTTTTAAAATTGGTTAATTGTTGATATTATTGCAAGATAGATTCGTAAACTGGAACTAGTTTGAAGGAAATAAAGAAAATTATAGCTGCAAGTTTTGCTACAAAGAAAGGGAAATGTCATGTAATGAAACACTAAACCTGTCCAAAGGTGCGTTCACAACAACGTTTCCTTGTCGTGTCGTTGCTTTTAACGTGCACAAAAATAAGAAAAAAAAACGTGCCAACAAATAGGTTAACAGGTTTATGGCTCGTAAATGTATTTATTTAAAACGCGGCCCAGCCTAGGGCAATAAAATACTTTGTGCGGCCCTTTTTCCCGGTGCCACGCATTGAATAATTCAGCCCTCCTCCGATGATCTTCACGTCCTTCCGACGAAAATAATAAACAAACAAACGTAATTCGAAGTGAAAATTGTTCAGTTCCTTCATTATTTCAACGATCATTGCTTATTTCCCTCCTCGGAATCAAAGCAATTATCCCTCGATTTCTTATATTTTCTTTCTTGCACCATTCGCTTAATTAAAATCAAACAATGGCGTTTCTCTTCGCAAACGAGGCACTATTTTCGCTTCACCTTTTATTCCAGGACGAGCCGAAAGGAGCGCACGGTCTTGCAGATGAACTCTGATTAACATTTCAATTAAAAATGCAAAGGATATCGCATCCTCATTGTCTTTGCAAGATATAATTAAACATCCAAAATCTGTTTGCATTCTATGGAAAACGATAAAAACTATTAAGTTAATACAAGCAAATAATGACACGCCATCTCTTGGAGTTTTGCGAACTAATAAGAAAAAATTGGTAAATCGTTATAATTAACTCCAAAATTTCCTTTTATGGAATTGTTCATAGTATTAAGCACTAAACCCCATTATGCTTATACTGCTTACGTAATACTGCATGATTACAGCTGTTGAGTACACTCGGGGCTCCGTTATTTACATGATGACTTTCGTAATAACGCACGTCGAAATTGCTTTCGGCGAAAACGTCTTAATTGTTAAAATATAACGCGAAAAGACGTCGACTTCGGTACATTAAATCTGATGGAAATACCCGACCGCGACGTTCCAGCGCAGACAGTCGAAACTACTTGGAACTTTAATGGAACGCGAATAAAACCCGACCGAATGACAACACGCTTTACTTCAGAAAACATGTTACATCACGCGTGTCTTTGCATGACACTGGAATTCTTGTCTGTTTCTTTGCATTGAATTGATCTTGATATACAATCATTGCATGAACGCATTGATCTAAGTGCTAGTTGAGTTACAATTAACGAAGATGTGTTTTGATATTTATTGAAAGTTGTTGATTTCTACAAGATGTTGTCTAATATTAATGAAGCAACTATCTTTAAGTTAATTAGTATCAAGTAATCAATCGATTCATATATTTCTTGCTTCAAATTGGAACATACAAATCCATACAATAGTTGGGTATAATTATGCTAACGACCATTAATAACTTTTTGTCCTTCCTTCCATGTTTTACTTATGTCGACTATATAATAATGTGTCGACGGTTAGTTAACTACTTTCTGTGTAAATGTGAATGTAAATACAACGGATGGGGATGAAGGCTGTTTTAATTGCGTTTGTTTTAAACGCAACATCAAAATCAACAACAACAACAACCGCCGAGAAGGAGTATTACTCCGACTGCGAAATTCCGGCCGAATCAAGGGAACAAATTGGATTCCCCGACGAATTTAAAATAATTAAATTTATTCCTACAAAAACTATATGCAAATTAACACAATGTTTCATCATTAACACAAACTCGCTATAACGGCACTCTTCAATTAAGGCAGGTTTTCGATTTACGGCCTAAAATGTTTCACTATAACGGCTTTTTTCCATGTCGATATATCTATACAGTGGCAATCTTGCGCAAGCGCAATCTTTGATTCGTTATACGGCCAAGTTTCGTGGAACGTATCTAGGCCGTAAAGCGAGGTATGGGTGTATATAATTAAGCATAACGTGAATATTCTAATCAATTTTCAACGTTAAATTTGCAACGGAAGCAAAGGGTAATTTCCCGTTTCCGTGGATTCTCTACAATTGCATAAAATTCCCATTGGACCATCAAAACGCGCTGTTAAATAACAGACAAATAAACGGAACAAAAATATAATACACACAAAGGGTGGGACGCTGTATCAAACACCCGAAATCCCCGTAGTTCGAAACTCATAGACAATAGAGTTAAATTCGCTGCTCCCCATGAGCATTTTCCTCGCTATCTCTGCTGAATATTTTCATTTCGTAATTTTCCTATTTTCATATTTTCCCAACGCACGTCCGAATCCATTATTGCCGCCGAATTTCACTTACGTATCACCATTTCGATGTGCGGTGGACATGAAACGAAACGAATTTTACCGAACGCCGATTTTTTGACATGCAATGAGCGAGTTTTATTAATGCGGTTCGGACAGAGGAATCGATAGATTTTTATGGGGGTGTGCACCAAGTTCAGCTGCAATGACACATTACATTGAGTCGGGTGGACAAAAATTTGATGGAATATAATAAATAATGGTTGATTTTTCGTTTACAAAAATGAACAAAAAAAAGTGTTTCGATAGGAAAAATAACAGCATACGTGAATGCACAAAGCCCGGCTGCAGCTGGCGGCTACATAATTAGAATTGCATACAAAAATTGCACATTATCCATGATTTTTTTGATGAAATATCAAGATTTTTTTTTTGCAATCCTATGACACTATTTAATTTTCAGTTTACACGTATCCCATGAATGCACGTGCTTTTGCACTTTGCGTATTACATAAAACGATAAATAAATTTAAAATAGCACCTAAATTTAGTTACGCCATCTCTTGGCACCGTGGGAACTAATCCAAAAAAATCATATTCTATACTTGAATTTTCATCAATTTTCAGTATTTCTGAATCTATACTTAGTATGTGTAATATTTTTCATTAATCTTTCATAATAATACAAGAAAATCTATTATAAATTACATAAAACAAAAATAATCCATGGAATTTATATGATGAAACCGAAATATTATTAAATCCAGATGATTTATATGTTAAAATTTATTTAAATTTAAAAGATACAAGCAAATTCTGATATTGGATATAAGCAAAGTCATTGTATAATCTTCGTTTTCAGTATTTCTGAAAGTGTTTATGAAATCTTCCAATATTCTTAAAATTACTTAATTTTCTCTTATTTCTTTAAACTTTTACAGATAATCTAATAATATTATTTGCAGATTAAATGAAGAAATACGTAAAAGTTCTATCAATTCTCAAATCGTAATGTTATGAAATTCGAACGATTTGTACGCATTTCTTTTAAAATATTTTTTTGTTGTGCACGTGGCACGTCTGTTGGGGCTCAATTTATGGTTTTCACCGAGAAAGAAGTACGCTTTTCCATCCAAATTAATTGCAAACGGACAGAAAAAGTTTAAACCACAAGACCCCCCCACCTCCCCCAAAAAGAGTAGATGCGAGATGCAAAAAAGGGCGGGCGGGCGGCATTTGTAATCGTCCGCATGTGTCAAATGTGTTTTAATTTTCTCTTGTCCAGTCCTACACACACACATGCTGGTGATGATGAAAACAGAAACAAAAAAAAAACAACTGGAAGAGTGTACGAAGTGTGGGTTTGCATGGGCAGGGGGGTGGAGGCTCCACTGCGACGGAAATTCATAAATTGCAGACTATTTATCAAAAGCCCTTTTGTTTCGCAGAAAGCAGACACATCGCCGAAAATAGAGTCAGCGCGTGTGCGGGAGGGACGAACGACGAAGAGTGTGTGTGTGAAAGAGAGAGAGAGAGAGGGATGAAGGGGCAAGATCGATATCGTGGCACGGCCCAAAAATAAAATTCAATCACATACCGCCCCCCGCTCCCCCCAACGGCTGCTGCAGCCACCGCAGAGCATCCTTCTCATCCACTCACTTCCAGCCCTTAATTGAAGAAATTCAATTAACGAATAATTGGGGGACGGCCGCAAATGGTGCATGATGTTAACGTTTGTTCTTCTGCTCCTGCAGCAACACAACAACCCCTATATTCCATCCACCTCTCTCTCTTTCACACACACACATTCAACCCCTTTACTTTTATTTCGCTCCTGATCTCTCGCACCTCGACTCGACCAAAACTCGCACCCAGTTTCCTCGGCGGATGGTTTTAATCCGAGCGATCTTCCGAAAACTTTTATATTTCCCCCGGGGTGGGCGCAGATTATGTGTACAAGAGCGTCGGTACAAGGGTAGATTAAATTAATCGGGCTGACCTCGGGGGCCGCTCAAACTGCACACAAAGACCACCGCACAACAGCAACAACAAGAACAACAACACAGAGACAATATCTTAATCATTCACAATTAAGCCATAACCCCGAGCAACGTTCATGCCAACTTGTTCAATCAATTTATATCTATATATATATAATTTTCAACCAGCAATAGTTTGCTAATTCACTAATGCTGCAGTCGGATTTAGCAAACAAATCAAATCTAATTTTTCTAATACCGACTATTTTCTTATACAAATTTAATGGGGATTTAACAACTTCTTATTTACTTGAAACTTAACACAATTTACGTAATAATATTCTCGCTGCTAATCAACTTGAACTAATGAAAGCTTGAAAGACTTTTATTCACGGATTTCAATAAAAAGTAGATAAAATATCAGTAACTAATTCATTATTGCTAATTTACTAATGCTGCAGTCGGAATTAGCAAACAAATCAAATCTAATTTTTCCTAATACCGAACAATTTTCTTATACAAATTTAATGGGGATTTAACAACTTCCTATTTACTTTAAACTTAACACAATTTACGTAATAATATTCTCGCTCCTAATCAGCTTGAAATAATGAAATACTTTTGTTCAAGAATTTTAGTAAAAAGTAGTAAAATCTCTATTACTAATTAATTACTTAATATTACGTAACGATTGTTAAATCAATAAAATAGAGTTTGTTTTCCTTCAAAGAAAAGTTTAATAACTTTGCAGTTAATGAGAAGCAATGAAAAAGTTTGTTTAAAATATGAAAATAATAGCTAAATTTTGAAAATGTATAATAAGAAAACGACAAATACCAAAGAATTATATATTAGCTCATTAGAATCACACAAGTTTCTTCTTCAATTAGCATATTTCCTTATCCAAACAGCTTGCTCCATTATTGAGTAATCACATAAAATGTAAACTTACTTATAATAATAAAATATATGATTTTTTTTCTTGTTAATGTTTTCACATTATGGAAATTTATTGCTGAAACTTGTCGGAAAACTGCAAATTCCAAACAATCTATAAGCTAATTAGAAACTCTTAAGACTAATCTCCGAAATCATTATATAATTATAATATCATAGTTCATTACCTAAATTATTGAGTAGTTACAGAAAACACAAACTTACAGAAAAAAATCCTAAATATCTAATTAATATAACATCTACTTCCTTAATTATCATTATTTAAACATTAGACTTCTTAATTTATAATAAAATATAAAAAATCACTTTTCACTGATCACTGAATTTATGTTATTTTTGGGAACTTAAAGCAAATGAAGATTTTGCAAGTAACCTGGTTAGAAACGTCATAATTTTATCTTGAATTTACCTATTTTATAAACCAATTAAGTTATCGAGATTAAAGAATAACAAAAATTTTCAATATTTGAAAGCTGATTATACAAAAACTGAAAATGCCACAAGATTGGTAATAGGCTTATTGGAAGGGTCATAGTTTCCTTCTTCAATTTTCATATATTACATTGTATTTAATCGAGTGCTTATTGAGTAATTAATTAAAACGCGAATGCATGTATGAGCATTAAGAGGATTGATTTATTAAGTCTCCGTTTGATCCCTCTCTCAACTTTCCATCCATTCCATGTAACTTGAGTGCAGTTCAGCATAATTTCGCTTAACGCATGTCATCGGTTTAATCTGTATCCAATCCACGTACATTCCATACACACACACACAAATACGCACTTGTACATTTATATACATACACATACGCACCGGCAAACATCTGAAACGAGAACCGAATGCGAAGCGAACCCCAAATATTTGTTGCTCACTTCATGCATAATATTATATGTATATTGAGGGATCACGTAATTACATTTACAATTCATCCCCTCGATTTGCAGCATTCGGTTACCTTTCACAGCAATTATTCTCAAACTCATTCAGTAAATCACAAAAAGAGCTATAACAATTCATGTTTTTTTTTGTACGATAATTGGATTTTATCATGAAAATTAGTAAATTAACATCTCCAAATTGAATATTCCTTTGTTATATAATAGATATTATATAAATCAATTAAGATATACTCAGCACTTGTTTTTCCTATCGAAAACAATTTGCGAATATCAAACTTTTCATTAAGATCCTGTAACAGGACCTGATGTAAAAATTACAAAAGAACAGCTTGAGCGAACTTAATACGATATTCATTTTGTGTTTGGATCTGCAGACTTTGCACGTGACACGCAAGTGGAGGGAAGAGGGAGAGGGAGGAAAAAACTGAGGAGAGTTAATTTTAAATTTTATAGAAAAAAAAATCGTCTCCGGTGCTTTCGTAATGTAATGATAAAATAATATTGGGCCTCAGGCAAATGGGATTCCATTCTTATATTCGTGAGAGCACGATCCAACGGAAAAAAAAATATCAAATTTTTCTTTACTTACATGAAATTACATTGGAAAGGGAAATTCCTTTTGCTTTGCTCTTTCGCTTCTATTTTTTCATTCAATGTATTTCACACATTTTCTTGTAAATTATTATACAAATTTTAACAATATTTGTTGTTTCATTTCAAGTAGTTTTATTAATTGTTGTGAAGGAGTAATTCTATTTGGCAAGTCTCAAGTAATTGGTAGTTGGTTCGACATTACTTATATTCTAATAGACAAGTAGAGAAGATCGACAACAAGAAAGTGAAAGACAAAAAGAAACGGAGAGTAAACAGAAATGTGGCAGAAATAACAGTTGGTATTAGCACGTCCCCGCTCTGCATATATTTAATTAGTAGGCATCCATTAAGGTTAATGATAGCGTTACGAACTATAGCTCAGAGAGCATTAGCATTAAGTGCGGCATTTGTTATTCAAACTCCGCTGGATTGGTGCGAGAAGGGGTGGCAAAGAATCGCGAGAGGCGCTGGCGAAGAGCCCCGAACCCCGAGGAAGAAAGAGAGCTGTTGTTTTCCCATCCATTTTTTGCTTCTTCCTTTTCATTTTTATTCTCGCACCCTTCCCTTCATCCCTTAGGTCCACGAATCGATTTTATGCAAAACCGCCACTTAAGATGCAGCCAATCCATCTAATAACCTTGATTATCCCAATACAAAATTCCACTTTTTTATTTCACTTCATCGAATATGCAATAAAAGGTATTACACTTGATTCTACAAAAAAAAAACTTTCAATTACATGAATTAAATTACAGGTAATAGTACGATTTATAAACCTAGGTGATCAATTCACTGTTCAACATTTGTGCAAACACATTTTTTTCGAATCTTTTAACTAAATTAGCCTCTAGACCTGTTGCGTAATCCTTAAACCATAATTCGTTAACTGGGAGGTTAGAGAGGGAGACTAAAATTGGACGCGATTTGAGCAAGTTTTTGAAACGTCCTTCCGCAACCCCTGAAAAGATCCCCAGAAGCTGGTGGCAATAAAAAGAAAACGTTACGATCAATTTGGGAAAAGGGAAAATTGCTAATTTCATACGGTCCTCCGTCCTTCCGGCACGCAACCCAGAAACCCGAGCAGCTCACTCAACTGCCTTTCACCCCCCAAAAAAAACAACTTCCATCCGCTTTTCGTTATACGATGCTCTTCCGGAAATATAATATAATAATATAATACCCTAACCCATGCTACTGCTACTTCACCCCTTCCAAAAACAGAACCCTTACATTCAAACCCTTAGCAAATAGATTACCAACTCAACCGGAATTTAGTACAATGAAAATCTTACAATTTTCTCTATTTATTATTACATATTTAACAATTATTAGTTCGTTTTCATTAAGTAAAGTTTAGGCGAATTCAATGCTAAAGAATATTGCATTATGAAATATTGTAAATTGATTTATAATGAATAATGCAGGACGCATTTCGAGAACGAAGAGAGAGAGCATTCAAGAATTTAATATAACAAACGGGTGGTCCGAAGGCAAGAATTTAATACAAGAAAGTAAATTATGGAAAAGGGATGATCCTCGAAGAAGGGAAGAAAAGAAGAAAAAGACGGTAAGAGATTCCTCGTCGCGTCGTGCACACGTTCGAGATATCCCATTACAAAAAGTGTTTCATCCATTCAGCCGCATCTTAATCCCTCACCTCCAGCATCTTCATTTCACTTCTTCCCCATCCCTCATCAGCATCATCCCTCAACTCATCTCAAATTAAGATTGGCGAATGGGAAAGTAATTTGGTTTTCGACGTGCGTCTGTGCTTTGGATGCTCGAGGAAGCAGGAAGTGCAAATTGATATTTGATTTGATCCAAACTCGTAAAACACACACACACACCTTTTTCTACGCGCAATTTGATCTAAGAGGCTGCTGCAATTAGTTTTCGTTTCGCGAAACATTTCCTCCGGGTAGCAACCAAAAAAAAAAAACGAAGACTGAAAGTAACATTCAGTTTTTTTTCTTCAGTTCTTTCATCCCACTCCGCGTTTTGTTTCCGAAACATCTGGTATCGATTCTGGTCGAAGGATACTCGCAGGATGTGTGTCGCCCGGCGCAGAGACCGCAGGACCACATCCTGACTTCATCCCAAAATCCTTCTCTTTTTTTTTCCATTGCCCTCATCCAGGACTGATCAAAATCGATTTAGTTAGACACGAAATGCATATTGCTGATTTACATTCAAGTTTCAAATCTAGTTATTTCAAATCCAGTTTAACAATAATTAAGATACAATGAAGGTACTTCATCTACTAATAAAGTCTAACTATTTCACAATAGTCAACATTCACCAATAGATACATTAATTAATTAGCAACTTATTCACATATTGTTTAGATTAGATTTGCTACTTAACTTGATCAAATTTACTAGCGAATGTGCACATTTACCAACACAATAAACTTTGTTGGGAATCCTGAATCGATTCGCAAGATGCGTGCGTATCGTCCTGCCGTCATCCCAAATCCTTGTCATCCTCGTCCAGGACTGATTGACCGCCGGACTTGAAGATAATCACCCGTTACCCGAAACCCTCGGGCCTTCCGAAAAGGGCCTCGAACGTAACGAAGGAGCACGATCGATTCCGGTTTATCAGGGGATCGCAGGAATTTTCATTAAAATGTTTTCAATAACTTTCGTCCGTGAAAAGCGGAGCTGATCTCAACGGAGCAGATCACCGCAGACTGCTGGAAATTCCTATCCGAATTATCCGACACATTCTTAACGAGTTTCCACACCAAAAAAAAAACGAAAAACCTTTCTTCGTATAACAAACAAATGAACGATCCAAAGTTGAACGCAAAAAAAAGCCATGGGATTTAACGTCAAAACCCAAATTTATTCGACTCAGGTCATCTGGGACGTTATTAATTCACAAAAATTCCTATATACACACACACTTTCCTTATATACTTTTTTCTATATATATATATATCAGATTTGCATAGACTCGAGGTTATATTCTTTCCAAGCTTCTTTATTATTTATTATTCCTTTTCATCCTTGGGGGAGATGATTATGTCCTTTTTTTTTTCCTTCTTCTGTTGCTGCTGCCGCTCTCGTAATTAATCCCAGAGATATTACTTTAATTACCTCTTTTTCTTTCTATATATAAAACATATTTTTGGTCCACCTTCTTCAACGTTAATACAATGTATTTTTCGCTTAAATTATTACACCTTGCCATATAAAAATTGCGTAACAATTTTATTTCTCTTAATTTTTTAAGAAAAAAAAAACTTAATTAACGTCTGGAAACTTTACTTCGAGTAATAACGAATTAATTATCTTGTATTTGCTCATTTCTTATATAAAAAAATTATAAATTCAACATATTTTTATTAAATATGATTAATTCATTAAACATTCATTTCAATACAAATTCTAAGAAGTTCAAAAATTATACTAATTCTGACTTTACACTAAAAACAAAGAAATATATTTACACTGAAGATTGATTTCATCTTTGTTTTTATACTTAGTTGTAAATATCCTAAAATTTTAACTCTAATCTTAACTCTGATGATATTGACTAATTTCACCTGAAATTCGATTCGAAACTGAAATCGCATCGAGTGAAAGGGGCAAATATTGAATGTCCTTTTTGCGGCACGTCCATTAAAGGGCGTGCGGATAAGGTCCGCTCTAATCCGGAGGGCTTATCCTTCGGAGAGCCGCCTCTGCCAGTATTAGGACCAGTGCAAAGGACAACGCAGAAAAAGAGGACGTTTCCTCCATGGTCTTTGCTCTCGACATGTCCTTGCCACGCAGGATTACAGATCACAAGTTCACCAGGTCAAAGCAGGAGGTAAAGATTTCGCAAACACGATGATCCGAATCGCAATTATCCTGCGAATATTATGAAGGACGAATCTCGAATTTCCATTTACGATTCCGTCGGTGTCGTCGCTCGCCTTGTTATTGCAATTCCGCATCCTCCCTTCTCCACTCTCAGGACGTACGTCTTCGTCCTTTTTCCTCCTCGTCCTCCGTCTTCTCAATCTGCCCCCAACTCCAACGCTCGGGCATGTGTGTGCTTCCGATATAAATAATTAAATTCCTCCACGTCCATTCGAATTAATATTTCCCTCAGAGGGACACGTTCAAGATGAACGGGAAAACTGGGCCAAGAATAATAATAACATAACGAAACCAATTTACGTTTATTCTAGATCATCTTTTTAGTAATCCAAACCAAATTCCGATCATTTCACTTGCTGTCGTCATAAGTTTTCCCATTCTTCAGTTTGGCAGTTTTTCTTTTCATGACATTTTCCAATCCTTTTCCATTCGTAATCAAAGATTAATAATAACAAAACGTATCGAAACTTCTGCAAAATCATCCTAACTTAACTCCAATCATATGCTACTGGATGTGTCTATCCTTAAGGTATTACATTCATTCATTCTTATATAATATGTATACTTTTACAGTTAGCCCTTCTTGCAATACATTCCATACTAATCTAATTCACATATCACTACATACATTCCCTTTGTGCAATATCTATTATACACAAAGTTCTTTTTTTTCTCTCTACTACACTTGCCATACATTTTCCTCCCCTTTCTGAAAGGCGTCGCGACGCTCCACACTCTCGCCGCTCAAATTTACGAGGCCATAAAAAATCCTTCGAGCAGATTATCAAAAACATATTATCATCGTTCGGAATGGAATGGCGCGAGATGACGCCCTTTCCCCATCCGCACAAACGAGATCAAATTTGGGTCAACTTTTCTAAATCTATTTCAAATTGTATTCACACTTCACACATTACCAAATTTTCTGCAATATGTACTGCAAAGATTCATAAACAATTTGGAAATATTTATATAGAAATTTGAAGAAAATGCAATAATTTGTGTATTTATTCTTCTTAAGTTATTATAGTAATTAAGTTAAGTTAGAAAGTTTTAACAAAAATAAAAGCTATATCTCAATTATTTACGAACATTATGTAATAGTAGGTTTACAAGAGATTTGTAATAAACAATACGTTCTGATGTTATTATAAACAGAAATAAAACATTTGTTGAGTTAATTTTTGGAACATTGTAACAAAAAAATGAGAAAAATTTCATATTTCAATTAGTTAAAAACTTTATGCAATAGCAGTTATACAAAAGTGAAATTTTCTTATGTAATTATAGAAAATAATAAAATACTTGTTGAGATAATTTGACAGTTTAAAAATTGTAACAAAAAAATGAGAAAAATACCTCATCTCAAGTATTTAACAAGATGCTATAACAGTTCTACTAAAGATGTGCAATAAATAGAACTTTCCAAAGAAATAAAGTAGTTTTTTGAGTTAATTTCAGTGAACAAATATTATGTAACAATAGTTATATACAAAAAATACATACAATCGAAGACACAAAGTTTTTCTGTTAACAAGAACTATTGCAATAATATTTTTGTCTTTACGTTCATAGTTCAAAGTTCACATGACTTTTATAGATATATTGCAGCGTATTAAAGGGATGATGCAGTGCATTTCGTTGATGAAATTACGCTTGTGCAAAGTTGAAAAATGATGGTGGCTGTGGCGGAAGATCCTCGTTAATTTGGATCATGAAATACGTATTAATCAAAGAGGGATGGACCGTTGTTAAAGGGTAAAATGCAGGGCAGAAAGTGCACACAGAACACACATAAAGGGAACGGACGGATCCAAGGCTTCCCTTAATTATCATCCGGCACTGACCCCCCTTGTTACGAGGAATTCTCTCCCATGTTAATTATTGCACGTTGCATCATCCCTCTTCCCCTCCCCCCCGCACGGTTATTTACTCACTCTTTCATCCACACGTATTATATAAATAAATGGGGGGATAGGCAACGCCATGTCGACAAGACGACTTTGATGGATGGTTCAGGAGATCCTGTTGCTCCTGCAGCAAAATCGATCTAAGGACTGCAACAACCTTCATCCCTACGACACGTTCACATCAACTCAGAAGAACTCACGCAAAATTGAGAGTAAGATACTGATACTCCAAATGTTAAAAATAACTTTTAAAATTTCAATAAAATTTACAAGAAAACATGTGAGTAAAAGTATGTTAAAAATATAGAAAATGAATATAAAGTATTACTCAGCAGACAATAATATATAAATAATAAGAGGAAACAAGTTTAGAGCTTAACTAGAATCAATATGATGAATAAATAAATTTAAAAAAATAAGAAAAAGATGAGATATTTCTATAAAAATTAATGAAAAGTACTGGGAAATATGGAAATATTGTTATTATACTTACAACAGTGGTTGGAGTAAATATGTTTTGCAAGGAGAAATTTAATAAAAATGTTGAGTTTCCAGGAGGAGAATCGTTCTGTCCTGAAGCTGCAGCTTCTTTTTCTTGTCCCGAGGGAGGAAATTAAAATAGTTCCCCCCGGTGCCTTAATTAAAGATTAAGGAAATCGCCGCCCATCTGAACTCGGCGTAATAATTTAATTCTATAGTGGCCAAAACAGGAACAACGCCAAAAGGGAAATGCATAACGTGGAAATTTCATTTCTTCTTCAATGGAATCTCATAGTTAATTAAGGGATGCATGAAGATAAATGAAACAGGAAAATAAAACAAGAAGTTAAGTAAAGAGATTTAATGAAAGTGCGTTATTAATACTGTTTATATTAATTATAATGAAAAAATTAGAAATTAGAAAAGAATGTTCTGATTATTTAAACAAGAATTATGTAATGCAAAAAGAGAATGTGCGATTGCCGAGAATCGAACTCGGATCAACTGCTTGGAAGGCAACTATGCTGACCATTACACCACAATCGCCCACACAAAAAATTCTATAGTTATATAATCTTATACACCCATAC
Organism: Nicrophorus orbicollis; assembly: GCA_018845635.1. NCBI lineage: Eukaryota > Metazoa > Arthropoda > Insecta > Coleoptera > Silphidae > Nicrophorus > Nicrophorus orbicollis. The sequence continues at coordinate 68,570 of JAFMTC010000162.1, forward strand.
CTCGTTTTACGGCCTAGATACGTTCCACAAAACTTGGCCGCAAAGCGAAAAGCCGTATAAGGAATCAATTTCGATTGCGCAAGATTGGAAACCTGTGGATATATCGACATCAAAAAAAGTTTTTTTGTCATTATAGCGAAACATTTTAGGCCGTAAATCGAAAACGTGCCTTAATTGAATAAGGCCGTTATAGCAAAATACCGTATAGCGAGGTATTGGTGTAATTATAAAGGTATATAAAATCTGCAATGAATTAATCTGTTACATATCAAATGATGTAAATCAAGGGCAACAAATTTACTTCAACCACAAATTATGTAATTAATATTGACATGTTGGGACTGTTGCACGTACTAAACATTGGATTAAATCAATACTAATTTGATATGTCAGAACAAACAAAAAAATAATCGTTGAACTTCATCTACATGCAGAAAATGTCTTAACTAGTCCAAGACCACTCAATGGACTGATTGCCAGGCAAATATGATTTATTGCCCATCCGGCTTCGGTTATTAGTTTCCAAAACGGATTAACAATTCGTCCTTTCGCACGTCCCTGTGTGCACATTGGCAAATACGTGTTTTTTTTTTCCCCCAATGGAAACCGGTTCAATTGCTGGACGTAATTCAGTTTAGATTCATCGATGTTTTAGCTGACGTATTTTATGTGAGCGTGTGTGTGCGTGTATGTGTACAGGATCAGCCTCCATCGCGATTACACATATGTTAGTATAAATTGGTTCAATCATGCCGCTCGGCCGCAATTCATTTACGTTACAGACTAATTAAAACTTGATTCAATGGACCTCGGCCTGCATCATCCGCAATCCCTCCATCCCTGCTACAAACCCAGGGATGGATATACCCTCCCTCTGCATAAATATTGATTCGATTCAATCATAATACACACGCTCGCTCAGTCATTTAAGTGAACGTGCATGCAAAACGATAATTTGGAGAACTTCCCCCATCGACCGATAGATGGCGTAACAAGATTTGGCGTATTTCCGCTCGCAAATCATCAATAAATTAGTAGAATTGCATTTCTATAGTATTTCGATAAAAATAAATAGTGAATTTCTTAAATTCTTCTTTAATTTTACTATATCAAATTCATAAATTATCCTTAAAGTTCCTCTGATACAACAAGAGATGAAGTAGGAGGATTTGTTGATCAAGAATCGATTGGTGAAAACTTGTTTTTCGTTACCTTCTGGAAATTGGATTTCTTAACTATCCAATCTGTGTTTCAAATCCATGATTCAAAAAATGCGCGAGAATAAATAGTAAAGAAGTGGGAGGAAGGAAGTGCGATGGAAGGTAATATGAAACGTGATCCTGCAACGATATCTTCCTGCCTGGCGCAGGATTCAATAAATCGCGCACACGAATTTAATATAAAAATTTAAACTTGGGCGAATTTCGCGCGTCGCAGGAGGTGGATGTTCCACCCCCCCGACCCCCAGGGTGGAAGATGATTAATTGATTCCAGCTACAAAGCCATTCCAGGGGGGTTGTTTGCACACCGTTTACAGCGAGCGGGAACCATAGCAATAGAGAGAGATGAAAGCTATATATATAGATAAATAAATGAATATAAGGAAAAGTGTATTGCTGGGTGAGCAGAAAACTTTCCTGAAAGACTATATTATATACATAAGCACACACAAACTACGTACAAGGAGGGAGAAGTAGAAGAGGAGAACAAAAAGAAATAGAGCCCGTATACTCTTCCATGTGTATGTATGTTGATGGGAGGGGGGTGTGAGTTGATGAAATATTCAAACACAGTTCTTTCTTTTTTACTGTTTCGGACGCCTTTTCGCAGGAGGCCCTAATAGAAAACGAAAGATGTTTTGATGTCGCCCCGGATGAACCTTTTCTTTTCATCGCGCCTTTTCCCCGTCAACGTTAAATAATCACGTTGAAGAGGTGACAAAACAACCACGGAAAAAAAATACATGTAATAACCGAGCTTCCGGCTGTGCCAGGGTACGTTTATCCCTCAGCTCTAATTCGATCAAAAGATTTCTCCATCCATTCAGAATCATATTACACTTTTCATTTGAAAAGTTTTGTTCTATCAAAAACATTATAATATTGCATCACATTTTAAACTAATAATTTATAATCAAATTACAATTTTACCTTATTCCTTTTATAGAAGCAAACGATTTGAATGGAAACATACCTGAAACAAAAAATATTATTAAAAAAGTGAATTATAAAAGTAAATAGTCAACAGTACATAACTAAAGAAAGTCTGAAGTTGTACCGCAAGGAAGTGTACTTTGTCCTAAATCCATAAACAATGATTAAGAATTACGTAATTCTCGTTTAAAAAAGTAGATAATGTTGATGAAGTTAAAATAAACACTGTTACGAAAGGGCTATTGACTCTTTTCGATCCTACGAAATAATCAATTAATTTCATTGTAATTTAATATGGATAACATAATTGTTAGCAAAGTGATTACACATGTTTATATAATAGCTGATAACGAGATTTCTCCAATGATAAAGGCGATAACAATGTAAAAAGAATATTGAATTTACCGAAATGAAAATATACGTGTAGACAGTAAAATATGAATATGTGATCTACAACTGGATACAACTAATGAATGGATCGATATGCATAACAACCCGTTAGATATTATCAAATAAATGTATATAACTCTTGTTAACTAACGTGTTAACACAACACTTCCCCAACTGAAATAGTAAATAAATAATTATTATTTACATAATTAAAGTTTTACCCGTTGAAAGGGAAAAATAATACACAACGAAAGCAAATTTTATGTTACGGCATAGTAAAAATTGCACCCTTTCAAAAGTAAAGAAATAAAAATGCGCCACGTTGCATATTTTCTCATCAGTTTCAGCTTTTATTATTTGTTTCCTTGCACACATTTTTATTACTACTTTCTCTCCCAATCTCTTCCTGTACTCCTCTTTCCATCGCATTTCATCCCCTTTTTTCTCACATCAACATTGTCCTTTCTCTCTATTTTTAGTCATTTCTATGTGCGGTTTAGCCGTTGTGTGTGTATTATTATTTTTCACGGCGACGTAATGTGACACTGATGGACGCATGTCGAGCGTCGCGACGCCCGAGAACAACAAATAAAACGAAACAAAAAGCAAGAACAAGAATCCCGACAATGCGAATCCCGACATAAAATATTACGCGAAAACATGACTAATAAGCAGGAAGAGAAAAAAACAAGTTTAATTTCATTAAAACCGATGGACAAACGACACTCCCTCACGTATGAAGCATTATCCGTTTCCTGTACTAAGTGCTTTTCATTTTTACATCCAGTTTTTTCGTTGTTGTTCATTTACGCTAATTAATTTTGCATGCTCGAACGATGTTTCATTACCGATCCTCTTTTACATCCGTTGAAGTTTGCTTCTGTTAAAACGCAAAAAATTACACAATTTTTCATGCAAAATAAAGAAATCTTATATTATTTGAATTTCTTTGCATGAAAAGTTATATAACTCAACTATTATATAATTATTAGTACAGTTTTGTAATCAAAATTATTGCACTGTAAAATAGCAATAATTCAAGTCAATTCCTACAAAAGGGAAGTTTCGAAAACGGAAGGACGTGAGAAACGTTCCACGGTCCCAATTCGAAACTGTACATCTTCCTTCACTTTTGGGCATTGAACCCTTCGGGGGGTCTGCAGAGGACGAGGCGAGGAAAACTATTAAAAATGATTTATTAATCTCGAACGTACTCGTTATCGCAGTCTTATCCGGTATATTTCACTGCATCCGATTTCCTCGAGGTTTTAATGAAAAACCGCGGACGTTAAACTGCACGGAATTTTGCACCCGACGAATGCTGAAGAGCGGAAGGGTAGAAAAAGCGAAAAGAAGCAAAAATGAGCGGAACGGAGAAGCCGGGGCAGATGGGAGGGTGGATCAAAAGAAAAAATATACGCGAACAAAAAAAAAACGAGGCTGCATTACTCAACTTGTGGAATTTATTGATCATCACGATTATATGCATGTGTATATAATACTATATACACATACAGAGCGTTCATGAGCTGCGGGAGGCACAGGTTGCGTGTAAAACACTCAATCCAGAAAGACATTAAAGCTGTGTGATGCCGTGCAGCAACACGGTGTGCATTATTTTAATCGCTAAACTGTTGCATATATTTTGCCCTGAATTAATTTGAAGCGCTGATACCTATCGGTTTTGTGGGGGGGTGGTGGTGGTGGTGAGGTTGTTGGTTTGCTTCCGAACGGGAACAGGATGAAGGTGAGGGAGAAAGAAAGACGAAAAGCAGGAAAAAAACACACGGAGGAGGGTCTGAAACGAACGTAAACATGAACAGAAAGAAAGGGAGGAAAAAATAATAATAGAAGCGAGGGGGTGTGTTTATGAAACAGGGTTCTTTAACCGCTTTAAACAGATCGTATTGCTTTCAATATAAGCCGACACGTAGATGTTGAATATATTGAATTAGTCATTATACAGAATTGATTTACAGAAACATCCCCAATCTCACCCCCCAAGAAAAATACCTTAAAAATACATAAATTGATCAATTCTATTGCAAGTGCATATTAGTAAATCTAGGGGTATGTTCTGGTGTTTATTTAGTTGAATAATATCAAGATTTTAGTAACGCCATCTGTATATAATCTAGGAACTTTATGAATTGTTGTTTTATATTTAACATTAGTTTAATACTCCATACTTTCAAGCTATCTTAACTTCAGTTAAAGTGAACTTAAAGTCCCATATAAGCTAATTTTCATTTAGTTTCCAATAGTTTTTCGAATTGCTTGACGTTGGAAACCCATGATTCAGGCAAGTTCTTGTGAACTACACGAGTTTTCCTTTTGCCATTAGATCAGACCACAATTAGTTTGAAGACGAATTACAAAGTGATCCAACTTATTGCATAGAATTTTTATTGCATGTAACGATGTAGGAGGGACCACAGCTCAAATTACCACCGCAAAACTGTTGCTGTTGATGCAACCGCACTTACTGCAACTTGTTCACAATATTCGGAAATTGTTTTCCGAACTCTAAGCGAATTCAATTTATGGGGAGGGATGGAGGGAGGAGGGAGTGTTTCGGTCGGCGGCATATGAAATATGCCCGAGCCCCGAGCCTGTAACTTTAATTTAATTTTGTTTGAATGGTGGATGAGAGGGGTGTTGGCGCAAACCTGCACGTCCATTTATGTAAATTATTAGTTTCCTTTACGGCTCCTAAACAGGCTTACATTATTTGGCATCGTTTTGCGGCGCACAACGTGAAATTTGTTTGGTCCCCATTACGTGCGGTTCCTTTCCTTTTGCTTACTCACTTTACCTGGGGGGGCGGCGGGGGTGGTGGTGCGCTCCTCCCGATGGACCCACGAATATCAACCCTTCCACCCGCCCCCCCGGGACCGCATAAAATAATCATTATTGCCCGCTCTCCAGATGTATCGTGCGCACATTCAACTTGTCCAACATTGTGCCAGTTTAGTAATTGCATGCATTTACAACGACTCCAATTATCCCAAGTTTTGTTTTGACAAGTAATGAATGCATAGGAGCACAAGTCCATATTTAACTTGGCCAAATAATTAAGACCTGTCACAAGTGCATATTTATCTTGGGTTCTAATTCACGACAACTTACTTATCACAAGTTTATTTCGACAAGTGAACAAGGAGCAAGTACTTTCCAAGTAATAACATCGATTTCATTTTATCTTCTTGAAATCATACAGAAGTAAAATTTTCAATTAAATCTAGCTCCAATTAATACAAGTTTCCTAATCAATACATTGGTTAATTCAGCTCTCATCTTAAGACGTGTCATCTTTTAATCCTAAATTACCAAGACATTATCTAGCAGTATCAATTCTCATCCATCCATCCACATTGAAACACTATGAAAAATCAACATTCCACCCTACGTGAGCAAATGGCTGGTATACAGGGTCATCCATCTTCCTGGTATGAGCCCCTGAATACAGGTGCAAGTACTTTTCAAGTAATAATACCTATTTCATTTTATCTTCTAGAAATCATACAAAAGTAAAATTTTGCTAATCAATACATTGGTTAATTCTATATTAAATTCAGCTCTCATCTTAAGATGTCAACTTTTAATTCTAAATTTCTAAGATTATCCAGCAATATCAATTCTCATCCATCCATCCACATTGAATCCACACTATGAAAAATCAACATTCCACCCTACGTGAGCATCTGGCTGGTATACAGGGTCATCCATCTTCCTGGTATGACCCCCTGAATACAGGTGCAAGTACTTTCCAAGTAATAATATCTATTCATTTAGATTTAGTCCCTTTTAATACAAGTTTCCTAATCAATACATTGGTTAATTCTACATTAAATTAAGCTCTCATCTTAAGACGTGTCAACTTTTAATCCGTAATTCCCAAGACATTATCCAGCAGCATCAATTCTCATCCATCCATCCACATTGAATCCGCACTATATAATATCGACATCCCATGCTGCGTGAGCATCTGGCTGGTATACAGGGTCATCCATCTTCCTGGTATGAGCCCGTCCACCTGCTGCTCTTCCAGACCTCCACCCCCAAAACGCCGCACAGACCGCAACACGCGCCATCCGAACCGGACGATCGTTCATCCGATACAGAGATTTCCAATCTACTTTAAATTAGCCCCGATTTGTCAGCACCTCCCATTCGAACGGCATCGCACCAATATCGAAATACGGCAACCCCCTTTCAACCCCATTTCGATTACTCAACGCTGCACGCGGATAGATTCCATCAATCAAAGAGGATCCATTGTAGCCGTAATCAAATCGAAGCTATAAAATATCAACGTAATATAAATTACGCGTTTTCTTAAAAAAAAAAACAAAATTTGACACCAACGTGGTGTTTCCGTTCCTTGTCACAGCTGACCCAATTCCATCTAAACCTTCTATTATTTTGGGCAAAATTGATTCAGTTTACACTGAAGATATAATGAAAATGTAAATTTGATGTTTGTGGAAGAGATACCCAAAATTGCGTGCGTTAGTACACGCACATCGGATTAGCCTTGACCCATCCATCACGAATGAAATATCTTTTTTTTTCTCTCATTGTGCGCTTTCTTCTGCTTTTGTTTTGTTTTCCTCCATGCGGAGGAAATCCAGACGGGAAGACAATGGGGGGGAATGCGGATGAAACGATTCTACCACCCTGTTTTTTTATTCAACCAAGGGAATGAGTTGTGGCTTCAAATATATATATGTTCATGCAGATACAGATATAGGGGGTGTTTTATATTTTATATACGTCTTTTATTATATACATCTCCGAGATACACATCACATCCGGGTTTTTATTCTTCCACCCCTAATTTAGAGATTCATCTCTTGCATGCATGTTTATGGCACGAACGCTACTACCCGGTTTTCTTAACGAAATCCATTAAATACAAAAATATCACTAGATTCAACCCCTAAGAAACTTTCAATGCAACTTATCAAATATGTTCCTGTATTTCACTTATTTATTATACAAGTACTTGTGCAAGTTATTTGGCAAACTTAAATATCATTAGATTCACTAGAAAGAAACTTTCAATGCAACCTATCAAGTATTTTCTTATATATCTCATATGTGTTATACAAGTACTTGGACAAGTTATTTGGCATGTGGATGACTAAATATAAGTGAGAATTCTGAAAAAGCAGTACATTATTATGGATTATTGTTATGGTTGATTGATACTCCTTCTGATATTTCTTCTTAATGTTGAAAGAAGCACTATCTAAATATACATAATAATATTCCACTGATTATACATCCCCTTAACTGGGGTAGGTGGTTAAAGTGAATGGATTAAAATAAACTGGGGTGTGTGTTTATAGCGATGACAGTTTCGGAATTCTGCATAAAAGCGAAATGTAGTGTACATAAATTCCCTTGAAGTGGCGCACACGCACGATGGAACTTGATGGGCTTCAACCCTCCCCCCCAGGCTTCGAGCGGAAAAGTCAACGGATCCTGCACTTTCTACCCATCTCCCCCACACCCCACACAACTTTACAGGGTGGAACGTTTTCGATGGATGCGCCGGGTCATCAACATCCTTGCACACATCACCCACATAACAGCACTAATTTTTGCAAACGTGCACAGTCGATTTGATGACACGAACACTCATTGAACTCTCAAGTAGTTCAACTACGTCAATGAAGACAAAAGTAACAGTTATAATTTAGGAAATATTTGATAATTATAAAACACGTTAAACTTTCACGTAGTTTAACTGCTTTATTGAAGACAGTAATAATAATTGAAATTTATGAAAAATTATATAATTTTGCTCATTAAAGTTGCAAGTACTTTATCTAGATTAGTAAAGAGAGTAGTAATAGTTAAATTTTATGAAGAATTTAACAATTATGACTCACAGAACATCCAAATACTTAAACTACATTATTAGAAACATCATTAATAGTTAAAATGTATTAATCATATGTTAATTATATAAGTAATGACCCATTAAATATTGAAATAGTTTAACTACTTTATTGAAGACAGCAGTAATAGTTAAAATCTATTAAAAATATGATAATTATATAAGTGCTTAATCATTAAACTTTCAAGTAGTTTAGCTACTTTATTAAAGATAGTAGTAACAGTTAAATTATATGAAGAATTAGATAATTATATAAGTAATGGTCGGATTAACTTTCAAGTAGTTCAACTACATTATTGAAGAGTCTAGTGATACTTAAAATGTAAGAAAAAATTATTAATTATAAAAGTAATCAATTTTACAATATAAATTAATTAATAATTATAATTAACAATCAGTGCTCATTGAACTTTCAATTAGTATAACTGCAATATTAAATGCAGTAGCAATAATTTGAATTAATGGAAAATCAACAGTTTCAGAACGCAATTACAAATTAACGTATTCTCTTTTTATTCCCATCAAAAGAATTGAATTGCAATATCGGTCGCACTTTCTAATTTGCAACCCCCTACTGAAACTAATTACAGTTTGTCTCGGTATCTGCCGGCACGAGAATTCCGCCGGTTCCGAACCGATCGAATTGAATGGAAACGGTTTCCCTAATTGCGTTTACGTGTGTATTTTCGAATACTGTTCATAGTATTGTCGCAATTAGCGAGGGGGGATGGAAGGGCGAAACTATTCGAGTATAAATATTTACAGTGGAAAGGTGTTCGGCATCCGGTGTGAAGGGATGGTTTTAATTAAACTTCGCCAACAGTTTAAGGTTTCACTTTTGCGACAATTCGCAGGGGTGGGTGGGTGAGTGAGTGGCAAAGAGTACACACACACACACCGTATTAAACAAAAACAAAAAGTGGGGGGGTTGTGCATATTTACAGAATTTTGTTGATTGAACTTCAAGTTCTTTGATGAAGATATTACATAAAACATCTATTAATCAGCTTTTTTTTGATTAAATGATATGTAAAGACACTCGAATTTCAGGAAATACGTAATAATTACTAATAATATGCTTGTATCAGGTATTTCAATGAAACTGAAATCATGATGTATCCGACATGTCAGAGATCGATACATAATTAATCGTCAAAAGCAGGAATTCGACTATATCATTAACATATTCCTCTATATTGATCCGCAAAGCTATTGTGGTTTTTTCTTATGTATTAATATAAAACAACAATAACTTTAATTACTTGTTAAAGTAATTATTAACAATTGTTTGAAACTTACAAGTAATTCTTCAGAATTGATGTTTGCTACAGAAAAACATTTTCCTTTGCAACAATGGAATATACAGTGGTACCTCGACTTACGAGTTTAATTCGTTCCGTAACCTTGCTCGTATGTCAAATTGCTCGTATCTCAAAGCAATTGGTCTGAGGTGGGAGAAACTGTTGGTATCTCAAATCTTGCTCTCATCTCAAAGCAAAATATCGCTCGTATCTCAAAACACTCGTATATTGAGGTACCATTGTAAAAGTAATGCATATACCCGGCGCTTCCACCAACATTGAAATTGATGAAATAGTGTATTTTCATTCATAAAATCTTGATAATATTGATAGTTATTACACAAATTATGAATTTATTGTATTTAACCGTAATCTTCGTATTTCTTTTATTTTATTAAGTTTTGTTTTTGCAATTAATGGTAAATAAACATAATTATTATCATTTCAATTTCTTAAGAAATTAAAAAATATACAGATTTAGTCTAATGGGTCCAGAAATTTTTCTAAATTTTCGAACAAAATCACAAAGCTCAACAGAATCAAAATCGTTTATTTATGATTTACTTAATTAAATTTATGAAAATTATATATTTTTAGCCAATATTATGAAACGTTCATAAATAGAAATATGAAAAACTATGTAATAAGAGATGTTTTGAATTCTTGAACTTCTTGACTTACGAAAAACAATTAAGGAAAATAGTACTCTTAAGGGAGATAGACCTATAATTTGTAGCCCTTTGCAGGACTTCATTTTTTTGTTGTTGTTGCAATACATTTTATTATTATTAGTACTCTTACTTTACAATTACTGGATTTTCCAAAACAGACTGGAAAACCTGAACATTTTACTTTAATTAGAATGCTCATTAATAATTGTGGCATATATGATGACCGAGAAATTGAACTATTTGTAAAGAGACTCAATTTCCGAAGTTTTTCAACTTTGAATTACAGGAAAACCGTAATAGCTACGAAAACGCCGAATGGTGCGTTGGAAAGCCTGAACATTTGTCTTTAATTAGAGTGCTCATTGATAGTTGTGGCATTTATAATAACCGAGAAAATGAATGTTTTGTGAAGACACTTAATTTCCGAGGCTTAAAAAACACTTTTTCAACTTTGACATTGAATTACAGGAAAACCGTAATAGCCACTAAAATTCCGAATTGTGATACGAAATGCATGAAATGAATGAATAAATTGCAAACTTTTTAATGGTTGCATAAAAATCATTGAGAATTTCATACCTCCCTTTGGACTCGTTCAAAGTTTGGAAATCACTGGTATAATTCCGTATGAAATATGGAATTGGTAAATAGGGTGAAGAGCGAAGATGCATGTGAATTTAATACAATGGATGAAGAGTGCTCGAAATATAAACCATAAGGGCGAGGAGAGAGAGATGCGGAGGCGGCGGCGGCGGTGGCAGGAAAAACGAGCCGGACGACCATGGGTCGTGCGGTGTACCATTTTGTTCCCTTAATGAATGGCTGCAAAAAGGGCGGCCGGAGCCACGTAATCCGCGGTGCACGCAAGTGCTCTAAAATTTATTATATAAATATTTCACCGCCGCCGGGGCCACCTGTGGGAAAGGATACAGTTTTTAGAAAGGACGCGACACACGTACATTTCTGCACACCTACACAACACATTCACACACCTACACAATACATTCACACACCTACACAACACATTCACACACACGTATAGAAGAATAGCCACGTACGCAAACTATTTGCAGCGCCATCTATTATTGCTCACCTAATTTACTTCCTTAATCCACTTCCGCGTGCCGTTTTTTATTTTTTCGTTTCCTCTAATTATTTGTTGTTTTTTTGTTCGCAAGTTCATTTGTAATTTCCTCGTTTCGCCACGCGATTAATTATGAAAATACAATCTACTTTTTATTTCCGTGATTTTTTGCCTTCTCACACCCTTTTACACAGCAATTCCGTTACATGAGAAACGACAGGATAATATTGTAACTAATATAAACTCATACTCAATAGATTCCTAATCTGATATTTTCTTATTGGGAAATGACGGAATTGGAATTTACTCATTAATGTTTTGCATCAAATACAGTAGGATAATTAACTAATTTCATTTCATTCTCAATAGATTCCGAAACTTTTTTTAATTTACACAAGTTTAGATGTGGTGAAATGACTGCAGTATTGAAATTTAAACGAAGGGCCTAATTTGAATTCACCTTGTTACTCAATTCATTGATCAGAAACATCAACTAATGAAATTTTTTTCTCGATAAAAATTCCTGAACAATTTTTCAATTATAAACAATTTACAAGAACTGAAAGAATTAAAGGGTAAAATTCCAATATATCCTATTATATAATTCTTCAACTTTCTGCATCAGAAATAGGAAAATATTAGAACTATTAACATTTCATTCTCTAATTCTTAGACAGTTTTTCATTTGTACAAATTTGTACTGATCTCATGGAAAGCAATTCCAATGTATCTTATTACATAATTCATTCATATTATGCATCAAAAACAGCAAAATAATAATGTAACAAATGTAATTTCTTAAACAGTTTTTCTTTCATACAAATTTAGATGTAGTTAAACAACTGATTTCTTGGAAAGCAATTCCAATGTATCCTATTACATAATTCATTGAAATTAAGCATCAGAAATAGCAAAATAATAATGTAACAAATATAATTTCTTTCCAACTAATTTCTTAAACCGTTTTTCATTTATACAGATTTAGATGTAGTGCAATGACTGGTGTCTTTGCATACGGACGAAGGGCGGAATTCCAATGCCTTTCACCCTTTCCCTTTTCATGATAAGGCCCATAAGGCATCCGCAACTTCGCAACGGGGGGTGGCGGATGTTCGTGCAGGGTTGCGCCGTTGGAAGAGCAGGTGAAAGCCCTTTTTGTGTTTCGCGTGCACCGCCAACAAAAGTAAACCCTCGTTTCGCACAGGTACACACTACTTCCGTGTATGAGTGTACATGCATGTTTGTAAACAATACACACACACACAGACAAACACACAAAACACGTAAATGTTGCGAGAGCAAGTTTTCACGTAACGCGCGATATAAAAATGCATAACCGTACGTAACAGCACATGCATACATAGTGTGTGTGTGTGGGCAAACAAGTTTCCAAATAATTTAAAAAGCTCGCTCACACAGAAGGGTTTTTTTTTGTCCCATTTCGCTACCGTAAATGTACTTTCCACCCGTCCATATTTTTTCCCTTTATTATCATTTCACTTTATTATTTGTAATTGTATTTGTTTTGTACGTGTAGTTTTTTTCCTTCTTTTTTTTTGGTGTCTGATATTTGTCAGTTACGTAAGCTATGCACATACGCTCTTTTCGAACCCATTTTTTCATTACGCGCGAATAGTTTATTGGATGCAGGGCGCTCGCAATCAATTCATTATGTCATTACGGTACACGGATGTGCGTTTTCGCAGCGTGTTTTCCCCCGCACGATAAATCAACGGATGCAACAACACACGATCCCAACTAAAAATGCAACGCGAGAAACATTACCAGATACTCATCATAAATTATTCGAAATTTACCGCAAAAGTTCGAAAACATTTTGATCACAAACCAATTAAACAGAAAATGGAAAAAAAAATCCGACTCCCATCAATAATAGCCCATTCATCCTCAACACATACACACAATACATTTTGTTTATGATTAACTATTCTTATATACAATGAAAAGAAGTTGAACATATCTCGTAAAAAGGAAATAATTAAGTAATATTAGATGATGAGATTAGAATAGACGAGTAAAGGAATTTCTAATGTAAAGATTGATGAAGATATTGTTGAAACGTTGAAGGTATTAACAAAACTTATAAGATAAAACAATAAGTATAATGTAAAAGATTTTACTGTATCAATTAATAAAAAGCAACTTGCAATTGATGAATTTCATGTAATACTTATGAAAACTGTGTTTTTTTAGGACTTTAAGGTAATACTTTATACTGAATAAATGTGTTTGAATATTGATGTAAGACCAAGTGTAGATGCTTGTGGAATTTCCATTGTACAGATTGATGATACTGTTGTTGCATCGATGAGGTTATTAACACAAACTTATAAGATTGAACAATAAGTATAATGTAGTAGATTTTACTGTAGCAATTAATAAAATGCAACTTGCAATTGATGAATTTCATGTAATACTTATGAAAACTGAGTTTTCTTATAACTTTAAACTTCATACTGAATAAATGTGTTTGAATATGAGTGTAAGACCAAGTATAGATCCTTGAGGAATTTCCATAGTACAGATTGATGATACTGTTGTTGCATCGTAGAAGATTTTGCGTATTAGTGTTTTCATGTCAAGTCTTATCGGCGGGAATTTGAATCAAGGATAATTTAGTTTTTGGGGTAAACGCGAGATAGACTGTGGCAGCGGCGGCGGCGGCGACGGATAAAAATGAAATTTAGTAGAAATTTTTGGACGTCCCGAGCAATCCATCACGTTGACAAATGATGTTCTCTGCTTAGAACGTTCGGTGAGGGTTGGGGGGTTGGTGCACACTCCAGATCCGCGTTTCGATCCATTCTTGGAACATGTGCAGTTTCCATTAATTCGATTTCAATTTCGCAGAGAAAAAAAAAACAACAACTAAGCAAATAAAGTAAAAACGAAATCCTTTGTCTTTTCGCCGCCTCCGATTCCGAGTAATTTTGCTTCTCTCGTCACGTCCGATCGACGGTGAGGAGGAGAGAGAGAGAGAGAGAGAGGAGAGCGACCAAGAAAGAGTTTTTCCCCCAGAGAGATGAAGAGTTTCCAGCGAATTTCGCCGCCCCCTTTATTATTATTATTAGTGGCTTTCCGCGCTAATGGGGAAAGACAATCGCCGAATCGATAGAATGACAATTGCCGCCGCCTCCGAAGCTGCAAAAACTCAAATATCGCCGCACGTTAATTGCGTTTTCGCGCCAACGCCGCCTCCCTTCAAATCCGTTGAGCCACAATGGAAAATGTCGCAATTCTCTCTCTCTCACACACTCATCCACTCTCTCTCTATCACCCAGTATGTACATATAAACAAATTTCATTTCCATTTCCTGTCCGATCGAATTCAAATCCAGAGCCGCCCCAACCGCTCAACCCACTATAGAAATGTAAACAAAGTTTCTATTTTAAGCGCGCGCCTCGCCGCCTCCGATGGTAAAATGTAAATTTCAACGATCCGAAAGCATCCTTCCTTTCCTTCCTACACTCTTGGTAATATACCTCCATTGACATTTTATGCCTATAGGTGCGTACACACTGCAAATTCAGCAAAGTTATCAGTCTGTACTCAACACTATATAGAACAAAGTACTGTGGTACACACGAGTTTCATTCGTTCCGTAACCTTGCTCGTATGTCAAATTGCTCGTATCTCAAAGCAATTAGTATGAAGTGGGAGAAACTGCTGGTGTCTTATAGTGTGCGATTCCTCGTATTTCAAATCTTGCTCTCATCTCAAAATATCGCTCGCTCTGAGGCTTGTATCTCAAAGCAATTAGCCTGAGGTGGGAGAAACTGCTGGTGTCTTATAGTGTGCGATTCCTCGTATCTCAAATCTTGCTCTCATCTTAAAGCAAAATATCGCTCGTATCTCAAAACACTCGTATATTAGGGCATTCGTATATCGAGGTACCACTGTACAAAATAATACTGTAATAGGGCAGAAAGACAGTTGTAGCAGTTGCATTTCATTTTTGTTATTGTATTATTGAAATATTTATAAATATTTATTTTGTAATTTATTATTGTTGCAATAACTATTATTACTATTGCAATACAATATTTGTACATTCATTCATATTGTTGAATATAAAAGATGTCTTTGAACAGTTACAAAATCTGTAAAAAAAAACTAAATGAAAGACAAATTTGTTTAGTAATTGCATTTTTGATTATATAAAACGTTGTTCAATTATTCAGTAAATATCAAAAACACGTCAAACTTAATTGCAAAACTGCAGCTGACAATTTGTTCTTTTTTTTCAAGTATTTATACCTATCTTGATTTCTTTGATTTTTTTTCTATTCCGTCCTTAAATTTAATTCTTTTTACACCAATTAATTAATTGCACTAATTAATTAAAACAAGAAAAGTAAAGCACTTATAAAACCGAACTTATTTTCAAACTTAATGTTTGTAATAAACATTAAGTTAATTTCTAAAGTTTTACTTATATAAAAGAAATGCACTTTTTTGTACAGGGTTGTTTAAAAATTGAAATCGACCAAACAAAAACATAGATTTGCTCTTTTCCACAACAAACGGTATTATGAAACATCCGCTGACGCTGATACGCGTAATAAAGTCACGTAATAAATAACGCCCGATCCGCATTATTCGAGTGAATATGATTGATCGAAGGGCGTCGTAATCGCACAACGAATCCCTTTTCGTCCTCGTCTGTCTCTCTTCCTTCGTCGCAGTCCACCACCACAGTCCTCAGAGTATAGATGATAGAAAGAAAGAAAGAAGTAGAAGCAGAAAAAACGTTACTCGACATCATTCTTTCAGGCCTTTCAGCTCCTGAAAATTAATTAACATTTCGAAAACCAATTCGTGCCCACCACGCTGAAAACAAAACACAAATACAAAACGAACGATACTTTGACGTGGGTCGATACGTTACCAATTTTTTTTCACACCCCCCCCTGGAAACCTGTTTAAACCTGTCAACGGTGTCAACCCTCGTACGGGGTAATATATGGGCGCTCATTTGTGGATCCCCGGGAATAAATTCGATATTTACAGTGCAAAAAAAAAGGGATGAAATTTGTTGTTGCATAACGTTCTTAATGACGTTCAAACAGAGGATAGGGTGGGATTATGATCGAAGGGATAATAGTTTTGTGTTTGCCCTTTTGTGTGGCTACCGTGGACGTAACTGGATAGCAAAAGGACGATCTATGCGCGTGTAACCAAGATGATGGTAACAACGTTTCTTTCGTCTATTCATTAGTTTCCAACTTAATAACTTCGCATCCACGTAATACGATATGATAAAGAAATGACGACGGTAAAAGCTCTATCAGCATTACCCTTAATGCCATCATCAATATAACGGCCTTTGAAAGCTTATTGACTTCGTTTTCAACATCCATCGCTTACTTTAATGAGTAGTTCTGAATTGGTTAGTTTATAAATACAAATCAGAACTAAAATATAATGATTATCCTTGATCTAATCCTTGAAAGAAACAAGTGAATAGTTCAATTTTTCACCAAATATTCACACATAATTGAAATTTAAATAACTTGCGAAATTCATCAATAGATGGCGTAATTTATTTTACATCAATACCTAACATAAAACTCACAATAAATAAATAACGTTTATCTAAATTTATATTTTACATTTATCGACTCCATCCATCACTTCTCCACCTACTCTTTTATTAAATAAGTCAAACGACGCTCCAGGCCTCCGTATATTCCTCTCTCACCGCCCCCCAGATAACATCCCCTACGTATATTTTTTCTTCGAGCAAAAGAGTCCTGCAAACGAAACTGAATATTCCCTGCGTCGACAAAGGATGCCAGATAAAAATTAAGGTATTCCTCCTGCAAAACTTTCTTCATTCTTTTCCACCCTCTTCTTCATTCGCCTTCGACGTGTATTTCCACTATCCGCCGGTGCGTCGAAGAGTATTGAATTATTCAGAATAAAGTGGAATTCAAAGAGGTCGTTTTCGGCGCTTATCAGCGTCGTGTATGCTTGAAAACTTACGTCGATAACGAAGTCACCTGATTTACAAGCCGACCTGAATCTCATCAGCAAAACCGCACCAGAATTTTCATATCGTATCTGCATCCGCATCGGAAAGAGAAAATGACGCTTCGAAATCGAAAGAAGTATAAAAAAGAATACATTTGAAATCTGCTGTTTTACATTCATATACCTTTGATATGCAATATTCAGTAACAATTAGATAAACAAATAATTAGTTCTTAATACTCATGAAAATTACACAAAAAAAAACATAATTTAATTATGAAAAAATCAAGTGCTGCAAACAACTATTGTCCTTTTGGCACTAATTATTTCATGATTTATAATTACTGTATATAAAATTTCGAGAGATGTCTTAATATAGCTAATCTAATTACTCTTAAAATGGGAAACATTATTTGACAAATATTTAAGTTATTTTACGTAAATCTTATAATTTGACCGGGAAATAAACATTATATATTTCTTTGTTTGCTTTTCGTTAACTACATGCAACAATATAAGATTATTATGATAATTGTATTAAATTTAAAAAAATAATATTTTAATTGTTTATACGCTCACGAGATGGCGTCTCTACGAATCGTCTATTTTTCACGTTATTTGCAGGTTTTTCTTATGTCGAAAGATGAAAATATTGAGTTGAACCATAAAATCGAAAACAAATCGTCTGGTTCATGATGATGTATCATATTGGAATGTATTAATTATGTCAATGGAATGTGGATTTCAAATTGAACGGCCCGGATTCGATATGATTAATTCACGGCCGCGTTAATTATACACACTGAATTATTAAATTTTCAATTAGTGCACCGAGTGAAAAACGGACTTAGCGCAGCAAGTCGGTTTTGCGCGATTAATTATTGATAATCGACGCGTAATGGAGGCGAGGTGGCGAGGGGGCGGCTCATTGCCGCCGCCGTCGTTGATCATTTTCCCATGGGCAAAACATTTCGAATCCCATATATAAACCGGATTGGAGATGGGAAACAACAGCTCTGATTCCTCGAACGAAACGCCAAGTTCCTAATTAATTTACTCGCATACTGGCAAGGGGCGGCGGAGGCGGCGGCAGGGCGCTCGAGTTTAAGCGGGGGGCGGTCGGCTTTGGCACGCTGGAATCAATTTGAAGCTCGAAGGGGGTTGTAAAGTTACATTTTCGTCCCAATAAACATCCACAATGTTGCCTGATATGGAGTGTGGGGAGGACGCACAGCCACCGCCGTAAACTTTAAGCACGGCTCACCTTAAATTTAATTAAGCCTCGGCGATTTATTAAAAGTAATTAATCAGCGAATTATTAATTTCTCTTTTCGCTCACTTTATTTATATTACACCCACGAACCCATACAAGGGGTGGTGTTATGAATATCGCAGCAATAAACGCGTTTCGTCAATTTTTTCCCCATTTAACTCTCCATTAGTCCCATCCCAGGACCATTCATCGCCACCCCCGGTGATGCATCTTCAGAGAATTATTCAGTCGGCAATAATCCGCCCCATTGTGTATCAAATCGTTAACAAAATACGTGCCTAATCGGCGCAAATTGACTAAATTTCTAACACGCCATCTGTTGGATATTTATGAAACATACTTTTACTTTATGTTATTACAATTTACACCATAAAACCAGCAGAAAACAATGTGTAATCAATTGAAAAGTATATCTAACAATGAATTAATCAATAATAATGATTTTATATTACTTTTTTCATACAATTAATAGCTTCAATTTCAGCTTCATTTCAATATTAAACATAAATTTTATCATTGAGATTCGATTATCTTTGAAAAAAGAAATAATTTTCCTTCCAAATCTAGTTCATATTAATTTACAACATCCAATTCCTATAGATTCTCGATTTACCAGTCATCTTCCCATGTTCATTCAGCTTCAGTTGAACATAAAACTATGAAATTTACTCGATTTTCTTTGAAAAAGGAATCAAGTTTCTGAAGGAGTTCATTTATTTTTACTTTTTCTTATTATTTTATACAAAAATCTAATTCTCGAATCGTAAATTCTCGATTTACGAATTTTCAATTTACGAACTTAAAATTACAAATAATCATTATACAGTATAATTAATTGAAATTCAGTACAAAATTTCACACTTATTAACCGATTTGTTTCAACTTGTTTCTCATATAATAAAACTAAGAACTGTACACAATAAAACAGGTTTCACAACTCGTAAAGAACGACACAGCTTTACATAATTCACAGTCAATTAAATAACGTCAACGCAGTTTGCGGTTGGTTCATTTTTTTGTGTGGAAACGCGACTTCCGCGCTTTGGGAGTAGCGAATTTTTTGTGTTGATGATGAAACGAACTGGAAAACGTTAATTTTTCGTAAAATATTTCATAACCTCCCAACCGGTGCAATTTCCTGCAATGCATAACAGATGTCACTATGATGTAACAGAGATTATATATATGTTTAAACATACATTTTCTCAAACTTAATTATATAAAAAAAACAATAAACTTTTCACGATTTTACTGAAATTTCAGTATATTCACAGGCCAGAAATTGTAGTAATAACTGATTGAAATATAAGAGTAGCATAGATTAGTAAAAATGTTAAATTTGCAGGAAAAGAACTAAATTTATTGTATTTTTTCTAATGCAAATTAATTGTTTTTTCAAATATAACTTTCAATTAAATTATTTTGTATATACAATTTTGTATGACCTTAAATAACAGAAAAATAACATTGTAATTACATTAAGAATTTTTATAAAAATTATCAACTTTTCAAATTAAACAAAGTTTACAAAACAAAGAAGTCTTCATAAATGATCAATTAATAATCTAAACACGTATGGAAATCAAAGTTTTGCGTTCCAATTTAAACGGGGATTTGAAATCCGTTTATTATTCCAAGTACATTTATCCAAATTTCAGCAAAACAAATAATGCAAACTATGCGAATATTTAAATGAATTGAATATTTTAATTAAACGCAACATTTAACATGTACAAAAATATTATTAATATAAATAAAATAGAAATTCATACCCAATATTTATTCTACATTTGTGGGGATTGTAAAAAATCATTTGATGCACACAATTAATTGTTTCAATTGCACAAAAGTTTCATATTTTTCGATTACTTCAACGTTTATTTTCACAAAATTTGATTGAATATAAAATAAATACTGCCATTAATATATATATTTATATGAATATACAGTTTGTTTTACTTTGAAATGATTTGATTACATATTTCGTATATATTATTATATATTTTTTGAGTTGTTTAAAGTGATTTGAAATATAATTTTCTTAAAGATATGTAAAGATATCAGTGTTTTCTGAAATGTCAAATGTATTAAATCTCTTAATATTGAAACGTTGGAGTAGGAAATGTGATGCAAGTTTCTTAATCTTTGATATCCAGAAACCAATGAACTCGTTAAGAAGTTCTTGCAGCTTGGGGTGATGATGGTGGATCCCATTTATAGCAGCATACATTATATGTGTATACTCCGCTAATTACACTTCGACGTAATCAACTCTCAATTAATAATAACAAGGAAAAAGTTTACCAAACTTAATTACACATTAATCCTGAATTAGTGGTAACAGTTGGAACGTTTAACCATTAACTGTTTAAGCAATTTCTATCTTTTATGATTACTAATTAATAATTAACAAATTGATAATAATTGAAAAAAAGGCAAAGAAATTTGTTAAATTTATTGATTAAAATTGAATTATTTCGTGATTTCATTTAGCCACAATTAAATTTTGTAAGTAATCAATGATTAATAATGAAAATTCTCAAAAAAATAATTAATATACTTTATTTTAATTCAATCTTTAAATAATATAGTCAAGTTGAAGAAATATTTCTTAAATCTTCGAGAAAGCAATGTTTTCACATTATTGCAAATAACTTAAAAAGTATTACCAACAGACTTGTAATTAATCATTCAAATTGAAGCTAGATAATTAATATTTAAAACGTATTTAAAAGTATAGTTATATAATCTGGTATTTAACTGTAATTTACTGTCAAATTTGAAGAAATATTTCTGAAAATTTCGAAAAAACAACGTCTTCTCATTATTATTTATATCTCAAAAAGTATTGGCAACATACCAATAATTAAACATTCAAATTGAAGCTAAATATTCAATCTTTAAAATGTATCTACTAAAGTAGTTGTAACATTTATGATTTAGCTGCAATTCACTGTCAAAGCTTCGAAAAACCAATGTTTTCACATTATTGCTAATATCTTAAAAAGCATTACCAACAAACTTATAATTAATCATTCAAATTGAAGCTAAATAATCAATCTTAAAAATATATATATTAAAGTAGTTGTAACATTTATGATTTAGCTGCAATTCACAATCAAAGCTTCGAAAATGCAATGTTTTCACATTATTGCTAATATCTTAAAAAGTATTCGCAACAAACTTATAATTAATCATTCAAATTAAAGCTAAATAATCAATATTTAAAAATTTTGTTATATAATTTGGTATTTAACAGTAATTTACTGTGAAAGTTGAAGAAATATTTCTGAAAATTTCGAAAAAGCAATGTCTGCACATTATTGTCTATATCTCAGAAAGTATTGGCAACATACTAATAATTAAGCATTCAAATTAAAGCTAAATATTCAATCTTTAAAATGTATATACTAAAGTAGTTGTAACATTTATGATTTAGCTGCAATTCACTGTCAAAGCTTCTAAAAAGCAATGTTTTCACATTATTGTTAATATATTAAAAAGTATTAGCAACAGACTCATAATTAATCATTCAAATTGAAACTAAATAATCAATATTTAAAAGGTATTTAAAAATATTGTTACATAATTTGGTATTTAACTGTAATTTACTGTCAAAGTGGAAGAAATATTTCTGAAAATTTCGAAAAAACAATGTCTTCACAATTTTGTCTATATCTCAAAAAGTATTGGCAATATTCTAATAATTGAGCATTCAAATTAAAGATAAATATTCATTCTTTAAAATGTATATACTAAAGTAGTTGTAACATTTATGAGTTAGCTGCAATTCACTGTCAAAACTTCGAAAAATCAATGTTTTCACATTATTGTTAATATATTAAAAAGTATTAGCAACAAACTTCTAATTAATCATTCAAATTGAAGCTAAATAATCAATATTTAAAACGCATTTAAAAGTATTATTATATAATTTGGTATTTAACTATAATTTGCTGTCAAAATTTAAGAAATATTTCAGAAAATTTCGAAAAAACAATGTCTTCACGTTATTGTCTATATCTCAAAAAGTAATGGCAATATACTAATAATTAAGCATTGCAATTAAAGCTAAATATTCAATCTTTAAAATGTATATACTAAAGTAGTTGTAACATTTATGACTTAGGTGTAATTCACTGTCAAAGATTCGAAAAAGCAATGTTTTCACATTATTGTTAATATATTAAAAAGTATTAGCAACAGACTCATAATTAATCATTCAAATTAAAGCTAAATAATCAATATTTAAAACGTATTCACTAGTATCGTTATATAATTTGGCATTTAACTGTACATTACTGTGAAAATTGAAGAAATATTTCTGAAAAGTTCTAAAAAGCAATGTCTTCACATTATTGTCTATATCTCAAAAAGTATTGGCAACAGACTTATAATTAATCATTCAAATTGAAGCTAAATATTAATTCTTTAAAATAAATATACTAAAGTAGTTGTTACATTTATAATTTAGCTGTAATTCACTGTCAAAATTGACGTTTTTCGTTCGAAAAAGGTTACAGATTTTATACAAACATATTGAAAACAGATTTCAATGATGAAAATTGATTTGGAATATTCAAAATAATGCAAAAATTATTCAAAACCATTAATTTTATTATGTATTAAATGAGCAAATGCTTCTCTGTGTAAGTGTACCTTCTCACAAAATATTCAATTCAAATTAAATTGGAGGAAGCACACGAATTTAGATTAATTGCAATTACAATTAAGTCAATTAAACACATCCAATCAAAACCGTTCGACAAACACGGGGGGAAGGGGGTGGTGGTGGTGATGAGTTGATGGATCCGACGCCGCTCTCCCTTTTAGCCCATCACCTCTAATACTATTATGTGTATGAAAAGCTTTTAAAAATTAGCATACAAAGGTGTGCTTTAATTAAAAGCGGCGAGCTTCGAACAATATTTACGCTGCCTTCTGTGCATCTTTTATTTTGCATTCCGTTCCCCATCGGCGAACGCCGAAACGGGATGAGGAAGGGAGGGAGGGCATTAGCGGTGTTCCACGCTTTTGTCCTGCGGCATAATTCCAGCAGGAATATTCATGCCTTCGGGACGAAACACAACAGTTCCTTTTTCGCTTGCCCTGTTATTATCATATTTTTTTATTTACGGGAAGGAAGGAGTGATATAAAGCAAAACAAGGAGAAAAAGGGCTGCGAATAACCTGCTGGTGTACATCCATCCCTTCTCGGATGGAGGCCTCGTCCTAATTGAATTATTTTCACTCGGAAAATGTACTTAAAGTTGCTTAAGAAGGACGACGTCCTCTGCTCCGCTGAAAGCTAATGTTCCTCTCCACGCGTCTTAAGGGCGAACTTACGATAATGTTTTATTAAGTTAACAGCTTGCCGGGGGAGGATGAATTTTCTATGCTCGCTCCTGAGGTACTCGAGCCATCATTTATAATTCACCTGCGGATTTATCGAAGCAACAACCCCTCGCATCGCACCTCACCTACGTTGCATAATCAAGCTTCATCCCCCTCCCGCCGATGAAACATTAAGTTCGTTTTCTCTTTTTTTTCATTCGGATTTTCCGCGCATCGATGAAAACTACGGCGCGAGTTTTAATTAAACCAAATTCGATATTGCGCGCTTCTTCCTCTTATCTTCTTGCATCCGCGGATGGAACTCGCCCTTTAATTAACTGGAACTACGCTCCGTATTCCCACTCGATAAGCCCTGATCTCACCCGTAAACGCCAAATATCTTCGTGCAACGACTGGATCGGACCGCTTTTGCAACATTTCCTTAATGATCCCCTCAGGTACATTCACCTTTAAATAGCGACACATTCCTTCAGCGAATCCAATTAAAATTTCTGCCTTTTTGTTTTTTATTTCATTCGTAAAACAGGAAATGAGAAACTGATTTTGAGGTTTCCTCAATTCAGTTTAATTGCTTCATATTTGACAGCGTATTACAGTGAAACGGTTCAAGACAGAGCAATAATTTCATGTGCGGTACATTCCCTAATTATCCTAGTTTCAGAAACATCATTTATATCCATTCTCTCTATTATAGTCTACGAGAAAATCGCTAAAACGTGAAGACGCTGGTTTTCGCACGTTAATTTTTCGCTTCTTCAACTTTGACAGCTAATTGTGGCCAAACGGCTCAAGACACAGCAATAAATTAATTCGCGTTACATTCCTCAACTATCCTAGTTTCAGAAACATTTTTTATATTTATTCTATCTATTATAGTCTCCGAGAAAATCGCTAAAACGTGATGACTTTGCTTTTTCGCACGCTAATTTTTCGTTTCTTCAACTTTGACAGCGAATTGTAGCCAAACGGCTCAAGACACAGCAATAATTTAAAATGCGTTACATTCCTCAACTATCCTAGTTTCAGAAACATTCTTTATATCCATTCTATCTATTATAGTCTCTGAGAAAATCGCTAAAACGTGAAGACGCTGCTTTTAAGCACGTTAATTTTTCGTTTCTTCAACTTTGACAGCGAATTGTAGCCAAACGGCTCAAGACACAGCAATAAATTAGTTTGTGTTATATTCCTCAACTATCCTAGTTTCAGAAACATCTTTTATATCCATTCTATCTATTATAGTCTCCGAGAAAATCGCTAAAACGTGAAGATGCTGCTTTTTCCCACGTTAATTTTTCGTTTCTTCAACTTTGACAGCGAATTGTAGCCAAACGGCTCAAGTCACAGCAATAATTTAATATGCGTTACATTCCTCAACTATCCTAGTTTCAGAAACATCTTTTATATCCATTCTATCTATTATAGTCTCCGAGAAAATCGCTAAAACGTGAAGACGCTGCTTTTAAGCACGTTAATTTTTCGTTTCTTCAACTTTGACAGCGAATTGTAGCCAAGCGGCTCAAAACACAGCAATAAATTAACTTGCGTTATATTCCTTAACTATCCCAGTTTCAGAAACATCTTTCATATCAATTCTATCTATTATAGTCTCCGAGAAAATCGCTAAAACGTGAAGACGCTGCTTTTTCGCACGTTAATTTTTTTATCGTATTAGTGTATTCGTTAAGGGTGTGTGTAGCAGTCTGAAAACTCGATTCTGTTGACCTTGAAACTTCCCAAACAAATTCTTCATTCCGAATTAGTGTAATTGTTATTTGGGGGAGTAGTCGGTCGGAGTTGAGGCTTATGTATGCACGAATCGGCGCTGCGGTTCGGAGAGTTTTTGCCGGGCATCGAAAGGGAAGGGCGGGAGCGAGAGAATAAGGGCACAAGCACATAGGGTGTTTGCTGGATGGGCGCATAAACTTTGCGCCGATCGCAAAGTTTAGTTGTCACCAGTTTAGTGCGTTAAACGTTATAAATTGCCCGCAAACTTCCCCCCAGGACTATTAAACCCGTTCGTTCCATCCACCGTCCCCACAGCCGCCTCCCCCAAAACCTCGCACTCATCCTGTCCCTCATCCATCCGACGTAGACGACGAAAACTGCAATTTGTCTTGATTTGCTCTCAGAGTGTCAATACCAGAGCTATGCTCTCCCAAGACGTGGGAGTGCTGTGGAGACGGAGAAACAGAGCGAAGGAGGAGGTGGCAATTGTATCAACATTGTCTGGGGTAATTCGCTTGAAGCTGGAGGAGGAGGAGGAATACGAGGAAGAAGTAGCTGAAGCCCGGAGCTGGATTCTCTCTATGAAATTAGGGGAGTTCTCTCCATACCTCGCTCCCTCGCTCTCGCACATGCTCTTGGTGGAGGCGGCCGTTAACAAAATGCAAATTGTGTAACGCGCATAACTACGTTGGCTCAAAATAGTTTAGACCGTCGGAGGCGGCTCCGGACCCAAATTGCAATCATCAAATTCCGCTAACGGAATAATAATAATAACGCACGCAACATTCTCCTAATTGATTTAGCTGCGGGCCAAAGCCCCGACTCTATCCACACACCACATCAGAAATTAGTTCCTTTCTTCCTCACACGATTTGCATTCATTTTTTAGAAAATAATACTAAATTTTCAAGATCAACCACTGAAATAACATATTCATTAGTGTTCCTAAAATAAAGTTCATAGTTTCTTGTTTAATTGACTTTTCGAACTATCAAATTATCTTTAATGGTAATCGAATAATTAAAGAAAATGTGAATACTCTTTTTCTAAACTTTAGCAGCTTATAACATAACAACCATATAACTCATGTATTCTTTAGTATGACTATAATTAAGTTTATAGTACTTTGTTTAATTAACTGTTCGAATGATCAAATTATCTTTGATGGTAATCAAATAATTAAATAAAACTTATTTACAAGCTTTTACATGAACTAATCTTTGACAGCTCATAACAGATAATCAACATAAACCACAAATTTGGTAATTGGTTCATTAGAACGACTTTAATCTCTTGTTAAATATGCATTTTGAATATTCCAATTACCTTAAGTGGTTGTTGAGTAATTAAATAAAATGTGAAGACAAGAAAATAAATCAAAAATAAACTTCTGTGGATTATTATTTACTTTATTTGTTGTTGTTTTTTGTTAGTATTAATGCAATAGAACCGTAAATTGATGTGAGACACGCTAGCTTGTTGATTTAGTTCCACGAATTTCTGCACGCAAGAAATGTTAAACATCAATTCCATTTATAGAATAGTAATTCAAAACTATAATTTATTATTGGACACTTGAATAACTCTTATGCATTAAAAAGTTGTTTAATCGATTCAAAATACTTATTCTATTTATAAACAATAAACAATGGTTACTTAATCCAATAAATTAATGTTAATATTACGTAACAAACGTATTTATCAATAAATAAAATGTAAATAAATCAAGGGCAATCAGTTAACGAACAGTTCGAACTGTGAAAAAATCGGACATTTCGAACATTTACGTTAAATATATGTATGTTCGTACAACAATATTCGGATAACGAACATTTTGAAGACATCGTAGTTTTGTGATGTTAGGAAGTTTATGAAATCGGTTAACGAACAATTTGAACGGATTATGTTCGAATTATTTATAAATGAAATACAATTAAAGTGCATGTAGCTTTTAAACTAATTGCAGCACGCTCGATGCCAACAATGATAACACTCTCAATTAAAAACGTCGATGTTATTAATTAACTTTCTCCGCGAAGAATGAAAACGAACAACAACAAAACAAACCGAAAAACGACAGACCAAGAGTGGAAAAAAAAGGTCAACTGACAAAACAAATAAAGGTCGTGAGAGAGAAGAGAAAAAAAGAGTACGCTTTAATCCAATTAAAGCTCTCTCCATCTCCTTTCCACCCCCGCGTATTTCTTTTCATCCCTTGAACTTCCACCACTTCGAGAGTCCATGGAATGCCGCTCACAACATCATGCATGTACATTTTTTTAAATTTTTTCGTTCCGCTGCTTTAATTTTTATCCACCCCCACGAATTGAAAAACTTTTCAGAAAACCCCACATTTCATTCAAACACACACACAAAAAAAACCTGTCACAAACTGAGCAAAAATGAATTTCCCAAGGTTTGATTGACGTTGGAAAGATGAAAACAATGTAGAAAGTAAATAACATTATGTAAAAATTATTAAACAAAGCTTCTTAAGTGATCATAAAAATATTTCAAACTTTTTCAGTTGTTCCAAGTAAATCAAAAAACTTATAGAAAACAACGTGAAAATATGTAAAAAAAACACTTAATTATTCCTGAAAATCCAGTTACTTTTTTCATAAACAAATGTGTAATTGAAGTAATAATAAAATATGTATAAAATCACTTAATTATTCATTAAAATCAAGTAACTTTGTTACAAAAAAAATCATGTAATTAATGTAATAATAAAATTCGATTAATTAAAATACTTTTAATTTTTTTACAATTATTCTTGGATAATTAGCAAACAAGTATGATTTTTCTTTAGAACAGTTATAAAACCTAATTGTGTAACAATAATTAATTTAATTAATTATTAAAATGTTACGAAATCAAATTATTTGCATTTGTATTAATTCGGAGTGTTAAATTAGGGTAAAAACAGGGCCGAGAAACTTCATTTGTGTCCCAGATTTAATAACAGGCTTATTACGATTATTGTAAATTTGTTGCGAAACGCGCCCCGAAACTTTTCGGATCGGATTTGCATTTCAAATTCTATTAGATATTTCGAATTAGTCCTCCGTCCTCCCATCTCTTCCCATCGTCGGATTCCAATTACTTTAATTGCAGCATCCCACCTTTCGGATCTCTCTCTAACAACACCCCCCTCCCCCCACCCTTGACGTCATTGCTATTGTTATTATCCGAATTTTGTACTAATCAATTTAATTAAATCAATCGTATGCAAATCTGAATGATAATTAACATCATCACTGTTATTGAGTAATTTCATAAAGATTTAATTAAACTTATTGAATGTATTGTTCTTATTAATTATGTATAATTAAAAAACTTGCGTTTACATAAAGGAACTTCTTGTAGTTTCTTTGGAAGATGAAATGAAATTTACCTGTAATAGAAGAAAATACACAAATTAGTTATTAATGATAAAATTGAATATAACAAAAAGGGATCCGTTTCCGGAAGATCAATCTCTTTTCTCCTTTTTTTTTTGCTATGTATGTAACAAAATCCGATTGAAACGCTACAAATTGAATGTACCGAAATTAGGTTTGTGCATTAAATCAAATCCCTTTTCCTGCGGTTTTCCAGCAAACAAAAGCGAAGGGTCCACACGCATTGTATCATTGCATCCGAAACTGGAGCAGATCTTTTTCCCTCCATTTCATCGCTTCCTTCCCTTTTACCATATCTTCCTTTCGTGATGGTTCATCGATCCGCGTTAACGCTTATTCGTACGAAGGGAAAGGGACCGGTTTATGGTCAATAAAGCACAGGATAAAGAGATTCGGAGGAATGCAGACCACTCGATGATTGCGCGTATGAAGGTCCATCTTTGTCATTCGATAGCTGCAGCAGCCGTGTGTGAAATCCCATAGGGTTGGGTTGCCGGCTCTTGTGCACGGGCTTTTGCAGACAGAAAGCCGGTAATAAGCATCAGCCCTTAAACAATGCCTAATTGCATCGCTATCCCTATCCGACGGTAATGGGAACGATACGAGAGCATCCATATATATATATATTGTCATTAGTTCGGGGCACCGTGAAATTTGATCGAAACCCAAGTACAAACACACACATATTTAACACATCTCAATTTTAACCGCATTGTTGCAATGTGTAGGTGGTGAACAAGGGGGTGAATTTCAACGTTATATTTGAGAGGATAATGCAGGAATACGATGCTAGTTACTAATCTTACAGTAACTGCAAATTGAAACCTGCATATTTGACTATAATTAACATATATAAATATCCATTATTGGTTGTTGAGTAATGTACTAAAACGTGAAGACCATCTTTAAAAAAAAAATATTTTTTCAACTTTGAGAGCAAATTACAGGAAAACGGTGCTAGTTACAAATATAAATTCAACTGCAATGTCAAGCATTGACATTCGACTTTAATTAAGCATCAAATATGTGAATGTATTTTTAATATAAACCATAATTTTCCCGCCAAAAGAAAAACAAAGCTCAAAATTGATAGATGCGTTTTGGACAGGAAACCAAACCAGGAACGACGCCTCGGGGAATCCCCGTTGCTTCCAACGAAACGTATATATATAATAAAATAAAAATAAAACAAGGAAATGAACAATAACGGCAAAAAATAACAGCCACATCCGGATGCAAAACTCTGCCCTTGCACGGGACTCCCGGAATGAAATAAAACCCTCGGTGGTGCTTTTATACACATAAATACACATAGAATGTATACCAGAAACGATCCGAATAAACGCTTTTCAAATTTTCATTCTCTCCGGCGGCAGGCATTGCATAACAGAGACAGAAAGATGGGGAGAGTCGTACACAATATAATAGCGTCATTCATTCGCGATGGCTGGAAACAAACGGGGAACGACAAACGTCGGCTTCCATTTCCGGTGAGCACGATCCGGAAGTCTGTCAATTTCGAATTTTTATTTTGCTACGAGATTTCGATTTTTAGTTACGTACATTATTTAGATGCAAATTATCTTACAAGGAAAGGAAATATTTAAACAACCATTATGTAGATAAATGTACGTTAACTTTTGATTGTACTATGTACGTATCATCGAACATTTTTAATTACATCCTTTTACATCAATTATATAAAAATATTTGCTTCGTGATATAAGAATTTCATATAAAAAATGAACTGAATAAAATGAAATTGTGAAAAAAGTTAATAACTAAAAATATAATAGTTACATAATTTGTTACAATAATTCATCTGGGGTGGGACGACAATGCGTACAACCAACGTGAAGTTAGCTGCAGTAAAGAGTGACGCTAAGTTGACAGTTCTTTGAGAAGAGAAAGATGAGATTATGAAGAATCCGAACGAGTTTATAGTTTCACTCACCAATAACTTGGTCCTTTGCTCAAATATTAGTTCAAATACTGTCCAAATACAATTGGCTAATTACTATAGATAAGTGTGGTGAAAGTACAAGAGGTACTTAATAATTCCTCCTGAAAGTGAGGTTAAGAAACAATGTTTGATGGTACATTGTATTTCAAGTTATCCGCTTAAGTTATATGAGTGATGAGCTTATGTAACTTAAGTACAGAAGAAGATCATTTGGCTCAGAGTAATTCCCCTGAGAGTGAGGTTTGCTTCAAGAACATTTTGGTTGCTCGGATGAATATCTTGAGGAGAATAAAGACCTTTTAGTAGAAACTATACTAGTTGCTTTAAGCTCAACTAATTTCATAGCAGAGAAGGTGTTCATATATTTATCACAATCCAATAGAAATTGGTGAATGATCAATTCATACAAGGGAAGGAAACAATAGAAATTGAGAAGATGCCGATGCAATCGAATACAAAATATTGGAAAGTAATGAGCAATGTCATGAATTTGAGGAATTCAACAAGGATCACATGAATGGACCAGAACATCGGGGCTCTTCGTTGTGGAACTTTATGGAAATCTGCAGTTAAATTACAAGTGGATGGTATCCTTAACACTGTTTCTTATTGGGAATGTGGGACAAAGCCTGCATGAAGAGGACTATCAAGGGATCGCCACCAATTCCAATCACTGCGAGTGGCTTCAACTACTAGCGGCTCATTTCTGGACAAGATGTGCACAAGTGTAGCAACTACAACAACAAGCTGGGTCCAGGTTTTCCAACTTGTTGATAAGTTACACATTCATCCTCCGAGGGATTTGTGGCCAACTTGTCATAAAATCAATGGTGAAAAAATTGTCTTTGCTGATTCATGAAAATGAGATCAAATATGTATTATTTATTGATATTATGTCTGAATTATGTTTGTATATTATCTATTTTGAAAGGTGAATATGATTGTTGCAACCATTGTTATAGGTTATAATCTTTCGATTTGTATTTGCGATTGAAATTGTTGTATGTAACTTTGTTGATATTGTTGATCCCTCGTGTTTTGAGTTTAATCATTCAGGGCTGGAGTGTGTTATGGAGAATAGTGAAGCTATATTTGACAGTTCATCTAGAAGAGAAAAAGTATCCGAACGAATCTACAATTTCACCCATGTTCACTCGAACAGCAAGATTTCAAAATCTATGTAATATTGACCTTTAATTTACATTGCATTGATATTAATAAGAAACAGTACGTACGACATTTAAAGGTCACACCAGATTAACTTGGTCGTAGATTTTTATGTTCATAATAAAAAAAAGTACTTGATTTCTATTAATATCTTCCTACATCTCTCTAAATGTGATCAAAGTTTCTATAATAATTTAAAAATCTTTGATCATTTGAAGGTAAATTAATTATATTATTAAGAAAATAAGTATAACAAGAAAAATATAAATTCAATGTAATATGATTACAAAGAGAAATATGCTATTGCTGCAAAGGCCCATACATCAAATAAGTTTTAACAAATTGTTATCATTCAATGAAAAGCAAATCAATTTATTTGGTATAGTCTATTCATTTAGTGGTAAAATAATTGAAATTCAGTTTTTGAAGCAATTTCAGTGCTTCATAATTGTTAGGTAAAGAAAGATACAGTTATTTATAAGTAGATCAACAAGAAGTTTAGGGTAATATTTAAAAATGAAAAAAACCACGTTCTATTAAGATTTTAACCCTTGCAAAGTAAATTATTTTATTAAGAACATTAGTTTCAATATTGACTTAGGTCAATAGCCATTTGGTCACATTGTGTTACATTATTCGATGAAAAGCAAAGCGACTTGTTTCGGTTTGAAATGAAACCCATTAAGGGTAGTAAATTACGTAATGTTATATTTCGCTGGTGTTCTTCCAATAACGTGATGTAATAGGATAAAACTGGTAATATGTTTTGTAAAAGTGCTCGAGGAGTATAAATAATGTACGAAGCATGCACGTTATGAGCAGTAGCACAACTACCACTCTTCATTCCTCTCGTATGAAATAAGGCACTCTGCACAACCTGCATGCGGTCCACTTATCATGAAAAGCGTGCAGATATGTATAGGCTAAATACCATTTAGTTACCGAGGAGGAGATCTGGGCCCCTGGTCTCGTTTCCGCTTTCCATCCGTCTCTCCACTACCATCCACCCACCCTCCTTCTTTCGCTGTTTTTCAGCCGCATTCCCTCCAATATTCTGTCTCGTTCTGTCTTTGCAGGCCGCCGAGGAATTTTAATATCCACATTCCTTCGGAGCTCTCGCTCCAGGCTTTCAGGATCCCGGGCTGCCGCCTCCTGCTGCGACTCGCAAAGAGCCCGCCACTTCATTTATCAAGTGATTCCGAGGGAGAATCGCCTGTTTATACGGCCTCCTTTATCATCAGGATTTGAAATCGAGGAGTCTCACTAAATATTCGTCCTTCCACTTACTTGTATACATTTTGATTTCTTCGTCCTTTTGTACTCCCCAATTCCTCACCCCAAAACCGAAGTAACATTTAACATTGAAATTGCGGTAATTACATTCTGAAAGCTCCGATAGGCTTCCGCCTTTCCTGACAAAGGACGACGTGCGTCGCATACAAATGCGAATGTTAAAAGTCCTTAGAATATTCTCAATTTCCTTTTAGTGTTATTATTTTGTGTTCCTTGTGAAAGATGTTTCAAACAATTTCAGTTCTTTATTCTTAATTTTTCAACAATTTTGAGAAGTTTCAATTAATGTGAACATTAACAAAATCAAAATAAAATGAATTTGCTTTGAGATATTTCAATTACTTTGGTAAATATACACTGAATTTACTGAAACAAATCTTCGACGAATAATAAAGTGATATTTGCTTGAAATATAATAGGCAATGGTTAACGTAAACGGATTAATTTTAATCCGAAGCTTGAGAATATTGGATGCGGTTGAAAATACGAAATGTAAGCAAACAAAAGTTGCTAAACTGCCGGAGGAACGAGACCGACAAAATAAGAATTAGGTCTGCGCTACAAATCGGCGGTCCATGAAGAGGGAAAATCGGTTTAGCGATGCATACGCGGGGGAGTGGGGGGTTGACCCACTTACCGCCCTCGGAAAACCACCCCCGCGCCAAAAGTCCGTCGCTTTTTGGTACGGACGTGAGGGGGCGCCTTCTTCCACTGTACGTATATGTTTCGGGGGATGGTGGAGGCTGTGATTTATTATGTATGCGACGGGGAACGTTCATTACCCAGAAAACAGAAGCCAGCAACAAAGAAGCTCTCTCTCTCGAATCCTAGGCGCTAATTAACGACGCCTCTTTTCCACACACTTGCAAAAAACCACCCCAACTGCAGGAAGGGCGTTAATCAAGGCGATTAACCGCCGCGACAAAATCAATAGGCAAATGTTTCAAATAAGCAGGAATTATTTAAGCTGACCCCCTCCCCCCCCCGGAGCAGTACGGGGGTGGCTGTGGATCGTCGCATCCCCTCACGGACCCGGGGCCGCACGTCGCTTGCATTGTTGCCGCCATCGGTGCCATTCCCTAAATGCGATCGCTATTTAACCGCCGGTTAAACTATTCTCCTACGAGCAAACTTATTTCAACCCTTCACAAACAAAAATCTCAAAAGAAACTGTAAAACATTCGAAATACTTTACACATAATACGAGCTCTTCAATTACGCTTCCATTGATATAACCATTATTACGTAATGTTAATTAACAACTGAAACATGACAATTCTCAGTTG
Source organism: Nicrophorus orbicollis (assembly GCA_018845635.1). NCBI lineage: Eukaryota > Metazoa > Arthropoda > Insecta > Coleoptera > Silphidae > Nicrophorus > Nicrophorus orbicollis. Next base: position 103,541 of record JAFMTC010000162.1, read on the forward strand.
TTAATTAACATCTTCACGTTTTATTAAATTATTCGATAACAACGCAAGTTAATAACATAATTAGATATGCAAATTAATGATAAAAGTTTGTTGTTTCCAAAAAGTTATCATATCTGAGTTATATAACATTTTTGAGATTTTATCGTTTTTTTATTAAATTACTCGATAACTATGCATGTTAATTACATAATTATATCATGTTACAAGTTATCAAATTACTAATTTCACAGAAAACAACAAAAAAATCACATTGTTTTTTAAATATTTTTCAAATTACCTCGAAAACTATAAAACTTTCTACAATCTTTACTACTAGTTAAGAAGAAATCTTTAATTCCGCTCCTATTGATATAACCATTATTAAGTCATGTTAATTAACAACTGAAATATGACAATTTTCAGTTGTTAATTAACATCTTCACGTTTTATTAAATTACTCGATAACAAAGCATGTTAATTACATAATTAGATATGCAAATTAAAGATAAAAGTTTGTTGTTTCCAAAAAGTTATCATATCTCAGTTATATAACATTTTTGAGATTTTTATCATGTTTTTAAATTAAATTACTCGATAACATGTTAATTACATAATTATACATGCAAATTAAAGATAAACGTTTATTACAAAAATGTTGACATTCAGTTTCATGTTACAAGTTATCAAATTACTAATTTCACAGAAAACAACAAAAAAATCACATTGTTTTTTAAATATTTTTCAAATTACCTCGAAAACTATAAAACTTTCTACATTCTTTACTACTATTTAAGAAGAAATCTTTAATTACGCTCCTATTGATATAACCATTATTAAGTCATGTTAATTAACAACTGAAATATGACAATTTTCAGTTATTAATTAACATCTTCACGTTTTATTAAATTACTCGATAACAACGCATGTTAATTACATAATTAGATATGCAAATTAATGATAAAAGTTTGTTGTTTCCAAAAAGTTATCATGCAGTTTCGTGATCCTTTCCATTATTTTGTTACAAATTCTCAAACTAAATGAAATATTACAAGAACACTATTCTAATATTTCTCTAATATTTCTATTGTTAATTCATAAAACACTATTTAGATTATTCATGATTACATTATATATAAAATGCAATATATAGTATAGACAGATTCAATTAATGATTTAACTAAAAGAAATAGATATTTATTAATTCCAAAATGTACTCTAATTGAGTTTAAATTAATGAAATAAAAAAAATTAGTTTGATGCAAAAATCCAAATCAGTAAAAACCATTGTCAAATGGAAAAGTTCGCAATAAATCAGCGATTTTCGCGCGGCACCAAATAAACATTCAACTTAATTTAATATATAATTTGGATAAGTGTAGCTCAGGCCCCATAATCTCGGTCTGCTTTTCACAGGAATTACGAGCAATTTCTTTAAAAGTTTTCTCCACCACCCAACGAAACGAATTTATTTTTCAACC
>JAFMTC010000162.1:105013-116003 GCA_018845635.1 Nicrophorus orbicollis
CAAACACATTCAAATGTTTTCGTTGGAAACGTGCTGTTGATTGTACAACAAATACACACGGAATTCAATTTGCGTTTACGCAATAAATTGCGCGAAAATACCTGAACAAATTTCATTAATCATAATAAACGGCCGGTGTTATTCCAAATACACACGAAATTTCATTATGGATTAATTCGAATAATCGTAGCAATTAGCGGTAGCAAAGTAATTGAACATTTGAACATCGCTCTTTATACGACATTTCGCTGTAACAGCCCTCTTGAATTAAGGCACGTTTTCGATTTACGGCCTAAAATGTTTCGCTATAACGGCTATTTTCCATGTCGATATATCTACATGTTGCCAATCTTGCGCATGCGCAATAATTAATTCGTTATACGGCTTTTCGCTTTGCGGCCAAGTTTCGTGGAACGTATCTAAATAATGTAACAGTTTTGCGAGTATCAAGAAAGTTAATTAATCGTTTAATTAATTTGATAATCACGTAAAAATATTGATTTTTTTACATAATTATTAAAGGTACGTTTATTTATAAGCAGATTACAAAGTTTAGGGTAATATTTAATAATAATAACAATAAAAAAAGGAACTTATATAAAGATGATAAATGCTGGAATAATAAAATTGTCGTAACAGCATGATTTTCTTTCTACGTAATTTTCCAAAGGGTGGAATTAGTTTCGACCGTGATAAATTTATGCGTCGCGACGCCGATATTTTAATTTTCTGCATTTTCACGTGCAAAAAAGGGCACTCTGACGCGCGGAATCGGTGGGAGAGAAAAGGGAGGGAACTAAATAGAAACGAAACAACAAAAAAAAGCCCTACGTACTTCGGACGCTATATTTTACGGCGCCCAGACTTTTTTTTTTGCAGCTCACGTAAAATATATTTTAATTATACAATCACGTGTGTCCCCATATTTTCCCGCAGTGAATACGTAAATTTTAAATAACTTATTTATAGACTTGAAATATTGCAGGATTTACCAAAAAAAGAGACATGCTTTCACAGACAATTTTATAAATTAATTGGTGAAAACAGTCAAGAAAACAATAGTTATATAATCACAAGTTCATATATTTTCATGAGACAATATTTACATTTTATGTAACTTATTTACAGACTTGAAATATTATAGGATTTTCATAAAATTGCTTTCACAGATAATTTTATGAATTAGTTTGTAAAAACAGCCAACAAAACAATAGTTATATAATCACATGTTTTTGTATTTTCAGGAGAGAATATTTACATTTTAAATAACTTATTTACTTGAAATATTATAGGATTTTCAAAAAGTTGCTTTCACAAACAATTTTATAAATTAATTAATTAAAACTCTTAACAAAACAGTACTTGTATAATAAATTATTCTCATATTTTCCACATAGAATACGTAAATTTTAACTAATGAATTATGGACCAATTTTAGAATAGATGAAGTTTAGAGAAATATAAAAAAGATGCTGTTAATAAACATCAATTATTTGATAATATTGATTTATTTAAAGAATATTTCATAAAGAAACACTTTGTGTTAAATATAAAAATTTCAACTAATAATAAAGGTGGAAATGTATTATTTGTATGTATAATTTTGTACTCAGAAATTGATTAAATTAAATAAGAAATCTATTATATAAAACACTGAATTTATTGATGATTAAATTCTTATAAAAACTATATATCTTTCTACTATTTTATCAAGAAAATCTCTATATTTACTATAGAAATTTCAATTAATAATGAAGGTGGAAAAGGGCTTATTTGTATGTATAATTTGGTACTCAGAAATTGATTAAATTAAATGAGAAATTTATTATATAAAACATTGAATTTATTGTAGATCAAATTCTTATAAAAACTATATATCTTTCTACTATTTTACCAAGAAAATCAACACAAAGAAACTAGTACAGAAATATCAATCAATAAAGAGGTAGAAAGTGCAGTTGGAAATACATTATTTGTGTTTGTTAAATTTGTTATATTAAATGAGAAATCTATTATACAAAATACTGACGTTTTGAAGAATAAATTCTTATAAAAATGATATACTAATCTTGATATATTCTTACAATTTTATCAAAGAAAAAGGAAAGTATTTTCTAACGAAATTTAAATGAATAATATATCAAAATGCATTATTTTTAAGCGTTAATTGTTAAATTTGTTGATTGAAATTGAATGAGAAATCTATTATGTAAAACATTGAATTTATTGAAGATCAAATTCTTATAAAAACTATATATCTTTCAACTATTTTACCAAGAAAATCTTCGTGTTTTCTACAGAAATTTCAATCAATAATGAGGTAGAAAGTGCAGTTCGAAATGCATTATTTGAGTTTGTTAAATTTGTTATATCAAATGAGAAATCTATTATATAAAATACTCACGTTTTGAAAAATAAATTCTTATAAAAATGATATACTAATCTTGATATATTCTTACAATTTTATCAAAGAAATGGGAAAGTGTTTTCTAACGAAATTTCAATGAATAATATATCAAAATGCATTATTTTTAAGCGTTAATTGTTAAATTTGTTGATTGAAATTGAATGAGAAATCTATTATGTAAAACACTGAATTTATTAAAGATCAAAATCTTATAAAAACTATATATCTTTCTACTATTTTACCAAGAAAATCTTTGTGTTTTCTACAGAAACTTCAATCAATAATGAGGTAGAAAGTGCAGTTCGAAATGCATTTTTTGTGTGTGTTAAATTTGTTATATTAAATGAGAAATCTATTATATAAAATACTGACGTTTTAAAGAATAAATTCTTATAAAAATGATAAACTAATCTTGATATATTCTTACAATTTTATCAAGGAAAAAGGAAAGTTCGAAATTTCAATTAATAATATGAAAATGCCTTATTTTTAAGTGTTAATTGTTAAATTAGTTGATTGAAATTGAATGAGAAATATATGTTGTTTTGAAGAATAAATTCATATAAAAATATTATACTTTTCTTGATGAAATATTTCTACTATTTCAGCAAGAAAACAACGTGTTTAGTACAGAATTTCGCCATGAATAATGAGGTAGTGGAATGTGCAGGTGGAAATGCATTATTTGTATGCGGAGCGTGCATCTGAGGAGTATTAAGTGTGATGAATGCCGAAGATACACCCTATCTCGGAGCATGCCATGCGAATCCCCGTTCCCCGGATCATGATTAAACGAAAATAATTTAGCGCCATTCTTAAGGACGGATTAACATGAAACGATTTATACCCGAAACGTTTCGGTGGATGCGCCGGGTCGGTTCACACGAACACACGAGAGAAATCATTAAATGAAACGCCGATTATCATTTATAGCATCATTAAATGTTACTTCATCAGCGATAATTAAACGTTTATTACCTGAAAATTTAATTGTTTCCCATGCGTACGCAATAAATTGTAAACTTGCCACGTCAGCGTATGCAAAAACGAGGCGCGACTTCAAATGGGGTTGGTTGTCACACGTTGTCTCTGGTCGTTGTCACAGTGATATTGAAACAAAACCAAAAAGAAAACATCTGCTACATCTGTCAAATATTATATAAAGAAACGTAAACTACAAATATATATTGGCCACGTCACCAATCTTCCAAACATTGTATAATCAACGAAAAAGTCTAAAAAATACGTAATAAATATAGTTAAGCGTATATTAGTTATATATTTTTTTAAGGAAATTATGTAAATTATCTTTCCATTTCCATTTGGATTTGAGTGGATAAACCATTTTCGTTGTGCGAAGGGCGAAAAGTAAATAGATCACTTAAGATGATTGGCATATTGTGATTTCTTTTCTTTCACAAAATATTAGAAAAACGACGGGAAAAGGGAAAGGAAAACCGGTATATATGTATTCGGTTTCGCCTTCTGTCATAACACAAGTCACTTGGGTTTCCCTGTTCCGGCACGGGAAATTCCACCCCAACCGAAAATTCCGCAATTCAATTCCCACACACACATGTGTCTGAGTTTATATTTATTTTCTTTATTCCGGTACAAAAAAAAAACCGGCAATGGGAAACGTTCATTTCACGAAGCCAAGAGGAATAATATTGACTTTTTTTTTGTCCTGCAACAATTCGTTATTGAAACGTTCGTTAAATTTAATTAACAATCACAACGCGTTTAATTATAAGCAAATACATTTCAGCAGTTTGCAGCACGTAATTTTTACAATGATTTACAGCAGCAAAATCTCCATATTTTTTTTTCTGTTAATTAACATTACGAAAGCATTGCTTTATGTGGTTGAGAAAACATTGTTAATATTTTAAAATTTTTACTTTTGCAGCTTAAATATAAATTATTCAATAATTTTTCATAAAAAAAATTGATTAAATAATAAGAAAAAAAACGTGAATTTACTTTAATTAACGAATATCATGAAATAATTATACAACAAACAAACTTTTTAAACCAAAAAAAAAACGCAATTTTGTAACGATTTTTATATGGCGTAAATCTGCATGAAAATTATCAAAAAATTGATTAGTTTTTTTTAATTATTTTGTATTTTTCAATTAATTTTCTTTTGAAACGTGATTTTTACTTTGAAACTTTGAAAATTACCGGAGAAAAACTGATTTTTAAACTGAACACTTATGTAACTATTTCTTCTATAGGCCGTTTCGTAAAGCTGAAATGCATACGAATTTTCAAGAAAATTGGTAAAAAGTCAATTAGTTTTTATATAATTTTTCCACCACATGCAACACTATGATACAACACTGTTGAATTTACAATGCACAAAAAAAGTAATACATATATCAAATACCATTGATTAATTGATATTGCACGTATTTTGTTGTATTTATTTATTCCCAAACAATTTTTATTTCATTTTTAACTCCCTCTCTTCCTGAAATGTGTACACATATTGTTCCATTTCAATATTGTAGTCAACATTACGTATCCATTTATCAACTGTACACAAATGAAATGCGTCACGCAAGAGAGAGAGAGAAAAAAATGGGAATAAAATAAAATTTACCATCAATTTTCGTTACGCGCTTTTCATGAACATTGTGATACGCAAATAAATATAAAAAATGAAAATGTAGATCACTGATTCGTGTGTTTGCAGAAAATTTATAGACGTGACATATTTCCTCTTTCAACGTACGAAAAATATTTCCAACTTTTCCCATCATTGTATTTTTCTTAAATACACCCGTACCTCACTTTACGGCCTAGATACGTTCCACGAAACTTGGCCGCAAAGCGAAAAGCCGTATAACGAATCAATTGGCAACATGTAGATATATCGCCTTTTTTTTGCCGCTATAGCGAAACATTTTAGGCCGTAAATCGAAAACATGCCTTAATTGAAATTCTGTATTATATTCAAATAATAAGGCGCATTCATTAGACACATTTATAATATACATTAATCAACTCTATAAAATAATTGATGAATGTTTCTTTAGAGTAATAATTGAAAATCAAAAGTAAAAATTGTGTGTTTTCTGTATTCGTAATCAAACTTTCTATTCTCACACTAATAATAAGTTACATGAACTTAGTTCAAAGAATGTTTGGAAACAAGATTTATGTTTACGTAATTGTAGTTAATAAACTTTTGTGATAGATAATTCATGTTTTCAGTATTATAGTCAAACTTTACATAGACATTAATCATATGCATAGAAAAACTATGTTAAAGTTACCCAATTTTTTGTATAAAAATAATAACGAAACAAAATGTACGTAATTGTTGTAAAAATAAATATGCTTCAGTTTCTGTATTTATATTAAAAGTTTCTATTAGTACTAAATAACTGCAAACAATATTAATTAAAAGTTACATGAATTTTCTATAAAAAAAAATCATTTGAATACAGATTATATGTAATTGTGTTTACTTCGTTATAGTCAAACTTCATATTGACATTAATTAACTGCAAATACAAGCTAAAGTTACATGAAAATGGTTGGAAACTAGATTGATATTTATATTTAAGTTATAACAAAAATTGCACGGGAAAATACATTTTCTTAACCGAATAAATATGAGAGGAATGAAGCCGGAATCGATGCGACGACGTTGGCTTTAATACATTCCGGAAAGGTGGAACAGCAGCAGCAGCAGCACAATGACGAGAAATTGTTTCGCATTTCCTTGTGAACATTTCCCGGTGTTCTTTTCCTCCCTTTCTTTTCTTTTTTTTTAATATTATTTTATTTCGCCGCGGAGCATATTTTATTATATAATACGTAATGCGGCGTCGGGTCCCCCCGGTGCGAATGACGTAGATGAATCGCTCGTCGAAACTTGCTTTCCTATTACTTCCAACTGCGAAAAATGCCGCTTAATACCGAACAATAATGGAACAAAGCATATTTTTCCAAACACGCCCCCGCATTTCCTCTCCGAATATACAAAGTGATTCACATTACGTAACCTTATCGAATTTCACACCATATGTAGATTATTTAATGACTTTAGAAACACAGCTGCAAAGTGTAGTCGTTCACTCCTTATAAGGAGATTGCTTACATTATTTAGTATCATATCTACAAATGCAGGTGTTCACTCCTTATAAGGAGATTATTTAATTGTTTTACATTCGTACCTGCAAATGCAAGTGTTCACTCCTTATATGGATTGTTTATTGTTTTCGAAACGCAGCTGCAAAGTGCAGGTGTTCACTCCTTATATGGATTGTTTATTGCTTTAGAAACGCAGCTGCAAAGTGCAGGTGTTCACTCCTTATATGGATTATTTAATGACCTTACAATCGCAGCTGCAAAATGCAGGTGTTCTTTCCTTATAAGGAGATTGTTTATTGCTTTAGAAACGCAGCTGCAAAGTGCAGGTGTTCACTCCTTATATGGATTATTTAATGACTTTACAATCGCAGCTGCTAAATGCAGGTGTTCATTCCTTATATGGATTATTTAATGGCTTTTGAATCATTATAATATCATTGTTGTTATTAAATTAAGTTCCAACTTTTGACATAAAATTGGATGGTGAAAATTTAATTTTCTTTGTTTTTTTATTATATTTATGTTATTTTATTAGATTTATTCGATAAGAAATCAATGTAATAGACGTCGCATTAACATAAATTAAAAATTTACTGTATAATTCCCATGTAATTTTAATAATATTCTGTAAATATATGAAATTATTAATAATTATTATGAAATACTTAATAATTAGAATGTTTACTATTCATTTAAAGTTTATTATTAACGTATTTATATTAATACTCTACAGATGAAGTGAATGTTTATTTCAATCAACAATTATTTACGTAAGTTACTTTTCATTTAATTCTGTTTGAAAATTATTGTATTATTTCAAATATAGTTCATTTTATTTAATAATACAAATAATGTAAATATATAAAGTAAAGTATTTCTTATTTTATTATGTCTTTCTAATCAAGTTATGTTTCGTTCAATGGATGATAAACGATACACGTAAATTGTTTGTGAATTACTTGGCAAGTTACGAGTATTATTTATATGTGTTTCTATTACTAATTGCATCAATTAATAACCTTTTTATTGAGTCTACTTATAAATATATATATACGTTATTTGCATTGAATTTCATAGAATTGATACTACACGACACATGTAAATTATTTGCAATTTACTTGCCAACTTACGAGTATTATCAAACCGTATTTCTATTACTAATTGCATCAATTAATTATCTCTTTATTGAGTCTACTCATAAACGTACTTATACACATTATTTGCATTATATTTCGTAGAATTGATGCTACACGACACATGTAAATTATTTGCAAATTACTTGCCAACTTACGAGTATTATCAAAACGTGTTTCTATTACTAATTGCATCAATTAATTACCTTTTTATTGAGTCTACTTATAAACATACTTATATACGTTATTTGCATTGTATTTCGTAGAATTGATGCTACACGACACACGTAAGTTATTTGCAAATTACTTGCCAACTTACGAGTAATATCAAAACGTGTTTCTATTACTAATTGCATCAATTAATTACCTTTTTATTGAGTCTACTTATAAACCAGGTCTATATAAATCCAGGTGTTCAAATCATATTTATACTATTTATAACCCAGATCATTTTCAAACAAACTAAGAAACAATAATTGACCAACAATAAACGGAATACTTAATTAACAAAGATTAAAAACTTGTAAGTACATCTTAAATTAACCAACCTGTATACAGAAATAGCAACCATACGCACGTCTGCTTTCCGTTTAAGGGACGTGGGGTTAATTCGATTTCACCACGAGTAATTTAATCAATGTGTATCTTTATTATTTTCTTGTTTGTTTGTGCGTTTTATGGTCTTCTGTGTACAAAAGGACTTATTTGCTGGTCACGGTAAGGAAAAAAACGTGGAGCTTTTCCCTTTGATCGTTGGGTTTTTCCCGGAATGCGGACGGAATATTGGAAAGAAAAGATTCGGGAAACGTAAATATCTGGAGATCATAATATCGGATATGCTCCGATAATATTAAATGGTACGAGAGTAAACGCTTGCATTCTCATCCCCTAAGCTTTGCCTACCCCTAAAAAGTGGATGTTTTTACTCGCTTCAAACGAAAGCAAAGAGCAACAATACAACAAAAAATGAGAGCTTAATATCCAAGTTTAGACAGAAATTGCTTCCGATCTATGTAAAACAAACCCTTGGTGCAAAAAATGCACAGGAAGTAATTAAGAATTACAATAGCAAAATCAAAGTTTACAAAGCTTCTTTTATGAAATTATTATCAGAAATCAATGAGCTTTGAGAAATTTTAAGATATTAACGTTTTAATAAGAATTTTCATAATTATTTAATCATTGTGCTTTCTTCCTGTTTATTATCGGAATTTTCCCGAATTTTCCATAAAGAAAATATACATAATAAGGAAGCATAGCATGCAAATTTCGCGTCGTAAAGTTTGCTTATTTCGAAATCTCGCCCGTATACATTTTAAATAAAATTTAATGCGTTTCTTTTCCTCCTTCCTTCGTTTTCTTCCCGCAGAGAAAAGCTCGACCTGTGTGCCCGGATTTTCTTTCCATTCATCCCCAAAACCAACTACGGAACGAATTACAAAAGCATTTTACTTTTAATAACGTTTAATTCCACACAACCGAAATTCAATTCAAAACTTCAACGATTTTTTTCTTTAATGCTAAAAAATAAAACAATTTTCATTTAATAATTACATTTTTTCATATCAATTTAATTAATTTAATTAAGCAAATTCTTGATTAGTTGTTAATTAGTAATATTTATAGATATGTTATTTATATAATTATAAGAGAAATGATAAATAACAATATTTATTTCAACAATAATTACACAAAAATAATGGAATAACAAAGAAATATTGTATGAAATTCCATTACTAAATATTGTTGAATCATTTCATGAAAAATTGAATCAACAATCTTAAAAAATAGTGAGTGAAAATCATCAAATTTCCTCACAAATTTTATAAAATATGCAACGTAATAAAACATTAGACTTAGGAAATGCATTTGATGAAAAGTTGAATCAACAATCTTCAAAAAAATGTGAAAATCATCAAATTTTCGTAGTTAATATTGCAACTTAATACAATACTAGAAAATGTTCAATGTTCTAAGAAAATCTTCAAATACACTTAAGTAAAGTTTGACTCATTGAAAGTTTATAGGAGTTTTTGCAATTCAATAAAATATTGGATATAGGAAATTAATTACAAGAACATTTCAATAAATATTGTTCTAATTCTAAGAAAATCTTCAAAAACACTCATTTTCTTTATAATTGCAACATGTTGAGATTACAACAAAATTTCGATTCATAGAAAACGCGTTTTATACCAGTTTTTCTTCTAATAATGTTTTGAAATCACTTTTATTCATGGAATAAATATTTCTTTGCACGTTTGAAGATTTTAATATGATAATTTACGAATGGGAAATCGTTTTTTTTTTCGTAGAAGCGGCAGCAGAATAAAAAGTATTTAAGAAAGTTGGATTGGCTTTGATGGAAGTTTCCCTGCGAGGGGCGAAAGAGAAAATAGAATGTGAGAGATGTGAGTGCGAGTGCAATAAAATATTTTCAATTTTCGCGCCGTGTGACATGGGACGGAAGTATCCACGAAAACCGGATGCAAATGAGAGCTGCTCCCTCCCAGGACGGAGATAAACATTGCTGCAGCAGCATCCCCTAGGTGCCAGCAGCAGGTGCACGGCGATAAAAAGTTAAACAGTTTTCGAAACGCTTGGTTTTCCCGCCAAAACGAACAAAAAAAAAATGAAGAAGTAAACTACACATTTGGTGTATAAGGAAAATAAAATGCGGGACCTTCTCGTATTATTTTTGTGCTGAAATGAAACGAAATCCCATCGGTGGAAAAACCCGACTTTAATGCATTTCCTCGAGGAAGATGTAACGTGAAATAATAATGTTAATAATAATAATGGAAAAGAGCGGAAACCGCAGAGGAACTTCCTTAAATTTTAAAGTGAGGATTATTTCGGCTCGAATTCGAAACCAACAAAATTTCCAATTTCCTTCTCAGGACCGGAAGCCGCTTATTGTTATCACGAGATGCAGAATATATCGACTTTATAACTTTAAGTGATTCTCAATTTTAAAATCATATATTTTTACATAACAATTTGAAGAATTACTACAAAAAAACTTAGTTTTTATGACAAAAGTTATGATTAAAAATGTACCCAAATAATTAAATATGAGACTATTAAAGTAAACTTAATAAACATCTAATGACACTTTAATTATTCATATATTTACACAATTTGTAAATTTGCTTCGCAAAAGCAAAAGTAACTTATTGTTGTTAGGAAATGTAAAACAGGTCTACTTATGAACTACTTATATTTATTTCAGTGGTATGAAAGCAAAAGTAACTTATTGTTGTTGTTAGGAAATGCAAAACAGATCAACTTATGAACTACTTATATATCTTTCAGTGGTATAAAAGTAAAGGTCACTTTGTTG